>OY776276.1:100406330-101006330 GCA_963675445.1 Linnaemya vulpina | reverse complement strand
GACGTTCTCACAAGCCTTTTCTTGCAGCAATTTGACGTCAAGTAATTATTAATTGGATATGGTTTATTTTGAATTTGTTTATTTTACTTAATTCTATTTTAGAAATGAACACTTAATTAACTATTTATTACAAAAGAAAAACTTTCAACGTATATAACACTTAAAGATAAATATGACTAATATTTACACAACTTTTTCTATTAAAGCTAATCGTGTTAGTAATCTCTGGTCAAAAGTTTCAACAAATCCCCAATGTACGCCTGAGCCATTTGTAAAGTTTCGTATTTCGATAGACGACGATCATTGCCCAGCGATGGAACGACGTCGCGCAGCTTATCAAAAGCATCATTCAAACTATTCATGCGCCTACGTTCACGTGCATTAGCGGCTAAACGACGTTTGCGTAAAATTTCTTGAGAGCATGAGGTACTTGTTGCAGTAAACTTTCCACCCGATTGATTTCTTTTCAAAGGATATCTTGCCGAGCTTAATTTCAAGGGAACAGATGCATGCACGTATTGATATTGCGTTTTACCACTGCTGATCGCAGCAGTTGTCATCATTGTAGGATAACAGTATTTAGTGCCGTGCTGGTAAGTATTATAAAATTGTTCCAAATCATACGTTGTAGATGTTGTTATACTAGTTTCTGTAGATTCTATTCCGAATTCATTGCTATCATTCGATTCCGACATTGAATCGTTGGCTTCAAAATCCATATTGTAGAAATCCACATTTTCATTTAAGCAACCAAATTGATCCTCTAAAACAATTCCACTGCTTATGCTATTATTAAGCTGATCGGCTATTGCTTCGTCATATTTTTGGTTTTGAAAATGAAATTGTTCACAAAAATCACTGGATAACATTTTCTTCATTAACTTTGTAACTTCACGTTTAAGAGAACTTGAGATACTGTTGCTTTGCCAGCATCCTTTGCTTCTTTTTATACAATTCCTTTTTCAAACTCAAATAAAATATATATAATAGCCTTTACATGATTGGCTTATATTAATGTAGGCCACTTGCTTTTACCTGTTTTGAAAATTTCTGATTCGTTCTTACCACAAGTTATACGCATACATGTACAGTGTACAGTAAATATCTGATCTCACTCCTTTTTGTGTAAAATTGCTGCATTTGTTACGTGCAATGTTGTCTGATCCTTTTGTTTACAGCATTTGTTGCATGTCTTTTTCACTATTGTTGTTATTGTATTTTTTTTCATAGTATTGTTGTAAAATTGGCTTGCGGTCAAAACGTTTAATTTCCTTTCATTGTTCTCATTGTGCTGGAAATATATAGAAATATATTTTTTTTTTCCATTATTTGTATATAAAATATAATCTTATACAGTTTGTTATTAAAATTATTTAATGCAATTCTTTAAAGTATAATTATTGTGGCTTTTGAAAAATAATTTTCACTTTCCGTTTCTTTTATATTTTTTATTTTAAAAATTGTGTGTTTTTTTGTTGTCTTTTTATATCAATCATCCAACATTTGTCAGTTAATTTTTCGTATGTTATTGGCAAGGTCAACTCTTTGTCTATTATAATGATTAAAAATCACTCTTATTGTATAGACGATCAGTGCAGTTCGTTCAGAGACTCTCAAACTTTTACAATCCATCAAAAAATAAAAAATAAAATATTATATTCCCCATGTACGTTTCTGCCATCTTTTTAAAAGTGGCAACAGAAAAAGGCGGTCAGAGGTAAGAACAATACAGTTTCTATTGTCTTCTTACCTGCCCCCCTGTAGACTTACAATTATGTGAATTTGGCCTATCGGCATATAAAAAAAGTGTGGGAAAATTGCAATTGAATTTGAAACTACAACCGCTGCTAATAATAAATTAGCACATATTCATGGTTGGAAATAAAACAAAAGTAATGACTTAAATCCTATGAAAATGCGAATCATGTCTGCTGCATCCATATCTATGTCCACCATATAAGAAGCTGTAGATTTTGAATTCGTTCAATCATAATATCACTCTTTTTGTGCAATTATATGTAGTAATAAATTATTCCAGGACGAATTTATTTACACAAAATATCCCAATTCGATGACACTTAGAGATTTGTTCCGCATTTGTTTTAAACATTTTTCAAAATGTATATCCTTTCGTGGCTGCATTGTGTTTGATCGAAAAATTACAAAACAATGTCGCAACATGATGCACCTCATTAAGATAAGAGCTGTTTTCTTGAACACATTTTCAAAAGAAGTCATAAATGTCACATCATAGTTTGGCCTATAATATTTATGTGATGACTTCTTGTGATACACAGTCGTTAAGTCTTAATATCTCTATATAAAAAAAAAAATAATAAAAGACAATACTTTGGGTTGCAATACACAATGATGTGTACTGAATATAATCGATATTGAAAATGGTTTGAGTATTTTGTCAAATCGTTTTAGAATTGCATTTACCTGCTAAATATTTAACACTTTATTTTAACCAGAAGTCTTAAGGGTAAAAGAAGAAGTGGGATAAGAGCACGTATGAAAAGGAGATTAGTGTCACAGTTGCATGTTGATACTATTTTTAATTAAAATTTATGCTGCATTTATTAGAGCTGCTTGTAATGTGACAATTCAATTAAAATGTAACAACTACAGCATCTTTGATTAGCATCTTCTATCGCCAGGGAGTTAAATGTAAATACTTAAATTTTAAAGTTGGTTTTCAAAACGCTTATCCTAATGATTTTCTGAAAATCTTTGAGCAGCAGATTTTCATGTTACATTTGTCACACTTCTTCAATTGTTTGCTTATGCTCGGCTCCAATGATGCCTTTTTATATTTTAAATAGTTGAACGGCTTAAAAAAGCCAGTTAATAATTTCAAGAATACTTACAATGAATATACAAACATGCATACGAGATCTCTTAGAATTTCAATGCCATTCAACACTCTGTTAGGCGTTCATCCGAAAAGTCTTGTGTATTTATGTAGTTAAAATCTTACCAGCTGAACAAAAATACATAAAAATCATTTTTTAATATCTTTGTAGCAAAGCATTTAATTATTTTATTTAGAAAACTTTTCTTTTAAAGTGGGTCAGCATTGGGAGAAATTTAAAAAACCACATACATTTAATTTTTGCAGGAGCAAAAAAGCTTACATTATATATGACCGCAATCATGCAATTTAAACACATACTATGGAATGCAAAACATTTAACAATTAGTTTTAAAGGTAATACTTGCTGTCACACCATTTCAGAGAAACTAAAAAATACATTTATTGTTTAATATCAGCAACAACTAAACTAATTTTCTGGGCAAATGTTAATTAACACAAGCACTTATCATATTTTGTGTGCTTATTTTACACGATATGCCAATCTGAATTAGAAAGCTCCTTAAGCTTAAAGTTGGCGATTTCGATTTGAAAACGCCAAACAGGTGTTCTAACAAAGCTAGAAATTTCGCGTTTTGAAATTGCTACTGTATACTGAAGCGATCTGGGCCTGAATCGCGGCAGTGGTTATCGAATGAAGTTGATTGAAATTTTTGCTTTTGAGATCACCGCACTCGATAACGAGTAAGGTGTATCGAAATTTGAGATTATGGCATTCGATAACGAGTACTCACTCGATCGAATGCCATCTTTCGTGTCTCATTCGACACTACATAAGCTATCGAAATTGTATGCTCCTTGTGTATTTGAATATTATTAAAGAAAAATGTTATTATTCATTTAATAAAATCGACAAAAATGTAGGCACCAAATGAATTTTTAAATTTAATATAAGAGTAAATTGATTATCTGGCTAAAAGGGACGATGTTGCAGCTAATTGCAATTCCGCTGGCACTGATGTTGACGTGCTACCGGAAAAGTTTATTTAGGAAAGCACAAAATTAAAAGCTTCCTTGGACAATCTAAACCGTTTCTGTATAATCAGGGGCCTGTTCGCAAACGCATCACTGTGCTGCAAATGCAAAAATAAATGCCCTAAAATGTGTCGCGAAAGCAGATGATGTATTTATAACGTTAAAATACGGACTTCATGAATGGCTACTTTAATAATATATCATCGGAAAACTTAGCATTGTAAAGTAAAGTTTTTTCATATGATGCACAGCCCCCATATTCAAATTTTCCCGCTTACGCTGTGTCTGCTAACGACAAAGGCCCGCATTTGTCTCTTTGCACGCGTAACACAGTGTTCTTCTTCTTACTCAGAAGAAGATTAGAAATATAAATGTGATGGATCCATTTGCTAAATAATCGAATTACATTAAAATTAATCTAAATATTCTCCTGTAATTTGTTTTGTTTTCATTTGCAGAAATGATTCTATTTTTGATTCTATTACAAAACAAAAAATCATTTACATCTTTCTTGTAAATTTCGATTCGATAGCTATCGAGTGCCATAATTTGGTTATTCGATATGTGACAAAATTTCACTCGATACGAATGCTCATTCGATAACGAGTGCCGCGATTTGGGGCCTGGCCTATTTTATTCCACCTGCATTGTGAAGCAAGAATGAAATAATTCGTGATGTAAATATAATGTTTTCTTTTTAATGTGAAAAAATAACTTTAATAAAATGTTTCACCATTTAACTTAAATATATAAATTTTTAAAGTTTTCTTTAAGCTTGTCAATTACCTGTCTCAATTTTTTATATATGAACTGCGTTTGCCAAAAAATAGGCGCAACTAAATCTATTGATTTTGTTTAAAATCACCAATTTTAGCATTTATTATAATTGCTAAAATTTTGTTTGTTACTTTCTAATAGATAATGTTAATGATCGCAAAACAAAACCAAAAAAAAAAACCTTTAAAAAAAGTTATACGCCTGTAATTACAACTATTGAATTTTATGTTCATACTCACATCCTTTACTCGGCAAATATTACTTACCGCAACATATTGTTAATAAAATTCATGGAAATAAATATTGCAAATGCCATACATAAGTGGGAGTAATTTTCTAACAAAAAAGGTAATTTTCAAATAAACAAATAATTGCTGAATTCGTGTATTATTATTCTTGTTGTAGTATAAACAAATAATATTGCATAGAACTATATCTAAAATCTGGATTAGCAAAGACTCTGAAGAGAACCCATTGTTTAATTTAGAAAAACAACAACAAAAGTGCGAAATGAATTTCTAAACAAAAGGGCAATAAACACTTGTTGCCAAACTCTTTTGTTTAGCAATGCAAAACAACAACTGTTTGTAAATTTAGAAAATAATAGGTATGTTTGTTTACTTTGCCAGCAATATTTATCCAGCAGCTTTGTGATAGAGAAAATAACCAAATTTACTCTCAATTGCTCTCAATTATAAAAATTTGCAAAAAAAAAGTACGCGAACAGCATTTTGCAAGATTTTGTTAAAAATAAAGTTTTCAATAAATAAATAAATTTTTATAACTTCAATTCAAGTTTTTGTGGTTTCTAGTGCAAATACATATATACATACATACATACATATTTTTACAAAAACCCCAATTTGAAAACTTTTTGCAAAATATTTCACATATAAAACTTTTTTGTTTACTTTTTAATTGGTAAGAAGAAGCAGTCAAAACATCTGTTCTATCTTGCAAAATTTTACTGAACAAAATATTTCCAGTAAGTTTTTGCAAGTTCTCAGTTATTCAAATGTCAATTTTCTGACTCTCTTTCTCTCAATTTAAATAAATTTTCTTGCTGGAGAAAGTAAACGAACGACATCCAGTAACATTTTGCACAATTTGTTACAAAATATCACGTAAACAAACAGACCTAATATTTTCAATAGCAACAGTGTCGACCAAAAAACTGATGATGTAAAAAAATTCTTAATTAATTAAATAGAATTTATTAATTTTTCACCAAATCGAAATTCCAGAATACAAATATAACTCACAAATATTAAGTATTTTGAAATGATTAGTAAAAAGCGCTTTAATTTCTTTGCTTTACTTCGGTGTGCAAAACAAAACGCTCGCTTTTTTTAATTAAAATTTTTATCAATTTGTTTCTTCTTTCTAACGACTACAAAACTACATGTTTATTTGAAATATATAAAGCATGCTGATGCTCATAATTAAAAAAAGCTAAATCGCTGTTAAATAGAAGTTATAAATTAACAATATTTTTTATTGTTAATAAACTAATTTTTTGACATATTGTCATTGTACTATTATAATATGAAATTTATTTGTTGGGTGGTTAAGCAATGTCTATATGCATTTCATTGGAGCTTCTTACCAAATCGTCAGTAGACTTCAACCACAGTTTTGAAAAGTTTCAAACTTCTCAACTTATTAAAAGACTTCCAAAAACCATCTGAGAATTATGATAAATAAATTAACTATAAAAATTCACAAACGATTTAAAAAAATCACATTATAATAAGTGTAGCAGGCTATGAAACTTATACAAACCAAACCCAACAAACAACTTTTATTCGATACGACTCTATTTTATTTTGTTGTTCTTCAAAATAAAGGCCTCATAAAAAACTATGTGCATACGTACTTTTCATATATAATTTTCAAAAGTTTAAGGTCGCGATTCACTTATAAACCTGGAGGGATTTGTGCATCCAGTTTATTTGTAGGGTCTGAATCAGTAGATTGCCCCCGAACTAGATATGGCAGGAGAAAGAATTTGTGGTCGCCATTTAATTTATGGATTATATTATTGGCCCTTGTGAATTTACTGGGGAAGGGTGCGTTTTTTATTAGTTCATTCATTGTATTAAATTACGTGTCTACTTAAAAACTCTCATAAGAAAATATGTAAGTAAACCAAAATGATTGATTTGACGCACCAACAAAAATCATAAAGGAAATAAATTTAAAAAAAAAAAATTTTTTTTTTCAAAATTGGCATTAGTTTACCTTTTGTTGTGCAACAAATTTGATCGAAAAATATAAATTCATTGTCTAGTCCCAATAAAAGACTATAACTGAAATGTAGAAAATCAGAAAGTCAAAATTGAAAGCATACCCGCCTATGCATGCATGTATGTACGAGTATGTTCGTTACTCTATTGTCACTATTTTGACATGGACGATTTTTTACGTAAAAGAATACAGGATGCACAAGAACGAAGGAAGGTAAATTGTAGTTACTCTCTTGTTCTTTGTCCTTTAAACAATCAAATTCCATCTCACTTTTTTTAATGTTATTTTGCCGCTAATTAGAATTTTGTGAAACTGTTTTATTCCCATAGAAATACTTTGAAGGCGTTACACAACCTTTTGGAAACCTGTAATTATCGCTTAAACCTTCTTTTGTGTTTAAAAAAATTATTCATTTGAATTTGCACCATTATTTTGCTGTTTTCGTGAAAATTCAGTAGTAAAATAAATGGGTACTCTAGTCGATATACAGTTTTTGCGGTCGCGTGGCATTTTTGACATCAAACAATCGATCAATTTCAGATCATACAGATCATTGCCGACATCAGTTGAGTTACCTATTGTTTCCCAGATGCTGCTCTAGTTTTCTTTTATTATTTAGTGTATTTCATTTTTGTATTTAAAATTGCGTGTGAAATAATTCATAGTCATTTGTATGTTTTAGTTATGGTTGGCGTTATGATGTCTGTTGAAGACTTACGTACTTACAGATGAATCCTTGGAAATTATATTAAGCAGCCCTATATTACAAACATAACTAAATACATACAAATTTTATATGTGTGTAGGCGCACGAAAGCGAAAATTCAAAGATTTCTACTCTCTTTTATTTATTATATTTGATTCTGTTCGTTTGTGCGGGGAAGAAATCGTATGCAAAATTTAAACAAACTTTTACATATTTTGCAATTTGTTTTTGCTTTCTACACAAATTTCACGAATGCAAAGTGATTTACGAAATTATTGCCTAAATAATTGTTTACAAAAGATTTCTAAGATTAAGAAAACATGTAGGCGTAAAAACAGAACTCCGCAAAAACTTTTTATGTAACTGCATATGTAAACTACTTATAGATTTTTTCGATTAAAATCCCTTTGTTTAATAGATGAGGTTAAATACGTCTTCGAAAGAAAATTAATATAGGGAAAACTAGAAAAAAATAACTTCGGAAAGTGTAACATATGTGTTTACAATAATATCTTACATCGAATGGTTTGGAGAATCGTAACATATTTGGAATTAATCTTTGACACATTTATTATTTCCGCGGTTATCACCGATTGGCCATAAATCAATATATGCATTAATTCAATAAAAAGCATCATTTTTATTATTATAATTAAAATTTATTTAAAATAAAATTTTACAATTTGAGAGCATATTGTTATATTAAACTAAAAAAAAATAATAAATTAATTAAATGTATAAAAGATTAAAACATATAAGTTAGTGGAAAACTGTAATATTGGATATCAAAATAGAAATATGAATATGCACTTTGTTTTAGGATTCAGACAATTAAGTTAACACTAAGTTCTGTTATTTGAAATTGTTAATAACAATTTTGATATGGTCAGTATATAGTTGCTTTAGATATTTATATAAAATGGATAAGAAAAATATCAGTTCAAATAAAAACATCGAAATCAAATGCGGTAATTTGGCCGCAATACATAGTTTATATTTTTAACTTATAAAAATAAAACGGGCTCCTAGAGTTTTTAAAAAACTATAAGAGCCCGTCGTAAACAAAAAATATCCATTATAAATAAGTATGATATTCAAAAATAAAAGCAACAACTATTTCAAATGTACAAACAAATCTGGATTATAAGTTTTGTATAAATACATAATTCATTGCATCTATAAATTTTTCTAAAAACAAATTTAAAAAATTGTGTTCACTTAATGACGTCTACTTAAACATATGAAAAAAACTGTTTTGTCTTATTTGAAACACAAAATGCTGATCTATAATACCAATTATATGTCATACAAATATTTTCATTTTAGTATTATTAGAACTTAATTATGAAAATAAATACTAATTTCAGTGCTGGAGTTTTTTTATATTTAATAAAAAAAAACTTCTTACAGTTTAATTTACATCTGTAGAGTTATATATAAAACACACTGCACATGTGTTTATAGAGTAGTGGAAGTTACGGTACTTACTCCATGCACTAATATTGTAGGAGGTAATTCCGCAGTTAATTCAGTTAACAATTCCATGTAACGTGCGCTACGTTCATCGAAATCGGGCGTATTAATTTGAGGAGGCGCTGCTAAATATATGAAGGATAACGCTGTTTGATCCGAACGTTCACGTATGATTTGATTGGCTCTTAAATTAATTAACAAAAGAAAACTTTGTATCATAAGTTATTTTTAGTTTGTAAAGGATTGTATATCTAATTAAAATTTTTTCCTTTGATTTTAGCAATTTCCGGAAAATTTGTGTTTATCTAATTCTGTCGTTATTTACAGTTAAAACGATGTCTTTAAAAAATTTTGGAAATTGATTATCATGTATATTTTTTATTATTTAATGCACATTTCTTTAAAAAATAATACGAACTCGACTATTGCCAAAAGACAAATGATTTTAATTATTTTCTCTCGCTATCTCCCTTTCCTGTTTGTTGTAAAACCATTTCCTTTCCCAGATCAATGTTCTTTTACTTACCTCTGCATGTATAAAAGCGACCGATTGAGATTTTCTTCTGTCATTACTTCGGTAGCAGATTCAGCATGTTGTGTAAACTGTTTAAGAATTCGAGAATGTCGAGTGAATTCTGTATCGCGTGCCCATTCTTGAATCTAGAAATATAAGGAAATAATTCTACATATTAGTTTTGTAAAAAAAAAAATGCGATTTTATTTTAATTATTTTACGAATCTTTTACTTAAAGTACCTCTATGATATCCGCATTTATTCTCAATGATTTCAGGCTTTGTTCTAATTTTATTTTAGAAAAAATCTCCATTTGCGGTAAATTGGTTTCCTGCGTTTCAAATGTTGTACTATTGTTCGTATTGTTAGTTTCGCACAAGAACACACGCAGGCGTAAATGATTCCATTTAGCCAGCATAATCACAGATAATTGCATCATAAATAATGAGACAACATCGAAAGGATCTTCAGTTTTAGGATTAAACACATTGATGGGCCATACGTCAATGTATTTAACATGTTTGCTCCTAAAAATATTTACAAGTGAGGTAAATAATAAAATAAAATCTAAAAATTACATCATACTTTGCTATAAAATGTTTGTCTAAGCGATGAAAATGTCGGCATAAACATAAATTCTTCTTCATGCGCAATATATCACTTATAATGGCCACATATTCCGCGACATTAATAATTTTCTCTTCTCCATCGCGACGTATTGGGAAACTTTGCATTTGCCCAGAATTAAAACCATTCGTTTTATATGGTGATGTAGCGCTAAAATGTCCATAAACGTTTTTATGACTACAACGAACTAGTGGAAGTTACAAACTTACGTCTCAAAGAAATCTTTTGGAGCTTCATTGTCATAGAAACCTAATACTATAGTATTAGGTTTCATAGCTCCAATGCCTGATAAACGTATTAAATGCTGAACTCCTTCCCGCATAGAGTTAGCCACAGTTGTTTCTGCAAAAGCTTTCACACGCATATGATCCACAAATGATAGCCACTGTTTGTTGTCCTCCGAAGTTGGGTCTACTAAATCGGTGGAATTTCCAATTTTTACATGGCCGATAATATATAAGCCACTCTTTTTCATATCATTAACAAAATCTACCAACGGACAACACGAACGAGGCGATGAGACCAATAAAAGCATTTGCGGGCGCCAAAATTTAACGTGGTCTTTACGAGGATCTAGCATTAGCAAATATTTACGCACCTGCAAAAAAACATTATTTGTACAAAATGTAACTTTAAAGTTATTGCACATCTTACCTGATGGAACATTAAAGCTTGCGAAATTGAGCCCCATTGGGCTGATTGTGTTGCTGGCGAAAACAGATGCAAAGCAATAACCAACAATAAACACAATATGATACTTGATGAAGCATAAATAGGATTGATAACAAACATCATAACCAATGTACCAATTAAGCCAAAAAGGCAAGTATGCCAAGTAAAATATTTAAATAGTGGCCGGAAATTCGGCGCTCCGGTTAATTCAATACCCAAACAGGCCAAATTCGTAGCCAAATAAGAAAGCATAAATAATACTGAATTTATCTGGGCAATAGTGTTCAAAGAACCAATCAACAAAATACACTCCACCAATACCCAACTGGTAAAGACAGCAGCAAGTGGATTTCCTTTCCAAGTACCTTTTATAACGAAATTTGTCAATGAACCAAAAACTTGATCTTTTGACAAAGCCTCCAAAATACGACTCGAACCAATTAGATTACTCAAACCCGTCGAAAAGGTAGCAGTTAAGATACCAATAGCAGTAAATGGCGGCCAGAAGTTCACATACATAAGGAAAAGATAATTGTTTCGCATTGTTTCGTTCGGCGTAGTAAATGCCATTAGGAAAGATAAAACGACATAAGAAACAAACGTAAATGCTACAGCTGATAATGTGCCGAGCGGTATGCTTTTGGAGGGGCTTTTTAATTCACCAGACATGTTTGCCCCGGCCATAATACCCGTAACACCGGCAAACAGTACACCAAACGTGGTAGCAAAATCAACAATTTTACCGTTAGACGTATAATCGGGACCATAACTTTCATACAAGTTGTTTTTAAGAGTTTCTGTGTTTAAACCAGTATAATTCAAATATTCTATGACAGTTTTATTTATTAGGATATTTTCATCTGGTATAGGTACCTAAAAAGCAAAGATCAAATAGTTAAAAAGAATTTGTGAACAGTTTGTCATATGAAATGTAGTAACAATTTGCATTTAAACTTTCACACATTTAATTTTTTTGATTAAAGCAAAACTTAATTTTTGAAGTAGCCAAATAACTCTGGCATTTTAATTAGTACTAATTCAAACCTATACTTATACTAAATTGTCTCTTTTGTTTACAACCAATTAAACTTTGATTGTTCTATATACAGAACGATTTTGCAGCCTGTTGGTACATTAATTTTGCATAGGCTGCGTTTTTAATAACTACAAGGAAACATTTTTTGGAGACGATGAAAAACACATCATACAAATAACTTCAATTAAATCATCATTTCCATGTTGTATTTTCAGTGATTGTTTGTAATAGAGACAGCGTTGAATATTTTGAAATTGAACCAACATCCCTAAACAATTGCAAATTTTTATTTCAATTGTACTAAAAAGTTTGTTGATTCCCTCTATTTTTATAAAAAAAATACCACAAAAACTTTTATTAAACCTCATTTGTATATACTCTAACATAAAAGTACGATTCTGTTTGATATTTTAATTTATTTACAATTGATATACAATTGATATACAAATACGAGTTTTAATAGTAGCAAAAAAAAAAAACAATGTGTGCACGCACACAACTATATAATTGATTTGTTTTTGATTGTCTCCAAGTCCCTATAATTTATTATTTTAACATTGTGTGTTTTCACACATTTAATGAAATAAACTGATCCTTTACGAGACGGCAAGTTTGCTAAAAAGCCATTACATGTTGAAATAGTCGGAAATGTGACAACACATTACATTCAAGAATATTGATGTAGTCAATACTTTTAAATTTTGTGTGAGAAAAAACACATTTAAAATAAAATTGAAAATTGTTTATATGTGGTGGCTCTGATTATATAAATTATGTGTCGATATTCATTTCACGTGACCATCCCTAATGTATAAACGTACTTAATTAGAAAATTCTATTTTAAATTCCTTAATGAAGTTTAAAGATAAAACAACAAAACTTAGAAGAAAAAATTACGCTGTTATTCACTGCTACCAGGAAAAGCATTAAAAAACTAACTTTTTATACATCCATTAATATTTGTATGATAAGCTAACTATTTGCTACTGGACATTATAATTAATTTAAAAAATGATAAAATATTAAAACGAATACGTTGCTAAGTAGTCATAATTTGTATATATGTATGTATGTAATTTTGATTTATGTGTAATAAATACATATGTATATTCATATATATCCATACACATATGTTTATAAGTTTGTATCAAATAACACTTACTTTGTTAGGACCCTCAGCCAAAAAACTTATGTATGTGGCCAATAAACAGACGGTTACTATACCCAAAATAAGAACAGATGTCTTAGCAAATAATGATGCTCCAATTAAACACACCAAAAGCATTGAGGTATTGATTAATGTACAAAAAAGAAAACGCCACCACGCTCCATCTGGTAAAAATCCTGCATGACTTGTAAAATATCCTCCAGGACCAAAATTATTCATAATACCCTCAACGCAACCAGATATAGCCATGGCACAACCCACAACATTTGCTAAAAAAAACAGTGTGCCAATAGAACCGCCAAATTCTAGACCCAATGTGCGACTTATCATAACTATAAATGTAAAATTTTAAATTTTAATTAAAATTATATATGATGTGTATTAACTTTAGATAAAACTAGACCAGCAAAAGAAATTTGTTTAGTCTAGGGTTCACACTGTGAAAGTTCTTTTATTTTTCAGAAATTCTTATTTTGTGTGAGATTTATGATATGATTTTGTATTCTTTTCGCACACTTTCTCACTAGAAAATCAAAATTTCTGAAGGAAAACTTGCATAGTGTAAACTGCGACTTATTAAATCTGTCATAAACAACAATATGCATACGTATGAATATATTTATGTATGTATATGTACATAAACAAATTTTTTATAAGAGTACATAAGTTGTAAAGAAATTATAGCTGTAAGAAAATTGCTTAGATCTTGCTATTGTATACATACACATATATAAACTGATTATAAAGAACTAAAAAACTCACAGTATACGCCTCCGCCTTCAACAGCACCATTTGTGGAAATTGCACATACCGATGCGACAGTAAATAATAAAATGATATAAGCGATAACGAATTGCAACAGGGTGATATATAAGCCAGCATTTCCAACAATAAATCCTAAAAATATTATAATTTATATGACTTATATCAACGCACAAGGCTTAAAAGATCGAGTGGTATTCCTACCCTACTCTAAGATAATGAAACTCTGTTATACAGTCGAAGAAGCAAATTAAAGTTTTACCAATTAACTACGTATGGAAACTTTCATAACAGTATGATTTAGTTACTATTTTCTATCATTGCAGAAAATACAGGCATAATACTATTTGTTTCCACAATTGCCAATAATATTCTACATATTGTCCTAATTAACTCAAAAGAAGCAAAGCACAATTTTAACAAACTTATCTATGTGTAAATAAAATAATATTGTAAAAGAGTTGTAAAGTTGTAAAAATAATACATTAAACAAGGAAATGTCTGAAGTAAGTTTTAGTGAAAAACCGACAAAATTTTATTTAAGCCCTATGAAATTTACTATTTGATATATTGTCATAATCTTAAGCAATATCTATATGTGTTTCATTGGTGCTTTACCAAATCATCAGTATACTTCAACTACACTAAAATAGAAAAATAAAACAGATTCATACCGAATAAAAATTTTTTTTAGATGTGATTTTTAAAAAACATTTTTAAATTCCTTAACTGTCTATGAAGGTCTTTGCAAAAAATTAGAGCTTTGAAATTTTTCAAATAATTTTCTTTCAACAGTAAAACGATTTATCATTGTTAGAACTATAATTTTTCTTAAAATTTTTTATTGGAAAAGTCATTTTCCAAATGCAACGAACAGTATCAAAAAACATGATAAATATCATAAATTCAATTTGCTATGTACTTTTATTATCCAACTATTTGCAAAAAAAGTTGATGTAATTAAAAGCTAGAATATTTATAACAATTCTATTGGTTGAGTTTACAATTATTTTTATTATTTTTAGTTTTTGTGAATTTATGGCAAGTTTGTAAATAATAATCCCTAATGTGTTAAACATCTATTTTATTGGATAATTCATAACCAAAATTGTTAATTATTCATTGTAATACTCGGTGAAGTAGCATTCGCTACTATCTAAAGGAATAATAAAGCGTGGTAACATTATTTACTATTGTTCTGGTACATGGCATACATATGCACAAACCCCTCTTCAAAAATCAACTACCCGTGTACTTAACACCGTCATCGATCATTGAACATTAGACAGGCTTTGTCCGTCTACAACCACAAAAAATACTCACCAACACGTATGAAAACTAAAGCACTGAACATCGACAAAGCTACGGGACTGAAAACACCAGCAAAAGTTCCCAATGTTCGACCGCTTCTTTCAGGATCTTGCATTCCGAATTCTACATAGCCATCGTTTCCATTTTGAAAAGGTGGACGTCTAGGGGCACTGTTATTCGACCCAAAAATTGCGCCAAAGGAACGCAGCATAGAAGATGGTCCATCTTCACGTTGGGAAGATATTGGAGCGGTTTCGGGATCACCGTTAATACTGGTTTGAGAGTTCATTGTAGAACTAAATTGCCTAGTAGGGTTTTAACCACCAAGACAGCTGTTACTATTCTTTATTTTAACTAGTTTAATCCAGTTGATATACTACGTCCACTTTGCTAATTGTTGCTAAAAAGACAAAGACGCCCACAAATAACAATTAATAAGAAAATATATGCATGTTGATTTTGTAGATGACGACAAAACAAGTTTTTAAATACCAAATGATGCTTGAGAAAAGTTATATTATTATGTATGTTTTTATTTAGACAGTTGCCGTAAGGCAATCAAATTTAATGTACTTACAGGTATAATTTAGTTTAAACAAAAGAGAAAGCTTGATTAATTATATTCGCAACTCTAGCAAGTTAATCTAGGTTTCCACTTATTTTTAATGTTCTAATTTTCACACAGAAATTTATACTGCATTGTTTAGTATGTACTGTTTTTTACAGTTTATATGAAAGTAACTTATTATTCACAAATGCGTCATCCGTTCGTAACAAATTTTGTCTCTACAGTACAGCACGAAAACAATCATAGAATACAAAAACAATACTCAACGTAAACAAAAATATGCTCCAAATTGGAACCACATTAAAAACTCAAGGCGAACTCCAAACAGGTGGCATCAACAGCTCAGGTGATTAAAATTCGCCGTTATTGGGAAGGTTTAAGGATGTTATTGCAATCGCCATAACTTCGGGCTGGTGACATCTCTATGTACTATGTATATATAGTCAGCTGTGGGAACTATGTTACCTTGATGAAGTCATATTTATGTCAGTTTAGATGAGTGAGAATTTTTAACAAAATTAATATATTAAAACGAAATAAGTGGTATAAAAACGGTTATCTTATATATACATATATAAATGGTTAATGATAGAAAACGTCGTTCACGCTCCCGCGAACGCTATCTTGATAAGGAACGTGAAAGAGACCGTGTAAGGGACTCTCGAGGAAGTGCTGAACATAGTCGGCGCACTAGCAGACGCAGCCGTTCTCGTTCCAAAGAACGCGTCGGTCGTGACCGTTCTCAGGAGCGGTCGCAAAATCGTCATCGAGAACGTAGTCGTGAAAGATCTCGTTCTAAGGAGCGTAATCGTGAGACAGACGTATCTCAATTTAAGGATAAAAGGCGCGAAACAGAAGATGTAAAGTCAAAAGATCCAAAACATTTGACGAAGGTAGAACAAAATCTTAAAAATGAAAAAGAACTAAAAGCTGAAGATGACGAACCACTTGAAGAAAAACGTAAAGAAAAAAAATTGGAACCATTATCTTTAGAAGAACTTTTAGAAAAAAAGAAAAAAGAGGAGGAGGCCCGTGCTAAGCCGGTATTTTTGACAAAAGAACAAAGAGCCGCAGAAGCATTGAAGAGGCGTCAAGAAGAAGTGGCCGCAATGAGAGCTGCTCAAAGTGGGCTTCGTGTAGGTATTTCTGCATCTATATCAGGTATAGCTACTGCTTCCAGTACTGGAATTGATAACTTCAGCGCTTCCATAAAAAAGCAAGAACTGAAGGCTGATCGTAGGACAGATGGCCGCGATAGAGATGTTAGGGACAGAGAACGTGATCGCGACTTTGATCGTAGAGAACGAAACGCTGATGAAAGAAACCGTGGTGGCTTAGACAAGGACCGCGCCGGTGATAGAGAAAGCAAGAGAGTAGAAGATCTGTCTGGCAAAGATAAAGAAAAAGAGTTGGAAGCGATAAGAGAACGATATTTGGGTATAGTAAAAAAGAAGCGCAGAGTGCGTCGCTTAAATGACAGAAAATTCGTTTTCGACTGGGATGCAGCTGAGGATACATCTGTGGATTATAACAATCTATACAAAGAACGTCATCATGTTCAGTTCTTTGGCCGCGGAAATGTGGCCGGAATTGATATTAAGGAACAAAAACGTACACAAAGTAAATTTTATGGTGATCTGCTGGAAAAGCGGCGCACCGAAGCGGAGAAGGAGCAAGAAAAGGTTCGCCTTAAAAAAGTAAAACGTAAGGAAGACAAGCAAAAATGGGACGATCGTCATTGGTCTGAAAAAGATATGGATGAAATGACGGAACGTGATTGGCGTATATTTCGTGAAGATTACAATGTCACAATTAAGGGTGGTAAAATACCCAATCCTATACGGAGTTGGAAAGAATCTGGATTCCCCAAGGAAATTCTTGAAATTATCGATCGTGTAGGCTACAAAGAACCCACGCCTATTCAAAGACAAGCCATACCCATTGGGTTACAAAATCGCGATATAATTGGTGTGGCCGAGACAGGATCTGGTAAGACGCTGGCTTTCCTTATACCTCTGCTTTCTTGGATCCAGTCGCTTCCAAAAATTGAACGCCTAGAGGACGTTGACCAAGGACCTTACGCAATCATTATGGCGCCAACACGTGAACTGGCCCAGCAAATTGAAGAAGAAACCACTAAATTTGGTCAGCCATTAGGAATACGAACTGTGGTAGTTGTAGGTGGTCTTTCTCGTGAGGAACAAGGTTTTCGCTTGCGAATGGGGTGCGAAATTGTAATTGCCACACCAGGACGTCTTATAGATGTATTGGAAAATCGCTATTTGGTTTTGAATCAATGTACATATATTGTCTTGGATGAAGCAGATCGTATGATTGATATGGGATTCGAACCAGATGTGCAGAAAATTTTGGAATACATGCCAGTAACAAATCTAAAACCGGACACTGAGGAAGCGGAAGATGCCAGCAAGCTCATGGAAAATTTCTATTCAAAAAAGAAATATAGGTAAATCATGGATGTGCAATGAATAACATAAAATATCCTAATCTATTTCCTACTTTTAGGCAAACTGTAATGTTTACGGCTACCATGCCTCCAGCTGTGGAACGCCTGGCACGTTCCTATTTGCGTAGACCTGCCACCGTGTACATAGGTTCAGTTGGCAAACCTACTGAACGCACGGAACAAATTGTATACATGATGGGAGAAAACGATAAACGGAAGAAACTTATGGAAATTCTTTCAAGAGGCATTGATCCTCCGGTAATTATATTCGTCAATCAGAAAAAAGGTGCAGATGTTTTGGCTAAAGGTCTAGAGAAACTTGGTTATAATTCATGTACACTTCATGGTGGTAAGGGACAAGAACAACGTGAATATGCTTTGGCTGCACTAAAATCTGGAGCAAAAGATATGTTGGTGGCTACAGATGTTGCTGGCAGAGGTATTGACATTAAAGACGTATCCTTGGTCATCAACTATGACATGGCCAAAACTATTGAGGACTATACACATCGTATCGGCCGTACCGGTAGAGCTGGTAAAACGGGTTGTGCTATATCGTTTGTTACCAAAGATGACAGTCAGCTGTTCTATGACCTTAAGCAATGCGTTATGGCAAGTCCTGTATCAGTATGTCCGCCAGAACTTATAAATCATCCCGATGCCCAACATAAACCTGGTACTGTTGTCACAAAGAAACGTAGAGAAGAAAAGATTTTTGCCTAAAATATTTCTTTTTGCGTGAGTATTGATCTTTATCCAATAGCATGAACTGGTAATAAAATCATTAAAGAAAATTACAGAATATGTGTTGTTTTTCATATAAGTACATAAATATATTTTATCTCATTAATCTTAAAAAGAACGCATTTCTGCTTTGCTTTGAGTCAAATGGTAAATATTTTTCATAAAAATTTATAATGATTTCTTCAATTTTAAATCCGAATTTTTGATATAGCACAACAGCAGGATTAGTAGCTGACACATGTAACGTTATATCCTTGGTCATACATGTCTGAAAATAAAATAATTTAAACAGAATTAGGGGAAAAACAAATATGAACAAACCTGTATTAAATGGTACAACATAAAAGTAGCTATACCACTTCTTTGCCAAGACGGTCTTACAGCCATGAAAGATATATATGCTTCATTAAATCCTACATCTGGTACTAGAAACCCACATCCTATAACTAAATTTTTGTATAAAGCTACGACACTATAATCAGGATAACTCAAACATTCAGACACTAATGAAAATAAAATTAGTAAATAATTTGAATAACTGTTTAATTTTGTTAAACTAACTGTCAATGCCTGGCCAAAAAACGGTTTGCAGAAGAGCATTGACTGCTGCTATATGATTGGGTCTAACGTAACAATAATCTATTGGTGCTCTCGTCGGTGGGTATCCATTTACTTTAAACTGTAGTTCGCACATGAGCTAAAATTAAATTAAATAAATTTATTGCAAGTTGTGTATAATTTGTGGGTAGAATACTTTAAGAAACGGTGGACAGCATTTGCGATCACGATAAATAAACGGATGCAAAATGCGTTGTGTATAAGGAGATTCAAAAAGCTCATGTTGCGATGATCCTGCTATGCGAGCATAAAACGATTTTTTAGCATCGGAGGTGGATAAAGATATAAGCTTAAAATTTTGAAACAATAAATAAATATGTGTTTTATCTCAAACTAAAAATTGCGAAACTTACTTGATAACGTTCTATAATTTTGCTTTTTTCTTTAGATTGTGTTCTTATGCGACGGTTGTTGTCACCAATATAAGAATCTAGATTAAATATCGGCTTACCATGTTCTCGCTTCCATTCGCGAGTACATAGCTTCCTATAAAATCTTCGAATATGTGGAGGAATATGTAATTTGCATTTTTCTTCCAAATGGAAAATTTTACTTAGTTTTTGTAACAATTCTTTTTCTTCGTATTCACTCATTGGTGCTAGTCTTTTAAAACGAATTAATAAATAAGTATATGAATGAAATACTTGGGACTACAAAAAAATCATACTCTGTATTATTTGGGGATTCCGTCTTTTCTTCCAATTCATCTTCTATATCTTCCGTACGGCTATGTATTAACCATGGCCATTGTCGTTTCGGCTGTTTTGTGAATAAACTTGGTCTACAAACATTTAAAGATTTGCTGCCGCTATCATCAGATATACTTTCATCATCTTCTGTTGCATTTGTATGGCTGAGAGCTTTTTCAAACTCTGTATCGGATATAAATTCCTGTTTAATGATATTGTCATCTTTATTAGAATTAAGGCTTCCTTGAGGCAAACAAGACTGGATATCAGTTCTTAATTGTTGAAAATTTGTTACTTGAACAATACGTGGTTGATATTCTTCATTTTCAGAACCTTCATCCTCAGTTTCATCTTGATCCTTCCTTTCATTAAGAAGTACAGGTTTGGATAAAGCAGAGACTGTAGTATTTTCTTCGTCAAGCTCATTGGAAAATTCAGAATTGGTATTTAAAGAGTTTTCATTTTGTCTTAAAAATAAATGAATTTGAAATAGTCCCCAGAGCACATAAATTTTCATTTATACTTACAATTGTTCCATGTTATCTTGCATATTTTTGCCTATGCCTGCACCTTGACTAATGGAAAAATTACTAAAACTCTGTTGTTGATCTAAAGATAATGTTGAATTTGTGTAATAGCTTTTCAGTTTTTCGTTAAGCAATAATTGTGCATTAAAGTCACTATACAGATGGCCATTTAAGTCCATTGACTCAGATTTTATTAACGACGAATTATCCAGGAAATTTGCATTATCATTATGAGATTCAAGTAATGGTAATATATCGTTTTTACATGCACCTTCTACCAATGGCTCTGGTGCAATATTCGGCAACGAATTGAACATATTAAGATCATCACTAGCTAAACTTTCAGCTAAGAAGTCCATTAAACTGGACTGAACTGTATTTAAAGGCATAACCTGGTCATCAAGTATTCCAATTGAATTGGTGTTATTTTTGTTTAACAGATCATCATCCAGTATGTTAAGAGGCTTTGCAACTTTAGGTTTTCGACCCATGTAAGGACTAAAATATATATAATAATGTTGTTGTAGTTTACTGATTAAGCTTAACTTACAGAGTACGACTACAGGAATCAGTAAGGGCTAAATTTTCTTCAGACTCATGACGTTTAAGACGTTTACTATCATTGTCATTAGTTGATGTGTCGCTTGCGTAATTATCATCTTGTCTTTTATCTTGACGGATTTGTTGGCGTTTCAAACACTCCTGTTCATCTGTGAACAATTTAACTTTAAGTGGTAATTTCATTTTAATAGAAAACTATACATACATAAATTATATATATGTTTCGGCGTCTTATTGGCATGTGTTAATTTCCACCATCCAGTTTCTTCAAAAAGTTCCTGTCCAGATGTGAAATACTTTGGGCTGTTATGAGATAATGCTCCTGAAATTGAGCCAGTCCATTTCTTGCGTCTTTTTCTAATCAATATATACACAAATCAAATCGAAAATGTTACAAATTTATAAATTAAAGACCAAGTACCAACTTACATAGAGGGATCAAAGAGAAAGTCCCAATTTTTATCAATAAAATTAACAATATGTGTCCTCCAATGAAAATATCCGTGACGACTTAAGCCCTTTGACTTAATCGATAAATTGTATAAAGCCATGGCGATTATTATTAACCACGGCATTCTTTGGCGTACAAATTTCTCTTTTATACCATCTATTTCGTTGTTAAATTGATTGGCTTTAGACGTTGATGGCATTTCCAACTGTACTTGAATACATTTTGCACATGTGAAATCAAAAAAGACGTCCCCAAGTAAATCTCCAGGTGTACTTGCATGTTTTAGGCAAGTAATATGCACGTCACCATTACAGCTTCCACAATGCAAATACCTTTCATCTGTTATATCTAGATAGCAATAGGAGCACTTTGATTGTGGCATTTTTCCCCTTATTTTGTTGCTCCAGTCGGTGGACCGAAGGATTATATATTAATATCTTTAACTTTTACAACATGTATTCTTTCTAACAACAAATTGTGCGCGTAAAGAATATAACTTGTGTATAGAATGAATGCTGAAAGAGAAACGCACAATATATAAATATTGCTCCCAAACTTGTTAGCACTAATGGTAACACTATATATAAGGGTGTACTACGCCAGATGACAGTTTTTACTCATCTATTGTTTGAATGCATTGTTGTCAAGTTCCTGTGCGTTGTGCTAGTGACAGTTTTTCTTGGGTGTTTTCAAGGTGAATCCGTCGTGGGTGTTGCATTATTATATGTCAACATGTACACTCAGAAGCACCAGAGAAATAACACGCGCCTTTTTTTGTAAACAAATCGGCCGAGTTATTCCTTAATAGAGCGCGTGAATGCTTGTGTAACATAATCAACATTTGACAGGTTCTAACAAAAAAAAAAAAAAAAAAACAGATGGCTCTTTGAAGTTACCTAGGTTCAATCGAGGACAGACTGTTCAACTACATTGAGCTCAAACTAGTGCACATAAAAAAAACATGGGATGCAAAAGCTATTTTTGTGATTATTGCCGATGTTACATGAAAAATGATAAAAATGTACGCAAAACACATAATGATGGTTTGCAACACAAAATTACAAAAACGTCCATTATGAGGATATATGAAGGTATGTAATGGAAAAATAACAGTATTCACAGTGTGATCCGTGTATCGGTAATAATATAATTCCAATGGAACGGTATTATTGTGATAATATAATAATCCAATTTCATATCCTATCTATTTTTTCAGACCCCCGCAAAGTTTATGAAGAGGAAACAAAAAAACAGCGATGTGTCCGATATTTTAAAGGCTATTGCAAATATGATCTATATTGCCAGTTTACACATTTTAACGATATCCAATTAAAACAATTGCAAGAGGTTGTAAATATTCATACTAAATCCGAGTCAAATCTGTCGAAGAGCCCAGATTTCAATTCAATATGTGTAAAAACCATCAAGCTACCTTGGCAAAACACGATTACAAAAAGAAATTTAAAATTATTACCACAAAAACTGCCACCATCATTAAGACCTTTAAATTTAAAAAGATTATCGAAGCTCGATGTAAAATTTAACAAATGGGGTTGCTAGGCAAATGGCGAAGTTCATCTTTGCTGTTATTTATTTCCAAATACATATTTTGAAAAATGGAGCAAATAGCACTTATACAAAATACGTTATTGATAGGTATATTTGTACTACGATCCTTATTAACTCTAACAATTGCTATTAAACACTTATATAATCGTTATGATAGTTGTCATAGAATTAAAAATAACCCTTATTAAGAACTATATAAATATGTTTATAAATTTACTATTATAGAATATATTGTAGTACTATTGTTATAATATGAGGTTTATTTGATGCACAAATAAAATGCGTATAGACATTGCTTAACCACCCAACAAATAAAACTCAAATAATAAATATGTAAGAAAATTCCATGGTTCTAAGAACTATCTTTACAAAAGAACATGTGATTTCTTCCTTCTAAATGTTATATTTCTTTGAATTAAGAAATCAAAATAATTTTTAATTAATAAAGTATTGTTGAACGAGTGCGGTTTGAATTGTATGTTACAGGTTAATTATGTCTACACGCTTGCACTTCATTGGCTCTTTAAGCCATTGATCATTAAAACATACTTTCTTATGACAATAACTTTATTATCTTTTCCATAGTATTATCTATATTTAAACTAAGATTTAATGATTTGCCAAATTCACAAAAAAGAGTTTTGCAATCCACACCACTTAAGTTTTCTGTACGTGGATCTGTTAAGTGAGCTAATAAAAAATAAATTATATGTTCTGTAATAAATAAAACTGATATATTTAAATGTTCAATAACTGCATATTTTTATCTACTTACCAAATCTGTTATCTATTGCGAAATACAAGGCTGTGTTTCCACTTCTGCGATCACCAGCTTGTAATAGTTTTTCTTTTAAGTGATGATTATCAACCACACATGAATAAGTTTCATCGCCAGAGGCTATTTGTAAACACACTGATTCGTAGTATTCCTTGAACAGTTTCTTTTTTACAGTCTCATCTGTTTCTAGTTTATCAACAGGACGCTTATAAAATATTTTATTTACTAGACGCTCGTCTAATATATTTATTAGTTTTTCGGCTAATAAATAACGATCTTGTCTAACGGCTATGTGTAACGGTGTGTAGCCATCGTCATTATATGTGAGAAGCATTTTTGGATCTATATGTTTCATTAATTGCTCCAAGGATTCCTCAGAAATGTCATTCAGTATCGCCAAATGTAAAACAGTATTTGACTCGGTATCTAAGGTATTAGGATTTAGGCCTTTTCTTAACAAGAGACTAACAATTGAGGGATCACAAGTATTAACAACAGCCAATTGCAATAAATCCTGCAAAGAAATGTATCAAAACTTTTTATTGTAACAATTAATGTTCAAATTCAATGACCAGGAATCGTTATTTACGATACATGAGTCAAGAACAAATTACATTTAGCTAGATATTTTTCAAAATATACCTCGTCCTCTTCGGTCCTTATATCATTCAGATCTACATGTTTATATAATTCCCAAATTAATATATGCATATATAACTTGTTTGTTTGATTTCTAAGAACAGCATCCTGTATGGGTCTAAAAATAGAAAAAATTATTCTTTATCTTTTAAAAGCTGTACGAATACACCTACAATAGACCATTTTCTAATGGAAATCCGCTTAGTTCAATTTCCTTTGCATGATTTGTTTCAGTGTCTTCATATATATTTACAACATCTGAACTACATTCGGATAAACAAAATGAATCGATACGTTGCCTTTTTGGTAAATTTTCTCTAGTTGGTTCCAGTTTGATCCCTGTGTTACCGTTTCCATTAGCAGGATTTGGTTTATTCAGTTTAGCTAAAAGCTTTGCTCGTGATTCTTTATTAGCTTGTGGTAAGGAAACCTTTCGTTTCCGTTTCCTTTTCTTTACTTTCTCTCCGGCTATGGTACTACCTTTAATCCCTGAATCATTTTCACTTTCAATATGGCTATATGGTTTACTTTCGTTTGGTCCTGTATCGTCGACATGTTCATGTTGTCCAATTGACGATAATTTAAATTCAACCGGTTCTGTTTGTGTTTCAACACTTTTGTGAACAATTGGATGGTGGTTGTTTATGACTTCTAATAATTTCCTTTGCATTTCCTTGTCTGGAAGTCTCATTAAAGCTGCAAATAGTTCTTTATATTCTACCACCATTCGTTTGCGCTGTTGGTACACTTCAGGATTATCATCCGTTATAGGTTCTAATTTAATATCTTTATTTATAATCACATCACTGGAATATGAATTTCTTAACACTGTCAATTTCCTCAAGGGTGTCATAGAAACAGTCTGTGTTGACGATACAACGTGTATGATAGCTAGTTTGCTCGATCCCACTGTACATTCCTTGATATTTGTATCCGCATTTGTCTCCGCAGCGCCGCTATTTTGTTCAAGTTCGCGAACTGTTATCATTATCAGATATAATTAAAATAAATAATTATATATAGCAAAGTTTACAAAAATCTTGTGCACTTTTTCGGTACATCCCCAAGATAAATTATTCTGACCAAATCCCATTCAATTAATATATATACATACATAACATTAGAGCGCAATGCCAACAACTTAATAACTCAAGTTCTTATATCAATTTTGACACAAGCGAATCATTAAATATATAAATTAATATGATCTTTGACAGAAGGCCATCTACTCTGGGAAACCGTGGACTATGTTGTTTCACATATATGAGTGCTGAATGTTAAGGAAAGTGTTTACCAAAAAACCATCATGCAACACTTGAACACATGCCTTCACATAATGGTATATTGATATGCTAGCGGTAGAATCTGTGATATATATATTGGTCGCATCGCTACGCCAGATGACTATACAAGAACCCCTCGTTGTTTTGTATATGCGAAAGGTTTGCATTTGCATATTCAGAATGGTAGACAAATATGGGTGAGAGGAAAACAAAATTGTATAAACTTTTGAAGGTACATATATATATATATATATATATATATATATATATATTAACGGCCATTGCACATGCCTGTGATATATCATCCGGAGATGGAACAGGGTTCGATGACCCAGTCGTTTCGTGGTTGCTTCTTACTTGTAGAAGAAAGTAGGGTTGAGCAACGGGACCTTGATAGTTGTCCCCCTGACTGCGTCAAAACAACTATCAAATGGTGTTGTACATAGATATGTACATAATACATATTAATTTTCCTAAACCTGACTTTTGATACGTTTTATTACAACTCTATGTGAAAATTATCAATTTTTCATTGAAGAAAATTTGTGTGGTTGAATCTTTCGTTTTAAGTTTTATACAAAACTTAGAATAATTGTGTTCATTGTGTTAATTAATCAAAATAGCTGTGAAAGTGATTTGTATTATTAGTTATTGGTAGCTACAAAAATCATTGAAAGTTCTAAAAACATGGATCGCCGTAAGTCGCCATTTTATCTTCTATTCTTGACATTCCTTTTTAAATAATTTTAATATTGCATATGAACATAAGCAAATTTATTTATTGATATTATTAAAGTTATATGCGTGGCTGGAAGTTCATAATTTTGTAGGAGCAAAATAATTTTTGGAATTTCATACATATGGATGTACATATGTACAGCAAGAAAAGTTTGCAAACACCATTTAAAATTTGCACGAAAAGCGTTTTAAAGAACAGGGGAAGAAAACCATTCGGATCAAGTATCCCCTGGAGAAAAACTAGTTCGAAGAAAATATTGTAAAATTAAAAATACGCAAGTACGTTATATTCGGAGCAAGTACGTTATATTTTGATGTACTGTCAAATTTATAAGTAGTGCATATATGACCGGTCTCTTTCTGCTCTATGTACATATATCGAACAGTGACTTCGTTGAATTAGGGTTTTCTACATTGCTGGCCTTTATCCAAACTTATTTTCTCCTTTATGTAAGTCGAATATTAATTGGTCTCACTGATTAAAGATTTTCTGCATTGTCGGCTTAAGACACATAAAGTGAAGTATAATAAAAATATAACGCTGAGAAAATCGTCAGTAAGTTTATGCAATATATCATCTGCGTTACCCAAACACTTCAGTTAGGAAAGCCGGTGTTGATTTTATCATAGAACATACAAATATATAAATACAGTAAGCATTTTCAATTCATACTACTTCCGAAAGAATTCCTTGAATATTCTTGAGTAATTACTTATTTTGTGTACTGTATTGTTTCATATATAAATTTGTTATTCCATCGAGATAATTTTGACGTATTTATGCATATTTATTGATATAATTTATGTAACGATTATGTTTAGGATCTCGAAGCATATCACCTAGGCGGTATCGCAATGGCGGTAATGGAGGAGGAGGATATCGTCGCTACAGTCGCTCCCGTTCTAGATCAAGGTAAATAATTCTTCAAGCTTATCGTTGTTAACTGAATTGCAGATAAAATTTATAAATTATTTTCCATAAGTCTTAAGTAGTTGTAACTGAATTTCGTGAACTATTTCATTCACAATATCAGTTTAGTTCACCAAGCGAATGTATCGCTTATCGAAGTTTTCTAACTTTCGTAGTATAATTATTTGTCTTTATTATTAAATAATTTTTAGAGATCGCGGCCGAGAGCAAAATTATCGCAATAAACGCAGTACTCGGTCTCGATCACGCGATCGCAGTCATAGACGGGGAAACAGTAATGATAATGATTTATATCGAGAAATTATCAACCAAGACTATCAAGATGAAAGAAATTATGGCGGTAGTAGTGGTGGTTATTCTCGAGGCGGCAGCAGTAGCAATAATTATAGGTCACGTAATAATGATGAGGATTATATAGATGAACGCGATCGTTATTGGAATGAAAGATCACGAGACAAGGGACGTGATCAAGATCGAGATTATGAAAATCGAGACAGAAGGTATTCTTTTTAAACTAAAACACTTTTATGTACAGAGAACTCAAGTCTAATATATCTTAGTAGGGAAAGTCGCCGTTGCACTGGAAGTGGAAATAATAACTCAAACAGTAGCAGGCGTTATAACTCTGTTGAACGCGATAGCGATGACAGTGATGATACAATGAGCAATCAATATTATAACAAAACACCATCAAATACAATAATAGTATTAGGGTTACAATCACACATCACCGAAGCAGATGTAAGTTAATAAACCTTTCATTAAACGTTTTCGTGATCATTAGAATGTTTTCCAGATTACGAGTTTGCTAATACAATCGGGAATGGCGGCCGCATCAATACGTCTTATACGCAAACGTACAACAGGTAGGTTTCGAAAACATATCCTTATTATACTTTTAATAAATGTTATATTATTAGCGTACAAACGTAAGTATTCAAGTTTTAAAAATGAAACTACGTTCTGCATCATTATACCAAAATAAAACAAATATCCCCTTTCAACAATAATATTTATAAAAAAAAACCACCTCAAAACAGAAAAATAGTTGATTTTTACAAAAACATTTTGTATTTGCTTCTTATTCAAATTATTTAGGTGCATCACGTGGTTTTGCATTCGTCGAGTTTAATACGGTTCATGAAGCTGCACATTGGATGGAATTAACTCAGGTATCAACATACAATAAATCAATACAAAAAGGGTTATGAAAAAAGTGAATATACAAACATAATCATAATGATTATAAAATGATCTTCATATACGACAACGACAATTTCTTTGACAACTGACGAGATATTTTATTTAGCAAGAAAAATATTGCGATCTGTATTAATAACCAGCACTTCAGAAATTAGATATTGACATCAAATCGAAAATGAGATTTATTTAAGCAAAAGAAATATAGAACAAATAAATGAAGCGACGGATATTGAATTAAAATAACAATTATATTATAATTGCACAAATATATGATTATATCAAAATTATAGTGGTGGTATTCCATTACAGCTTTGTTAGTGTTTGTTTTTTGTTTTATGTTGGGCTTTCAAAAATCCAGCCATAGATACCATTAACTATAGTATTAGCAAACAACACACTAGGCTAGCCCCAGATTGTGCTGATTGCAGGGATTGTCATGAATTAAAAATTAATGTAGACACAATTTTATAAATAACTTTTAATTCATAATTCACATGAATAATGAAATTGTTATTAAGACTGCTGTACAGAAATGGCTAATCATCATACCCTGTTTTTATCTACATGTTAAAATTTTAATTTCTTTTACCAAGGTAATTTAAATAAAGTCCTCATTACTTTTATATATTTTTGCTTTTATGTAAAAAATTGAGAAAACCTGTGCAAACTATAACCAAAATCAATAAGTAAGATAGAAAAGAAAGAAAGCATTTATAATTAATATTAAAGGTTTTAAAAGTTTAAGCAATTAAATATAACTAAATTTAAATAGAAATAACAAGGATTTAAAACAGAAAATCGACTAAACAGAACCAGATTTTCATCTTCAGATATAGTCTTAAAGAATTCGTCCTGCTGACCAAATGATAAATAAAGATTTTCTTTTAGTTTTCAACTCCATTTAAAAATGATTGTATAAGTTAGAAGCTACTTACAATTTTTCAACTTCAGAGACTAACGGTAGACGATCATGTCATTGCTAAAAGAATAATAGAATATACAATGTTGGATGTGCCATAAAAAGATGAATAAAAAGATCATAACTAAATTATGAGAATCATGGCCGAAATAAGCACCTAGAAAACAGCAAAAAAATCAGTATCAATGATTGAATAATAAGACCAGCAAACCGGTGACTTGTATAGTCTGTGGGATGATTACCAATGAATAGAATTTAACTAATCGCGCTTTTTTTTCTCTTTTCTTTCAACATTATAGGGCACACTGCTACTACAGGATTCATGTCGCGCAACGCTGCAGTACAGTCATTCATTCCAGTCGTATAAAAGCAAAGTTAATTATATAGATTGGTATTGTGGAAAGGTATGGACAAAGAATTATTTACTATATGGATATGTATAAGTTGATTAAAAATATTAAAATGTTGTCATCTTTGTTTTTAGTGTGGCATGTTTAACTTTAAACGCCGCGACAATTGTTTTAAGTGTTATGCCTCTCGTGAAGAAAGTGAACGTGGTGGGGAAGGCAGTGATGAGATAAGCAACATTCTTACCAAAAGTATACAAATTAAAAACAAATTAGAATTTCTTAAAAAAATACAATTACAAAATAGTTTTATTAAAAAACATAGCTTTGAAAACTCAAATCTCAATTTTGCATATTCTCCATTATTATTGTTAATAACAAAAAAGCTAATAAAAAAATGAATATCCTAACTCTACATGTACAATGCAGAAATCATGTTACGTAATCTGGATGTGCTTACAAATGAAGAGGGGGTTTTAACAGCCATAACAGCACATGCAGCAGACTTGGCGAAAAAAATTTCTAAAGTTTTGGTGAGTCGTGATGCATTAACCCAAACTTCCAGAGGCATTTGTTATCTAAACTTTGAAAGTTTAGTCGACTCTATGAATATGCACAATTTATTAAGCACGCTAGAACCGCCTCTTAAGATAGATAATAAAGAAGGTAAGCCTATTTAGTATTACGAGTGCATGTATATTAAATTAAACACCATATTTTATATCTTCCAACTACATTTTATTAGTTATTGTAACTTATTGTGTTGATCATGAAAATCGCCAAATAGTCTCTAAGAAACCAGATACATCCTCATCAGTTGGTACTCCAACAACGATTGGCCCGTTGACTGCAGCTGAAGTAGCGTCTAGTAACTCTGGAAGCGCTGGCGAATATACCTTAGCTGATGTTCCACGTTTAGCTGAATATAGCGCTTCCCTGTATGCTAGTACACCGGCAGAACATGCTCATTATTTGCAGTACTATACGGAATACTATGTATCAGAAATTACTAAGGGCTCTTTTGGAAATTTACCAACAGACTTGCAAACAACGGAAGCGAATTCTGGTGCAGCTGTTGCATTATCAGCTATACAACGGAAACAAAGAAAAATGAATAACATCGAGACTACAGCTACTGCAGCAGCCTTAGCAGCCGCAAGAGCTGCTGCTGCCGTAAAAGCATCATTGAATGCTAGAACTGTTGTCACACCAAAAGGAAATGATGGCAAGATATATCGTAAGTTGCATAAACTTTACTAGTTGTTTCTTAAGGGTTTTGGAAGCATTAAGGCAATGTTAAGTCAACAAGTTATATTTCTTTCAAAGGGGTTAAATATGAATTATAAAGTTATGAATTAAATCATCTTATTTTAGATGTCTTTTTTGTGTTCTGCCTGCTCCAGGATGTCTGTCTCCGATATCTTTCTGTCGACAAAAATATATTTAAAATAAAAACAAGCTCTAAAGTATTGTTTTTGTTTCAATGTCGAGAGAACAATATCGAGTGACATCCTGGGCCCAGCAGGAAAAGTATTTACATCTTCAACTTTCATATCCACAATTGGAGTAATTTACAAATGTATTTCTTTATTGCAAAACATATTAATTATTTCAAAATAGTAAAAAAAAACAAACAACATTTATATTTAAATTCGACCTCTTATTGATATGCATGTTATTATTATTATTATTGTTATTATTATTATCATTATTAGTATTATTATTATTATTATTATTATTATTATTATTATTGTTATTATTATTATCATTATTATTATTACTATTATTATTATTATTATTATTATTATTATTATTATTATTAATATTAATATTATTATTATTATTATTATTATTATTATTATTATTATTATTATTATTATTATTATTATTATTATAAAACTTTTGAATTGGGTTTTAAAGTTTTGGATTTCCCTAAAAATTATACTTCGGTCAACAATCCATTGTCAATTTGGTTTTGAAAGTTGTGGGAATTTCTAGGAATATCTGCAGTTCTATAGATACTTAAGATATTTTATATATATTTTTTTAAATTAATTTAGCTACACCTGATGTTTCCTTGTATCAATATGATGAAACTTCCGGCTATTATTATGATCCCACAACTGGACTTTATTATGATGCTCATTCGCAATACTATTACAACAATGAAACTGGAGCATATCTCTATTGGGATCAACGCAAAAGTTCATATGTTTTAGCCACACCAGCAGCAGCAGCGGCTACAGTGCAAGATGTAGTCAAAAAAGAAACTGAAACTGAAGTGAAAACTACGACGGTGGAAGAGGACACAAACAAAAAAGAGAAAAAGGATAGTGGCAATAAGCCAGACAAAGTTAAAGTAGCAAAGAAAATTGTAAAAGATATGGAAAAATGGGCGAAACAATTGAATCAAAAGAAAGATTATACAGTAGTGGCTACACCTCAGCCGATACTAACCAACAATAGAACCGAAGATGGCATGAAACCTTCGTCAAGTGGTGGTCTCTCAAGTGGATATGCAGATTTAGGTTTTTCAATTTTAGAAAAGAAAACTGCAAAACTAGGGACGTCTAATACATTTATGTCTCCTATGAGTTTAAGTTCAGGTGCAACCAATAAACTTATACCTTCTTATGGCTCTGATTCTGATGAAGATAATATACCCCAGCCTCCTAAGCTAAATGTAACCACACCAGCAGTTGAACTGGGAGAAAAAGATTACGTTGATTTCCAAAAACTTACATGTCTTTTGTGTAAAAGAGCATTTCAATCTTTGGAAATATTACAAAAACATTTAAAAATGTCGAATCTACACAAAGAAAACTTAGCGAAGCATAATCTGGAAAAAGGTTTAACGGTACAGCAACAACAACAGCAACAACAAGCTGAACAAGATTCACTGACAGCAGCATTGTCGTAAGTTCTATTATTTTCTAAATAGTTTTACAATAAAAAAGCGTTAATGTACAACCATTTTTAGTTATCGAGATCGTGCCAAAGAAAGACGGCTTAAGTATGGCGAAAGTGATCCCCCACCTCCAAATCGTAGTCGTGAGCGTTTTGAAAAGGAGATTAATCATCTAACCTCCCGACAGAAACAACAAGATGCGCCTGCTATGCCCATAGGTTCAAATAATGTGGGAAACCGTTTATTACAAAAAATGGGTTGGTCTGAAGGACAAGGTTTGGGACGCAAAAATCAGGGGCGTACAAATATTATCGAAGTACGTGCAATATTTTAAAAACTGAATATGGTGTTCTTAAACATATGTTTTCCAGGCAAATGCTCGTAGTACCACAGCTGGCTTAGGGACAAAGTCCGGCATTGGTCCTGGTGATGACTACAAGTCATATATAAAGAAAATGATGAAGTCTCGTTATGAATCCGTGTGATTTTTCTAACTTATTAACCATTTACTAGTTAAGTTGTTTCATAAATTAAATTTCTAATTATTTTTGACAAGTCAGAACTTTAGTTTAATTGATTTTGTACATAAACAATATAATGAATATTTTGATTACATAAATATATAACTGAAGAATCACCATTGATGTGCTACATCATGACCTGTTATGCTTAACTTAGTGCCAGAACTCCGGAGATCAAAATGTGTATGATATGCAAAATCTACTGGTTGCATTCATAAAATCCGTTTTGTTGGCAAATCTTTCATCAGTTCTCCAAGATGGTAAGATTTCCTGTCTTACAAATTGCGACGCTTGGGAATTCAAGTCTGCCAAAAAGGAGGGTGCAAAAAATAATTTATTTATTTCTAAGAAATCGATATATTTCTAAAGAAAAGTTTCAGTTTAAACTAAAAGGTAGAAATGAAAATTTCTCAAAGCCGATTTTTTTCTTAATTTTCTTAGAAATGGCAACATTTTCGTTAACCTCCTTCATTTTGGAGGTATTTTTCAAAATAACATTGATTTGAAACTTTTTGTCAGTGAACTTTATGGAAATGTAACAACGTTTCGGTTGTGTACTGTATGGAAATGAAACAATGGATGGTGAATTTTATGGAAATATATTATATGTTCTTGTTCTTCCAATTAAGGTACAATTATATATAAGGTAGCCGCAAGAATGCGCGGAAACAACTAAAACAGCAGGGTGCTTTATTGTAAATGTTTACATACTGTCAAACAATACACAAAAACACAAGAGAGCACGTGCTCTTATATTTCCTGTACGAGTCATTATTTGTAAATAAAGCTGTAACGGTGATATTAGTTTTTGTGCATGTTTTTATAATATAAATATATAACATGTGCTACCACTATAAAGAATATATATACCGCTACCTTGTATATAATTGTGCCATGCCTCCCATTAGTGCACCAAGGTTGTAAACATTCCTCCAGAATTTTTCCAACTCTGAAAAAAATTATATTAGGAACATATGTCTTATTCTGTCAACGTATGTTCTGTGTTTTTAGTCTATGTTTCAAGGAGTTCTATTTGTTTTAAACAATTAAGAATTAAAAATTTCTTAAAAATGCTTACAATAAGATCGGGAAAGTTACAATAACACATACCCAAAATTCATGTGTAAATCCAGAGACAATTTGATAATTTAGCTTATTCATACGTACAATATGAAGTTGGTAAATAAAAACTTGGATAAAGGTGGTCAAGGGTAAGCATTATAATAAATAAAAATCTAGTTTATTAATGTTAGTAATTTCATAGTTCAGTGGTTTTAATACCGGAAGAATCTGAGGATATGTGGCACGCGTATAATCTAATTTCTGAAGGTGATAGCGTGCGTAGTACAACCATAAGAAAGGTTCAAAATGAAACAGCTACTGGTTCCAGCACCAGCAGTCGTGTGCGAACTACTTTAACAATTACAGTCGAGTCAATAGACTTTGATACTCAGGCTTGTGTTTTACGTTTAAAAGGTCGGAATATCGAGGAAAATCAATATGTTAAAATGGGTGCCTATCATACTCTAGATATAGAACTTAATCGTAAGTTTGAATTGCGTAAACCTGAATGGGACTCCATAGCGCTAGAGCGAATCGATCTAGCTTGCGACCCTACACAATCAGCTGATGTTGCAGCCGTAGTAATGCAGGAGGGATTGGCACATGTATGCTTAATTACACCAAGTATGACTTTGGTGCGAAGCAAAATTGAAGTTAATATACCGCGGAAACGAAAAGGCAACATCCAGCAACATGAAAAAGGTCTAACCAAATTCTATGAAAGCGTTATGCAAGGCATATTGAGGCATGTTAATTTTGAAGTCGTTAAATGTGTGCTTTTAGCATCACCTGGATTTGTCAGGGATCAATTTTTTGAATATATGTATCAACAGGCTGTCAAGTCTGACATCAAAGTGTTGCTTGATAACAAAAGTAAATTTATGCTTGTGCACTCATCTTCCGGGTTCAAGCATGCTCTCAAAGAAGTTCTACAAGAACCTGCAGTAATGTCGAAAATATCAGATACTAAGGCAGCTGGAGAGGTCAAAGCACTAGAACAATTCTACACAATGCTGCAGTGCGAGCCTTCTAAAGCGTTTTATGGGAAAAAACATGTGCTAATGGCTGCCGACAGCATGGCCATAGAGACTTTACTCATCTCAGATAATCTCTTCCGTTGTCAGGACGTTAATCAACGCAAAGAATACGTACGTTTAGTCGAAAATGTACGTGATGCGGGTGGTGATGTTAAAATATTTTCAAGTATGCACATATCTGGTGAACAATTAGCTCAGTTGACAGGCGTAGCAGCTCTATTGAGATTTCCTATGCCAGAGCTGGAAGAGGATACAGACGACGAAAATGGCGCAGATTCAGAGTCAGATTAAAAAATCAGTGCGCTGTCGCATTTTCTCAGTTAATTGTTATGTATAAACTCGCATTATGAAAAATAAGCTGAAGATTTTTTTTTACATATAAATGATAAATTTAGTTTTTAACGTAAAATAATATTAAACTTACACGTAATTAAAAATGAACAATAAAACAATCAAAAGCATATAGAAGAATAGATAACAACTAAAAATTTGTTTTTAAAACTAATAAATTAACATTTTTTAGCTGCATGATATGAAGTTAAATTTAGATAAAACTTGTGGCTGATGTTTTAAATATTTTGATTTCACATTAATATTTTTAAGCTATCATCTGTTCTTTCGCTATAACTTTCTTTTAAGCTCCTCTATATGTAGGGGCTATCTATTATATGCTGGTCCTTTGCTATTAACTATGCAAATATGTATAAATTATTTTTCGAATCTTAGATGATAATTAATTTGTTTTATGGGTATAAATAAAGTCTTCCCCGATTTCTAAGTACTTAAACAGATAAGAAATTGCATTGGTAAAACTCAGCTTAGCTTTTTTGTTACTTTTGTAATATTTAGTCTGGCAACCGGCACCCAGAAGAGAATAAGAGAATGATCGTGCAACATGTATGCTTTTGCTACGGAGGTGGAAAGTTTAGTACTAAAGTAGAATTTTTAAGCTTAACTATTTTGTTGGTAATCATATGAATTATATATATTTAATATTAGTTAAAATTAATAAGATTTAAGATAATAAGACATATATATATATATATATATATATATATGTATATATATATATATATGTATATAAATATATATATATATATATATATATATATATATATATATGTATATATATATATATATATATATATATATATATATATATATATATACTCGTACATATATATATATATATATATATATATATATATACATATATATATATATATATATATATATATATATATATATATATATATACATATACATATCAACGTTCCAAGAATCTTAATGCATATAATTTTGGACCATATAATTTAAAAGATATATGGCGTTATTATTGTTTGAAGGAAGCTACTCTTGCCAAATTTAAGGCGTAATGCATTTTCCATTCCTGACTCTATTTAAGCTTTTTACTCCCCATAAGTATTCAAATTTTCAAACAGCTGTTACTTATTTCGTAAATATATTTTCTTGGGGATATCTGTCTATCTAAACAGAAATGATACTTAATAAACTTGCGTCAGAACCGTGCGCGCTCTCCACACGAACGAACCTCTTGCACAAAACGATCAAGACTTTTGCGCTAAGTTTATTTGTATTAAAAAAAATCAAATCAATAACTTGTAGTGTGAGTGTATGATTGATCTATACATACACACATACGTACTGATGAGTGTATGTATAAATAACATAGAATTGTGTACATATATAAAACAGTATTTAGTTTTAAAAGAAATTAATTGAGAATAACCGAAAAAGAAAAAAAAAAAACATCTAATCGTGGGCCGCAGAAAAGAAATGAAACAAAAAAAAACGTGTGAAAAAGTAAGAAAATTAAAAATAAAGACGTCAAACATGTACATACATACATATAAATGAGTACGAATGTTTGGAATATTTTTGACCCGATATCTTGGATTCAAGTTTTTAATGTGTTCGATTTAAACGTAATATGTAATATCTTTTAAAAACTATATATTTATTTATGATTTCGTTATCAGCTTATTTTGAGAGAAGTAAAAATAAAAAGTGTTGAGTGCTCCAATATGACAGTTGCTTTAATTTGGCTAGTGGTATGAGTGCATAAAGCTCTTTTGCAATATGTTTGCTGTTGGTAATATTTTGTGTATAAATTGTATTGCACGTATCTTTTTTTTTCAACTAGTATTATTAATTAACCTTCAAAATATACATAAAATATAGAAATAACAACATCAGCAAAATATTGAAAATAAAATTGAAACAGAATATAAAAAATTAAATAAAAATCAAGATCGTCATTGTGTCTGCTGCCATATGTGGTCAATAAAATTGATAAATGTTAAGAAAAAAAATTGAGATAACTACAAAACACTCTCAAAACAAGCAAAAACAAGAACAACAACAACTAGAACAAGAGAAACAATGGTGCAAACATGTACAAAGTTTTATAAAGCGCTGCTAAAGATAAAAAAAATTATATTATTAAAAAAATGTGTTATTATACAGGTACCCCTCTTATAGCGCGATCCAAGAACTGATATACAATCGAAAATAATAGTTACTTTTGAAATCTATATTTAAGTTTGCTTATCTTAGGTTCATATTTAATTGATTAACGGTCTTTTCTAGCACTATTGGTTTGTGGCTTCGCTATCTTAATTTATATATAATAACTGTATACTGCTTAAGTAGTGATAGCTAATAAAGACATAAAAATCTTAAAAAATTGAAAATATATACGTTTAAAGTATATGTGATCAATATATGTTTCACCATATATTTATATTCAAGTTTAGCACAAAAAATTAATCATTCAAGAGGATTATAAAATTCAATGCGAAACTTGCTTTCAACTCATATATCGGATAAGCAACAAAAACAGTGCGGCTTTCGAAAACAGCTGCTTGGCACTTCTGTGTAGGTTTCTGTACATGCAAACTCTATTTGTACAAATCGGTGGTTTTTCTATTAAGATCTTCTCCGCTACAGCAAAAAACAGTTACTAAATATAAATTAAGATAGCGAAGCCACAAACCAATAATGCTAGAAAAGGCCGTTAATTAACTAACGAGCACTGTTAAGCAATAAAAGATGAACCATAAGATAAGATACAGGAAATGTAGCTAATGAAATTTATCAACGGCACAGCACGGAACGGCAACAGATAGTGAAGACTTCTTCTGCTTTTAGCCTATTAAAATTGTATTCAAAATATTTTAGTTAAAAGGAAATGTTTCCAATACATACTGTTGAATGTGAAAAAAAACTCTGCTTTCGAAGTTTTCATAAGTACATGTACAGTTTGTCAAGTAATAGTTTGCTTGCCAACATATTTCTTACATCTACATGACAACTGTAATATTTTTTTTAAAATATACTATGACATTATATTGCAAAATAAGTTGATACAATCAAATTCCAGGGCTGTTGATGCCACATCAATTCAGATCTATCTACGCCTATGGTTAACATAAACATTTAACCTCTTTATTTATATTTGCCAATTCTTCTTTTGCCTTTAAAATAATTTTTTTTTTGCTTTCATGTTTCATGGTTTCATATCTTTAAATAAAACTTATTTTTAGCACAAATTTTAGTTATTTTTGTTGAAATGTTGTGTTTCGTTTAAATATTTTCGTGTGAATTTTCTTACTTATAATTTCTATATACATTTCTATGGAATAATAACGAAAGAAGAAACTTGTGCCAGTATATGTTTGTGAGAATATTTAGAAAATCTTTTCTTGTATCCACAAATATTTTATATAAAGTGAGATCTTTAATATAAACCTATTAATAGGGTGCGTATTATTTATTGTTTGCCAATTTCTTTTCACAAAATTATTAATTATCTACAATTTATTTGTAGTTCTAATAATGATGTAACAATTAAAAACTTGTACTAAAACATGTTCTTTTTTTGTAAATTGAAAATTAGTATTCAAATTTTGATGTTACACGTGTATGTATGTGATTTGGTTGTTTATTGAGTCATTGTAACATCCACTCCAAAAATTTATAAATGAACTACAGATGTACTTGTCTACGTACACATTGTATCCGGTGTGGCTCGATATGAATATGTCGAAATTTACTAACTGCAAGATTAAAATATGCTAGTAAACGTTTAAATCAGCAGCTAAGACTTTTAAAAAATAAAAAAAAAAAATTAATGTGTGTATGTATAGGGTGTTTTTTATAGAGTGATACAAGTTTAAATCATAATAAAACACAGTAATAAATTTTTGATATCAATAAAACGGTCTTTATTGTATAGAAAATTTTATGACATTAATGCTTAAATATGATTTCGGCCATGTGGCCGCCATGACTGGCGCGTACAAGGCGCAATCTGGAGCACCAATTTTCACAAACTTTTCGCTGCATTTGCGGCCGTATCTCGCCGATAACTCTTCGAATCTTGATTTCCTGAAGTCCAACTGTTTGTGATTTGTCGACGTACACAAGTGACTTTACACAACCCCAAAGAAAATCATCCCATGGGGTTAAATCGCACGATCTTGGGGGACAATTAATTGGGCCAGTACATGCAATTATTTGTTCATCAAAAGTTTCTTTGAGTAATTCAATTGTAGGTCCGATTATGTTGCATGTGGCTCCGTCCTGTTGGAACCACATATCAGCAAGATTAATGCCAGCTAATTGAGGTACGAAAAAACTTCGAATCATGTGCCTATACCGTTCACCATTGACAGTAACATTCAGACCATCATCGTTTTTGAAGACATATGGGTCAATGACTCCGCCAGCCCAAAAAGCGCCAAAACAGTAATTTTCAGCGGATGTCATGGTGTTTCGACAAAAGCTTGTAAGTCCTCCTGTTTCCAAATGCGATAATTCTGCTTATTGACGTAACCATTCAACTAGAAGTGGGCTTCATCGGGAAATAAAATTTTGAACGGATGAGTTTGACGAACAGAACCATTATTTTGATTAAAAATTTCTACAATTTGCAAGCGTTGCTCTGGTGTAAGTCGATTTATAACAAAATGTCAAAGCAAACTAAACAAAAAGCAACTATCAGCTGTTAAATGGGTGGTCAAATAAAGCAGTGATGCCAACTCAAAGTTGTATCACTCTGTAAAAAACACCCAATATATTGACAAAAACTTGTGCAAAATTTTCTTTCCTTTTTTAAAACACACACTGCTTCTACCGGCCATTTCAAAAGGAGCCATTCTACTCTTATAATGTTTGTTAAAATGCCTTATCTGACCAGACATGGCCGGCTTTCAAAAATATTAAATGACTGCTTATTTTGAAACATAAAATTATTTTCGATAATTTTAGCGAACGATATCTTCTCTAAAGGACTCAATCACGCAGGTATCTTTTAAGGGATATTTCTTGAGACATATTTGTAAGTGGAGGGAAAGCATGTAACAATCAATTTAAATTATAGATTCACAAGTCTTTAATGAAAAAGAAGCCACTTGAAAATCCTCAATGCCAAATAATATCAGTTGCTAACGCTTCAGTTTTCGAATTGTAGTGCTTGTGTCGGTACTCTTAAGATTTACAAGCATTCACAAATACATCTTTTATTTTTTGATCGGCAGGCTTCCATATCCAAAAGTTTTATATGTTTATATAAGATCTAGACTTTAGTTGCTGTTGAATTGTTGTTTTTATTGCAGACGAGTTCCTTATTACATTTTAAATCGAACTCGCTTACCTTGAAGGAAATATATATATACAAACAATATTGTATGTAAATATATCTATTCAAATATGTTAATTAAAACATAAATACAACTCTACACGAATCGATGATTGGCAATTTTTATCAATAATTAATAGAGTCAATTAATAATATAATTACTAAATTGCTAAATCTTATTCGCCATCGTTTTGGTTGTGTATAATCTAGAGGTCATGTGCGTATATTTGCCAATTTATATACATACTTGTATACATACATACATACATACATGCATACATGCATACATGTATATATGCATACATACATACATGCATACACACACATACATATGCATGAAATTCTGTTTAATATAAAGAAATGTGATTAAATTTTGTAATATTAATTTTAATATAAATTTTAATTTTGAAATTTTATTTTTAATTAAACATAAAATTTATAAAGTAGACAAATATTCAGCTGAAAGTTAGAAATTAAGTTTACAGACAACTTCGTCAGAATATATCCTCCAATCAGCTAAAACATGCTCAAAGTAAATTTCAACAACCAAAGTAACTCAATAAATAAGTATGCAAAATTAAAAAAAAACGATATTAATTTAGCTAAAAATATAACGAAAGTCTCAAAAAAATCAATAAACTAAAATTCATAAGTACGATTAATATATAAATAATTAACTTTTATATAAAACAAATAAAAATGAAAGAGTTTTGACCACGAAAAAAAATTACGAGAAGTGTGAGGTCACGATTAAACTCATTTTGTATGTAAATAAAATTAAATAAAAATATAATGAGATGATGAGTATATAGTTTTTTGAAATCAATAATAACTAAGAGATTTCAAAAATATATATTTAATAAATCTTCGTTTCTCTTAAAAAATAGTGTGAGAAAATTTTAAAACAAAACGAAAACATTTTCAAGCATGAATATTAATAAGAGAATAATATTGATGAGCTTGTTTTCTTGTTTTGAATTTTAATATCAACTATTCTGAAATAAAACAAAAATGCTCAATTTGAGAAACGATGATGAGAGCTGGAACGGTTTTGAAAGACTAGATTTCAGTCACTTCAGATAATGGGATGTTTAAGCAACACAAACGGCTGAATTGAGTGCAAATTTTTGTAGCAGAAATACTCAATATTTCGAGTAGGTTTCCATATAAAATTTACCAGCCAAGGCGACTGCTTGGATACCTTAAACCACATGTATATAAGATTTGTTGATTTTAAAAAAGAAATAACATTATTAAAAGCTTTTTATATACCAATTCTTTTACCTATTTTTCCAATTTCTTAATTTGCAATCTCTTTTACAAAATTGAAATAACGTAGCAAATTTAATGCTGTTTTCTTTTCTAAAAAAGAATGTTACATTTCTTACATTTTTTATTAATAGAAGAACGCAACTCTATGTTGTTTGTAAATAAAGAATTTATTAGAAATTAATCCAACATGCGTTAGGAAAAATTTTTTGTAATATTAAAACTTCTCTAAACTGCGGCCTTTTAGAAAAGAAGTGAAAGAAGTGAAAACAATGTTGCACTTTTTTCCAGAAAAGAAAAGGCCACAACTTAAAACAGCAAACGTGACAGGATAATAAGAGTTAAAAAAATTCAAATACTTACCTGGATTGCTTGTCCTGTAAGCAATTACTGTAGCCACTATACCACGCCCATTTTGCCTTCTTTTATAAAGGGTGTTTTTTATAGAGCGATATAAGTTTAAATCATAATAAAACATAGTAATATATCTTTGATATCAATGAAACGGTCTTTATTGTATAGAAAATTTTATGACTTTAATGCTTAAATATGATTTCGGCCATGTGGCTGCCACAGCAGGCGCGTATAAGACTCAATCTGGAACAGCAGTTTTCACAAACAGTAACATTATGACCATCATCGTTTTTGAAGACATATGGGCCAATGACTCTACCAGCCCATAAAGCGCACCAAACAGTAATTTTCTGTGGATGTTTCGACAAAAGCATGTGGGTTCTCCTCATTCCAAATGCGATAATTCTGTTTGTTTACGTACCCAATCAACCAAAAATGGGCTTCATCGGAAAATAAAATTTTGAATGGACGAAGTGCACGATAAGTTTGACGAACACAGCCATTATTTTGATTAAAAATTTCTACAATTTGCTCGCGTTGCTCTGGTGTAAGTTGATTTATTATAAAATGTCAAAGCAAACTAAACAAAAACCAACTATCAACTGTTAAATGGGTGGTTAAATAAAGCAGTGATGCCAACTCAAAGTTATATCACTCTATAAAAAACACCCCATTAAATCTTATAAATAAACTGCTGGGAAACACCAACAGAGAAAAATTCTTTGTTTTATTAAAGAATTTGTTATAAATTTAAATTTAATATTTCTTAATAATTAGTGATATCAATGCCGCTACTTAATCATTAATTAATGTCATGGTGTTTCGACAAAAGCTTGTAAATCCTCCTGTTTCCAAATGCGACAATTCTGCTTATTGACGTACCCATTCAACTAGAAATGGGCTTCATCGGGAAACAAAATTTTGAATGGATGAATTTGACGAACAGAACCATTATTTTGATTAAAAATTTTTACAATTTGCTCGCGTTGCTCTGGTGTAAGTCGACTTATAATAAAATGTCAAAGCAAACTAAACAAAAAGCAGCTATCAGCTGTTAAATGGGTGTTCAAATAAAGCAGTGATGCCAACTCAAAGTTGTGTCACTCTATAAAAAACACCTTATATCTAATCAGCTGTTAGACATATCTTTGTTATTTTTCTTGTTGTTGTACAGTGTTCAATTAATTCAGCCGCGATTCCAAAATGTAGACCTGCATTTGCTCGTCTTGTAGATTGGACAGACCTTTCTGTTTGTTTGTTGTCCACCTTACCAATGCTTTTTTCATTCAATTATGTGCAGCCACACACACACACACACAGTGTTATCGCATTTACTTTTTCTATTTTGTATGCCTGCATACATACAACATATCTGAATGTATTTCGTTTTGTTTAAAAAAGTATTTATATATTATGACGCATAGATTTGAAGAAAAAATTAAAGACAAAAAAAAGATAATTAGAAAAGATACAAATTTTCAAAATAAAAGAGTGCAATTATGTATTCTCATTTTTGTAGGTAGAAGACAATTTCTCGGTATGCTTTTCAAAAATTTCGGGAGGTAATTTAACAAAACAGAAAAAAAAGCCATTCAAATGTTGTTAAGACGAGAGCGTTAGCAAATGAAATCAACGAAAGTTGTAGCACATGCGGAACTGTGGATGTTTTGCTTGATGCTCGAAGATATCTGATTTGAAATTATTTCTTGGGGAATTTCTTTTCTGTGTGTTTATAAATATAGAAAATGCGAAGGTGTTAAAAAGTTTTAAAAATGTAAACCACAAAAAAAAAAAAATAAATAAAAAATTGAGCTTAACGAATGCCGGCCATTGCGTGAGAGCAAATTAATGATAATATAAATATAAATTATTAAATATTATTTGATTGTGAAATAAGTTCTTCTAGCATCTGCTGCCTTAAATATATCTATATAAATATATAAAATGATTGCAACCAAAACGTTCAAAATTCATGAAATATCGAATATTAAATATTAATATAAAAGAACCTCAAAACTCAAACAAATCTATTAATTATTCATGGAAACACTTTAACTAGTAAATTTTTTGTTGTTGTTAAATTTTCAGTGCGTTATATGTATCTGTTGAGATCGGTTTGAAATATCATTGTATTGGAAAGAAGGACATAAATGCCTCTTGAATTTATTTGTTAAAATTAACAAACATTAAGAAAACGGCAACCGCGTGTTTCAGCGAAAAATATTTTTAAAATGAATGGCGGTTGTAGCAATAAAAAAGTTAGAAAATTTGTGATAATTTTAGTATATAAATCCATTTAATATTATGGAGAATAGAAAATAATTTTTTCGCCATAAAATAGCTAAAATTTTTCATACTAAACCAACGAATTTTATTTTTAAGATTCAAAAATTCAAAAGTATTGAAATTGAAAAGCATTCAAAAAATTAGTTCTGTTGAATTATATAAACTTGTTAATCTCATGTAATCAAAATACAATTTTAACGATTTTCAAAACAAAAACATAAAAGTTTTAAAATTTTATGTTTGCACTTCAACACTGACTGACAGAGAGAAATAGACTAAAAAATAATTACCCGTTGTAGTGTGCTGTCTTATAGCCTGTATTAACATATAAGATCAGTGATATTAATCGTGTGCTAATCGTTTCTAACAAGGCGAAAGTAAATTGCAGGTCATGTTATGAAAATGGCATAAGTAAAATTTTTCTTCATTGCAATTGTGCGATTAAAGTGAGCTGAAGGAAATTTCAAAAGTAGTAGCGATGGTGTTTGGCCTCGTACAAAGTCTTGGTCCACACTGCGAAACTTTTGTTGCAGCAATTCTTATTGTGCGTAAGAGCGGTGAAATAGAAACACCATTTTTTCTCACTATAAACACAAGAAGTGCTGCAACAAAAAGATTAATTTATATTTCACTGAGAAGTTTGGGTAATGAAAGTCGGTGCAGGTATTGATCATGTTCCTTAGAAAATTGTTCAAGTTTTACGGAAATTAATATATCACTCTTAAGTCTATAAACCTCATTTGAAGTCTTTAAGTCCCTAAGTGCTTTATTAATTGTACCAGATTCAGCTAAATTTATCTGTACATATTTACTTAAAGGTCATCTGGATATCGGGATATGTTTAGATGAATAGAATAATGCAAAAATCTACATTTAAAAATGACATTTAGAAATGGCTAAGTTCTTGAAGCCACCCTCCTTTTGGCCAAACGATTCCAAAATAAATCATTTTCAAAAGTGGTATTGAAAATTTGGAAAAAAATTGACTTTTTAAAAGTTTTCTTAAAGATGGCTAAATTTTTGGTGGCAACCTCCACTTGGTCAAACGATTCGAAAATAAATCATTCTCAAAAGTAGGGAAGCTTTTTTTATTGCAAAAGAAAAGTTGATATTAAAAATTTCATGAAAAAGTTCTTTGGAAAAAAGAGTAGACGTTTTAAAAAATTTTCTTACCAAATGGCTAAGTCTTTAATAGCACCCTCCTTTTGGCCAAACGATTCCAAAATAGATAATTTTCATTTTTGAATAACAAAAGAAAAGTTGATATTCAAAATTCTTTGGAAAAAAGTAGACTTTAAAAAATTTTTTTTCACAAATTCGCTAAATCTTAGGTTGAAAAATTCCAAGATAAATCATTTTTAAAAGTAGAGAAGCAATTTTTTTAAATTTATAAAAGAAAAGTTGATATTGAAAATTTTGAAAAAGTAGATTTAAAAAAAATTTTCTTAGAATTGGCAAAATTTTTGGTAGTAGTACCCCCCTCTTGGTCAAAATGATACCAAAAAGTCATTCTCAAAAGTAGAAAAGCTTATATTTTAAATTACAAAAGAAAAGTTGACATTCAAAATTAAAAAAAAAATTCTTTGGAAAAAAGTAGACTTTTAAAAAAGTTTTTCATAACACCCTCCTTTTGGCCAAGATATTCCAAAATAAATCATTTTTAAAAGTAAAAATCTTTTATAAAAGAAAAGTTTAAATTGAAAATTTCATAAGCGGCACCTCTTTGGAAAGAAAAATTTTCTTAAGGCACTCTCTTTCTGGCCAAAAGATTCCAAAATAAATACTTTTCAAACGTAAAAAAAGTTTTATTAAAAGTTTCTTTAAAAAGTTCTTTGGAAAAAAGAGTCGACTTTTTAAAAAATGTTCTTACCAAATGGCCAAGTTTTTGATTGCACCCTCCTTTTGGCCAAGAGATCCCAAAATAAATTATTTTTAAAAGTAGAGAAGCACTTTTTTTATTTATAAAAGAAAAGTTAAAATTGAAAATTTCATAAGCGGCACCTCTTTGGAAAAAAGTAGACTTTTAAAAATATCCTTAGAGATGGATACATTTTTGGTGGCACCCTCCTTTTGGCCAAAATTTTACAAAATAAATCATTCTAAAAAGTAGAGAAGCTCATTTTTTAAATTACAAAAGAAAAGTTGATATTCAAAATTAAAAAAAAAATTCTTTTGAAAAAAAGTAGACCTCTTAAAAAACTTTCTTACCAAATGGGTAAGTTTTTAGTAGCACCCTCTCTTTGGCCAAGAGATCCCAAAATAAATCATTTTTAAAAATAGAGAAGCAATTTTTTTTAATTTATAAAAGAAAAGTTGAAATTTCATAAAAATGTAGACTTTTCAAAAATTCTCTTAGAAATGGCTAAATTTTTAGTGCCAAAATAAATAATTTTCAAAAGAAGAAAGACTTATTTTTTTTTGAATTATGAAAAAAGTTGATATTCAAAATGTCATAAAATACGTGTTTAGAAAAAAGTAGACCTTTTAAAAATTTTCTTAGAATTGGCAAAATTGTTCGTAGTACCACCCTTTTCTTGGTCAAAAGATGCCAAAATAAATCATTTTCAAAAGTAGAGCAACTTATTTTACTAGATTATAAAATGAAATTGGATATAAAAAATTTCATAAGTTACACCTTTTTGAAAAAAAAACAACTTTTTAAAAGTTTTCTTAAAAATCGCAAAATTTTTGGTAGCATCCTTCTCTTGGCCAAAAGGTTCCAAAGTAAATTATTTTCAAAAGTTGGAAAGCTTATTTTTTTCGAAAGTAAAGTTGATATTGAAAATTTGGAAAAAATCGACTTTCAGAAAGTTTCCTGGAAATTGCTCCTTTTGGCCAAAAGATACCTCATATAGGAGCCATTCCTACACCTATAAAAGCGGGCTTAAAACTGCGGCTTAGACGCGACAAATAACGAAATAAGAATGAAATATATGAATATTTTTAATATCTTTATTTTGCAAAATCTCAAATACTATTTTGTGTCACACGCTGCTAGTAAATACAACAATCATATTGAATGCAATTTGATATTCCGTTGCATTACACTAATTGACAAATAATGCAATGAACTTGATTTGCATCTATAAACGACATTCATTTCAAATAAACATTTTAATGTTACATGCACAAACTTGAGTGCGCCTATAAGCCACAACAGTGTGTATCTACTATATAATCGTATCCAGCTACTCGTATGTGTGTGTTGTACGAATTTATGTATGTCTGTGCACATGTTTGTCCTTGCGCGGAATTGTCATTGCGCAAAATATGTATATTAACGAACCAAATAAATTTACGGAAACATTGCAAAATGAAAAATGAAAAAAAAAATTATTAAAATAAAATTTCTTAATAAATTTTTATTCAACTTTTGAATGTTTAATTTTTTATGTGTTTAATTTGTTGAGTCAAATGATGTACATACAAAATACAATGTCAGTCAAATTGTCTCACACCCACATCATTTTATGCACTGCTAAGACACAAGATACATTTTACTGGATTTAATAAGAAACAAACAAAAAAAACATTTTAATAGACAAGAAGCATAGAAAATTTTCAATGGGAAGCGCAACGAGTATTTCAGAATAGAGGTAAATATTTTCATACGATATATTTTTCAATTGTCAAATAAGAAAACTTGTGTATGTATGAGTATATGAAAAAAGTAAAAATTTAGAAAATTAAAATTTATATCAAATATTCCAAACTTATCTGCTCTTCCCTCGTCCTAGAACAAGGACGTTTTCCAATAAATACTCTTATAAGCGACCAAAGTTAGCGAATTGTTTGAAAGTCAGCAAAATATTTCAACACGAAGACGTTGGGGGTGCTCATACTTGTGGACGCGTCTGATATTTGGTGGGCAAGCCTCTTTTAAAAACAACAAATAAAACGGAATAAAAGTGGGATTTAAAGTATTGCAAACAGTTCCATTTTGATCTTGAAACTTGAAAATTTCGCTTCTATATTCCAAGTAGTTTCCATTTTATAACGTTTTTTGTTGACGGTTCTAACAAAAATTCAGCTTTTTCTGAGAAAACTTTTAAAAAGTCGATTTATTTTAAAAGATATGAAACTTTCAATTTTAGTATTTTTCTGATAAATAAAAAAATTAGCTTTTCTACATCTTAAAATGCATTTGGAAAATACTAGAAAAGAGGAGGGTTCCAAAAACTTTTTTAAAAAGTAGATTTTTCATATTGAATTTCTTATTTCCACAAATATCTACGTATATTTTTTGTATGAAAAGACAATATTAATTGTTGATAGAACAATATGAATTTTATTGTTGGGTCGTCAGTAGACTTCCACCACAGTTTTGAAAAGTTTCAAACTTCTCAACTTATCAAAAGACTTCCATAAACCATTTGAGAATTCTGTTAATAAATTAACTATAAAAACTCACAAACGATTTTAAAAAATCATATTATAAAAAGTGTAGTAGGTTATGAAACTTGTAAAAACACTAAATATAATATAACATTAAATTTTATTGTCAGTACAACAACAATTTTAATTGAAAAATCTTTGCTTCTATATCACAATTTTATTTATGGTATTGATAATAATCATTAAAATTTCAATCAAAAGTTTAATTGTATTGACAAAAAGAATTTATCATGTTTACGAATAACAATTTTATGTGCGGTTAGTCATCAGGTCGATGTTAATGTTATTTTGTAATTTCAATTAAATATTAACTTGTATGCTCTCTCCTTATGAAACAAAAATAGTTCTTGATTAAAAGGGGTTCCAGCAAAGGCAGCAAGTTGGAGGTCTTAAATACGCACTGTGATGTCTAGAGGACTTTTTAATTTCAATTTTTGTAAAACATTTTATACTTGAGTGTCAAAAAAAAAAAATTTTATATTTTACCAGGTTCGTGTGTGTCATTTATATTAAAATATATTTTGAGAATTGAAATAGAGGGTGTTTTTTATACAGTGATACAACTTTGAGTTGACATCGCTGCTTTATTTGACCACTTTTTTAACAGCTGATAGTTGCTTTTTGTTTAGTTTACTTTGACATTTCATTAAAGATCGACTTACACCAGAGCAACGCGTGCAAATTGTGGAAATTTTTAATCAAAATAATGCTTCTGTTCGTCACACTTATCGTGCACTTCGTCCATTCAAAATTTTGTTTTCCGATGAAGCCCATTTTTGTTTGAATGGGTGGGTACGCAAATAAACAGAATTGTCGCATTTGGAGTGAGGAGAATCCACGAACTTTTGTCGAAATACCATTACATCCACAGAAAATTACTGTTTGGTGCGCTTTATGGGCTGGCGGAGTCATTGGCCCATAGGTCTTCAAAAACGATGATGGTCAGAATGTTACTGTTTGTGAAAATAGGTGTTCCAGATTGCGCCTTGTACGCGCTAGCCGTGGCGGCTACATGGCCGAAATCATATTTAAAAATTAATGTCATAAAATTTTCTATCTAATAAAGTCCGTTTCATTGATATCAAAAATATATTACTATGTTTTATTATGATTTAAACTTGTATCACTCTATAAAAAACATTCTATGTATTAATAAAAATTTCTGCATTTTATTTGAAGTGTCTCATTCTTAAAATTTTGTGTCCTTTTTAAACCAGCTTCATGCCTGGTACAAAAACAAAACAAATTACAAAATGAAATGTTTTACAAAATTATGTGTCGTGTAACTCTACTTGAAATCTCAGAATACATCAGTAATAAAAATGCATCTTTTTTTGTGAGAAATAAGCTTAAATTAAAGGACTAAATTTTGTAAATATTTGAAATGTTCATTTAATTTTTTTTTACTGTTGCATTATCTTTTAAAAGTGTAATTTTAACTTGGTTTACAAACAAACTGTTGTCGGCAATAAGTTTTTATTGTTTCGTGCCGTATTCATAAGCGTATAGCAACATTTTATGTTAAATAAATTTGTGAAATATTTTTTAAGTTTAATTTTGTCATTTAAGGGAAAGCTTTTGCCTCTACTGCCAGAAGTAGAGGGACGGGATGTTCCAAAAAAATATGTCCCATAGTGTGTTACATAAACGTACTGAATATTAATACTTTCAGCTCAAAATGTAAAAACTACAGGAGTTAATGAAGAGATGAACCACACGACTTAGAAAGTTGAAGAGTTTCCAAAATGAGAGGCTTGATAAAAGCTTTCAAAATTAATATATTTTTGAAATTTATAACAAAAAATAAAAACTAATTGTTAAGAAATATTAAATTAAAATTTATAACAAATTCTTGCATAAAAAAAGGAATTTTTCTCTGTTGGTTGTTACCAGCAGTTTATTTATAAGATTTGAAACGTCTGGCTATTTTATAATTCGGCTAAAGTCTACTGACTGATTTGGTGCAACAACTCAGTAAAAATACATCTCACATTGGCGAGCAACAAAAAAAGTTTAATTAATATTATTGTTATTTTTAAAATAAAATTGAATCACCTGAGAAAAGATCTTCATACAAGAACTTTAAGAAAATTTTCACTTAAATTTTAGGCGCATGTAAATTATAATACATAAGCAAAACATATACAAAAACATTTACATCATTTGTTAATTGTCATCAATTGTCTTATGCTTCCTAAATAATTAATCATAATTTTCATTGAAAGTTTTCTCTTTCGTTAATGCATTTAATTTGTGGTGGAGAATGTCTCCTTTTTAAACAACAAATAAAATAAACAAATTACGACTTCACTCCATTAATTACCAGCTGATTTAGTATAAACAAACAGCAGGCATTAATTTTTTCATGTTTATGGTTTTCGAAATCGAAGTTTAAAAATGATTTATAACAGCTACACATTCACTTTGCGAACTCGTGCATAATTTTTTAAGAAAAAAGTCCGCTTAATAAATAATTCTTTATCTTTTTGAGAGTAACGAACTTGTTGTGGCTTTTGATGACTACGCCGACAATATATTAAAACAAATTTCAAATCTTGTGGATTAATATTTTTTTAAAGAACCTTCATAAGAAATGTAGAGATTTTAACATGAAATAAAATACTTAAAACAATTATTAGTTGCTGTTCTTTATTTCTCTTACAACTACAATTGGAGTCGGCAAAAAACCAACCAGTTGTAGAATAAAACGTAAGAGAATAAAAAAGGAAAAGTGATCATTGAGTTCTTGTCATGACTCTGATATTTGTTTTAAGCTTATCTCTTATTAAAGTGGTAGTTTGAATAAAATATCTTTAGTTGTTCTAAGAAATGTTGGGTAAAGTTTCCCTGATGATCTATCTGCATTAGCCCCAGTGAAATGCGCATGGGAACCAGCTAAAACCACGCATTTGATCACTTGGAATTTTTTAATAAGATTTTGGGAAAAAAGAAACAGCACATAATTAAAATTGAAGAGTTTAAAACTGTTATCCAAAAGATTAACCAAAGGATTTCTAATTGTATAGAGGTGTAGAAAAATAAAATAGAGTCATATCGAATAAAAATTGTTTGTTGGGTTTTGGTTTGTATAAGTTTTATAGCCTACTACACTTATTATAATGTGATTTTTTAAAATTACTTGTGAATTTTTATAGTTAATTTATGAGCAGAATTCTCAGATGGTTTATAGAAGTCTTTTGATAAGTTGAGAAATTTGAAACTTCTCAAAACTGTGGTTAAAGTCTACTGACGATTTGGTATAAAAGCGCCAATGAAATGCATATAGACATTGCTTAACCACCCAACAAATAAATTTGTTATTATAATAAATATTTTTAGTTGTTCTAAGAAATGTTGGGTAAAGTTTCCCTGATGATCTATCTGCATTAGCCCCAGTGAAATGAGCATGGGAACCAGCTGAAACCCCTCAATTGATCAAATTGAACTTGCACATAATTAAAATTAAAGAGTTTAGAAACGACAATTCCTCAAAATACTAATTTAAAACACTTTATCTTCTACAACTTTAGTTCGAACAGTAAAAGTGGTACTTATATTTGAACTTTGACCTATAATTACTCATAATGGCTGCGCGAGATTTTCAAGGCATCTCTTGTACTTAATCAAGATAAATTTTTATGAAAATTTATCGCATCCTGAAATATTTTTATAGTCTTAAAATTATGTTCCTCGTGTGTCCCAATTTGTGACAACACTTTCGCTACTCATATAAATTAATATTCATTGCAGACCGTTCAATCACATTCGCTCAAGTGGTTGTCATAAAGTATTTTGAAAGCCATTATTTTAATGTCACTAACGACACTTCTACAAATTTGTGTATATGGAGAGAAACGATTTTATTTAACTCTATGCTGAAACATCTGCAAACTATTTCTATGTAGGTGGACTATGCAAATCACCAATCATAATATTCCATAGTTTCTTTCTTAATAAAAATTAATTTATAGAAAATAATAATTATGAAATCACAATGAGTTCAAATATAAAATCATGAATAAATTATTAAAATAATCTTGATAGAAACATGTTTCCGATTTTATATAATTTATTAAGCCATACAGCATAATTTGAATTATTATATTTAAATATATTTAATTTCTAAGACCGTTTATAAATATCAAGCCATCGACTAGAGTAGAAAAAAATGAGCGTGGCTTATAAAAAATTTTTAATCAAATTCACCAATTTTCGTGTTGTTCAAAACAACACGTGTAATTAATTTAACATAGCTGATACTCAGAAAATGATTTTATACACAAGAATAATAATGTTTTTTTAAAAAGCCTTAAAAATTAATATATTTCTAAAATTTATAACAAAATTTAAGCGCTGTGATTAAGTAGCTGCATTGATATCACTAATTGTTAAGAAATATTAAATTCAAATTTATAACAAATTCTTTAATAAAAAAAATTTTTTTGTATTGTTTCTGTGCAGTTTATTTATAAGATTTAATAGGGTGTTTTTTACAGAGTGATACAACTTTGAGTTGGCATCACTGCTTTATTTAACCACACATTTAACATCTGATAGTTGCCTTTTGTTTCGCTTGCTTTGACATTTTATTAAAAATTGACTTGCATCACAGCAACGCGTGTAAATTGTGGAAATTTTTAATCAAAATCATGGTTCTATTCGCCAAACTTATCGTGCACTTCGTCCATTCAAAATTTTATTTTCCGATGAAGCCCATTTTTGGTTGAATGGATACGTAACAGAATTGTTGCGTTTGGAATGAGGAGAATCCACAAGCTTTTGTCGAAACACCATTCCATCCACAGAAAATTACTGTTTGGTGCGCTTTATGGGCTGGTGGAGTCATTGGCCCATATGTCCTCAAAAACAATGAGGGTCAGAATGTTACTGTTTGTGAAAATTGGTGTTTCAGATTGCGCCTTGCACGCGTCAGCCGTGGCGGCCACATGGCCGAAATCATATTTAAACATTAATGTCATAAAATTTTCTATCCAATAAAGACCGTTTCATTGCTATCAAAATATATTACTATGTTTTATTATGTTTTAAACTTGTATCTTTCTATAAAAAACACCCTTTATAATTTGGCTAAAATATACTGGCTGATTTGGTGCAACAACTCGGTAAAATACAGCTCACATTGGCGATTAATAAAAAAATATCACGTCGTATAAAATTTCTTCACTGAAACGCACTTCTGGATGCTGTTGCCTTATATTATAAATAATTTTTTAAGGACATAATTATTGCTCTCTTGCTTACGAGGATTCAATTATTTTAAGGATTGAACTTCTTCTAAAGCAAAGAGACGTACAAAATGGGATATTGGGAATAAAAGTCAGGTGATGCCGAAAGAGGTTGGTAACCGACAGTAGTCTAACTATCTTTCCCTTACTAACGTGCTTCCCAGTGGGCTGTAATTATTGCTGGGAACCAATGAAGTGCTGCAACACATTTTTTATTAACAAGTTATTTGAGACAAAAATTGTATTAAATAAATATATAATCGTTAAAGCCGATAGTATATTTTGGCTATGAATTTCCCAACTGTAAACGCTGATCTAAATAAAACATTGAGACATAATAAGACTTTTAAATATTTTTTATTACGTATTTTTTTAATATTTTCATTTCAATACAAGAGAATTAAAATGGCATTGAATTTTTTCCTTAAACAAAATATTTTTAAACAATAAATAAAAGAAATTATTCATTGAGCATCCACAACTCACTGTTTCAAATACCAAATCAATCTAAAAATATTTATTTTATGATTCGAATGTGTTGTACTGTTGACTTTTACTTTGAGAAATCTTTTCATGTGACCCCCCGTCTTTACTCTTCTTGCCTCCATCAATTATTTTGGAAAAAATATATACTTTATAAGAGGCCATCAAATCTGCGAAATCTGTAAATATTTTGTTGTTGTAAGTAATGACTAATGAAAGCTAAAAAAATTTACGTAAATAGATAATTTAAAACTAAAAATATTTTTACAAAAAATCCAAACTGTTGGTATTATTTAGTTCACTGAGAAAAAAAATATAATACAAATAGAAAAGAGCTGAATACATCAGCCTACACACATTTTCAAGAAAGAGAAAAAAGTTTGAAAGAAAAATTTAAGCAAAATAATTGAAGTAAATTTAATTAAACACACGTACGACCTCTGAAATGTTAGTGAACTTGAATTAAGCAAATTTTATTTGTTTAAATAAAAAAAATTTACAGCCAAATGCTGCAAATAATCAATGAATGAATAAGGAAGAGCAAATGACAAATGGTTAATGTTTTATGAGTATATAAAAAATTATGTCCTTTAAAAAGATAAGCAAGTCTGCCCCCACCTGTAAACTGGTAACAAAAAATTTCAATTAAACTGGCTTATATGCATACAAGTTTTATATCAATATGAAGTGAAATTAGCCATCATACAATCCAGTTTAAAACAGTCATTGATTTAACGATGATACATTAAAAATTAGTTTTATAAATACTAAAAAAAAAACATATACATATATTATAAATCTATATAAATAATAATTATGACTCCACTTGCATCGTTACAACTATCTCTCTACTAAGAAAATTTAATCAATATAAGGAAATTTAAATTAAGAGATCAATCTCATCATCAATCAACACTGTCAAGAAACTGTATTTATTCCACTGAGTCAGGACTTTATATCGACTATAAAGAAAGAAAATAAAATATATATAAATGAAAAACTATATTTATTTCAGTATGACGGAAATAAAAATATTATTCTCTTTGTCAACTTCCGCTATTGAGATGCCATCACTTTCGTTTCCGTTTAAAATGTTATTTGTAATATTGAACGATAGTTTGAAACAGATTTAAGGACTTAATTTGTGTTGACATCAGCTAATTGTTGATGCAAATTTGCAGTTAAATTTTCATAATTAAAAGCTGTTGAAACATTTAATTAAACTATGAGATCAGTGCTAATAAACCGAAATATACAAGAGTACTGATGATGAGAGTGTAGCGGCGTCCGAAAACGGCATTGTTGCTGTGCTTTTCTACCTAAATTGGATATATATCGTATCCTTCGGAGCATAATATCATCAACCTTATACCTTTATTAAAAAAAAATGTACATTGAAAATATTTGCAAATGGAATTGATTCGTTGTCTTCCATTTTTGCTTGTGATGTCAGCAAGTTTTTTCTTTTTATAGAAAAGCTGATTCTTTTGTAGAAGTTTTAAACTCTCCAGTAGCCCTTAAAAATTAATCAGAGTTTTTTAAATAAATATACATGGGATCTTATTTAGATTTAAGCGAATTTTTCTAGTTACATATTTTTTTAAAACTTTATTAATTAATACACGTTCAATTATTCAAGGATTATAATTTTTGAAGTTTCAAATTAATTTTTTAGTTAAAAAAATAGTTTTTTTTCTCAAATGAATTGTTCAATACCTTTTGGTTTTATTAAAAAAAAACTTTGTAGCATCCTTTCTAAAAATAATTTTAATAATTCATTGAATATTTTGGCGAACTTTTAGAAATGAAGTTAATTTGTTTTCTAACAAATTTGCTTTCCAACAAACATCAATTATTTCCCTCCTCTCTCTTTTAAAAACATATTAATACTTGACTTTATTAAATATATAATTTTTTTGAAAAGGAATTCTTTTCATGCTCTTAAGAATTTTTTTTAATCTATATTCTTTGTGTTTTAATTTGAATTTGCCTGCCAAAATATGTAAACAATTTAACAGTTGTTGTTGTTGTTGCTGCTGTTGGATATTAATTACTAAGATTAAGCAACAAAAGATTGTTAAAAAAGTGACCCGAAAGTAAAATTGTACAACAAATGAAAAAGGGCAAAAAACAGAAAAAAGGTCTTTATTAACCATTTAATAACTTGGCCTTTACTTTAATGAACACTTTGCCATATTAGGAGAAGGCTTAAAATATGGTAGGTCATTGGGTTGAGAAACTGAAACGATTTCGTTAAGATATTTTGCTTTACATATTGCCCTCGAATGTCACACTCTGCGACAGTGGAGCTAATTAAGAATAATTGTTGTGTGTTTTTTAAGCAGTTGCTCAGCCACAAAAACAAGTGGAAGTTTAATAGCGTTTTCTTTCCAGCTGTACTTATGATGTCTTCTATATTTTTTTATATTATTTTCAGATAAATATGTCTTTTATATATCTTTTCTAGAAAAAAATGCAACATTCTTTACACTTTTTTATAGAAAATGGCAGAATGCTGTCAATTGAAAATTAATATTTCTTTAGAAATCTATTTATCAGCTATTACGAAAAATAATATCTGCTTTAAAACTCCTCGAAACTGCCACTTTCTAGAGTGTTACATGCTTTCTAGAAAAAAAAAAAAATAAGATGCGCACTTTTATTAATATATCTTATTTTAAATCTGTAACATGTTCTTTTCTAAACAAGTGCCCCTTAAAAGAGAAAAAAATGCTACATATTCCACACAAATTTTTTAAATTAAATAGCTGGTTTTATAAGTTTTATTCAACGCCCACTTTTATTAATATATCTTATTTCAAATCTGTAACATGTTCTTTTCTAAACAAGTGCCCCTTAAAAGAGAAAAAATGCTACATATTCCACACTAATTTTTTAAATTAAATAGCTGGTTTTATAAGTTTTATTCAACGCCCACTTTTATTAATATATCTTATTTCAAATCTGTAACATGTTCTTTTCTAAACAAGTGCCCCTTAAAATAGAAAAAAAATGCAACATATTCCACACTAATTTTTTAAATTAAATAGCTGGTTTTATAAGTTTTATTCAAGGTCCACTTTTATTAGTATACCTTATTTCAAATCTGTAACATGTTCTTTTCTAAACATGTGCCCCTTAAAAGAGAAAAAATGCTACATATTCCACACTAATTTTTTTTATTAAATAGCTGATTTAACAGTTGTATTTTTTTGCTTAATGATGATCCTTGTGTTCTTTTGTAAATCCAAGATATGCAACACTTTTTTAAAAAGAAGTAATCAGCACAATTTAATTTAAATAACTTCTAGATTATGTTAACTGATTGTTTAAGGGTGCGCCCAGCTATCGATCAATCGCAAAAATAGCATTAAAAAATATTAAAATATTTTAAACTTAAATATATTTAACGCTATTAAATATTTTGTCTTTCAATCATAAATTATTTTATTCAAAAACAACTTTAATAATTACTTTTTCATCAAATAAAAACAACTTAAAATTTTTAGGTCATGACCTGCTGTTTAGGATTTGAAGTCAATTGTTTTTGAAAACAATCGAAAAGTTGATTCAGTTTTCTCCAGTTTAAAAAAGTAGAAAAATTATACCTTTAAAGTTCTGTTACCAAATAAAGACGTTTTTTTTTTATCGCAGCATAGTTTTAATATTTTTTCTTAGTACAACCATGTTGTAGAAATTTTCGATTGAAATGTAACGCTTAAATTGACTTGAAGTTTATATAATTATGAATAACCTTTTTAAACAAAATTTGCTCTGCAGATATTTATATTTCCCTTGAAATGTCCATAAAATTCGTTTTGAACAATTAAAACCACTTGTTTTTGCTTTCAATTTTGCCCACATAATTACAGGGTTATTAGCTGACCCAATTAATTACGGAACATGTTGAATGAAAAACAAAATAAAAATTAAAAATAATACACACAATTTAAATGAAATTGTTCAAAGAAAAACTTACAGCAAAAAAAAAAATACACACTGTGGCTGGTCAAACAAGCAGTGCTCTGCCTAATTTTTATTAATATTTTCAGAAATTAGCCAAGCAATTTGTTTGTAAATTAAGAAAAGAGCGTGAATAAAACTTAAAAGCGTAAGAAGAAAAAAAAAGAAATTAATGGAATCTATTTCTCACTGGTATTTATGGGTTAAGGTCATTTAGATAAGTAAAATGTTTTTTTTTATTCAGCAAAAAATATTTACGTTTTATTTATAGAGTTCTTGGTTTTTTTGGTATTCTACTACAGGAGAAAAGGGGAGGCATATCGTCACTTCAAATCCAAAAGACCGTAATTGCACCATAATTTGAAATTTAATCCTTGATTGATTATTATGTGGCTCACAAAATTTAACTGGTATATGATTTTATGACAGCAGTTCATTATTATTGAGTTTGTAAGTTGTCATAAAATATTCGGTCGTTCAAAATGTTTCGTTATCGCCATGGAAATAATTGTATATATTAAAATAATGGCACTAACATGAAATTGATGCACTGCAATGATTGAAGGAACTATTGCAATTAAGTGAGCTGAGCGTAAAGCACTACTCTACTATGAATATCCTTCTTCGCGTGGCAATAGAGCACTACCCCACTATGAATATCCTTTTTTCTAGAGATTGAACAACAAACCCAACGCTTCTTGGATGATGAGGATTTATTGGTCTCTACCATAATTCAGATTTGGTTCGCCTCCCTATTTTCGTACAGGGAAGTTTAATCTTATTTTATATATAAAAAAAGAAAGCGATCTAAAATAGTATTACTTGAGGTACGGTCACACCTGGCAAATATTTTCTATAAAAAACGAAACCAGGCTAACATTAAAGAAAAATATTTTCTTACTGCAGTTGTTCCTTTTAGTTATTTTTAAATAAAACTTTCTTGCTGCAAATATTTCGGACTTAATATCTAAAGTCTTCGGTATAATTCTGTAGGTTAAGTATAGTAAAACCAGAATATTTGTAAAGCATTTAAAGTTGTGAGAATAAATAAAAATATCTCTAGTTTTTTTTCCCGATTTGAAATATTCCCGGAACTTAAGCATTAAACTCAATAACGACAGCAGACTACCGACTACAACTTGTCAAAAATAGAATACATGTGCGTATATATGAATGATTAGTTTTACTACTACAGACAACAAGGATACAGTTGTAGTCAAATTAAACTAATTTCTATTATGGTGAGCAACAATGAGTAAATGCAATGTTGCCAGTGTAATATATATATATATATATATATATATATATATATATATATATATATATGTATGTATATATATAGATTTTATGATTGTAAACTTGAAAATATGCTGTTTTATTATACAAAAAGAAACAACAAACTATATTTCCAAGCTACTGAAATGATTTCTTGTCATATACTATGGACTTTATATATATATATATATATATATATATATATATATTTTATTGGAATAACACTATTTAAGAGTATTAAACATATGAAAACGGCTACACTGGGGTATGAAGAGAATTCTACTGCAAACAACAACTCAAGTTTATTGATTTGGTGGTGCCGTTCTAAAAATAGTTAAGTAGCTGACTACGAGGCGACAATTGTAGCCAACGACTTGTATCTTGTGTAGTCGTTGTTCGTGTAGCCTGCTGTCGTTATTGTGTTTAATGCTTTAGTTGTTTTTTATTTTGATAGATTTCCTTATTGCCTCTTAGTCTTCTACTAATTTTTGGCAACAACTAAACTAATTAAAAGAATCAGCACGAAATTAAAATTAAAGAAGAAAACCGAACTAGAAAGTTAAAAAGAAATTTTTAAATGAGTTTAAAATAATAATAAAGCAAAATACAATTATTATTGTAAAGCAAAAAGCGTCGAGCGCTCGATTTAAAAATATAGGGCGCAAAGCGGACACGCTTAAAAAAAATATTTGCATTTTGGTTTCTTAAAATTATATATATTTTTTAGTTTAATGTGCCTCGAAAGCATATAAAAATATTTACACATTAAGGGAAGATATATATATATATATATATATATATATATATATATATATATGAGTACAATGTGACGTATGATTGGCATTATAAATAATATTAAGTATACGCATGGAAGCAATACAAAAGGAGAGTTGCATACATACAAAAAACTAACATACAAGTGAAGCTAATTAAAAGCGCATAAAAATAAACAAGCTGCCCTCCCAACACCCTTATATTTTTGAAACCTTCAAATAGTATTTTTATTTATTCAAAAGATAATGTTATTCATAAGTATAATATATCAACTGTTTGTTTGACAAGTTTCTATAATAATTTTTCTTATACAGTCCAGTTGTGTATTCTATGTGGAAATTTTAATTTCTAGCGACAGTTGTATGACAATTCCAAACATATTTATTCCGACCAGATTACAGAAGAGATCTGATAAGTTGTTTATTTACGCTAACACTTGTCCAAGGTTTATAAAAGGCTTATAAATCAAATTCATTATATGAAATATCACTGCCGCTTGTTAAATGTTGCGCTGTGCTATATTTTTTTATTTAATTATTATGTTTTTATAGTAAATCATCTCAAAGCGCTTCTGTTTTTATTTAATTCTTAAAGATTTAATCTTTTCTGACACTTTCTGTCAATTGTCAGAATTTGAAAATGTGTATTTTAAAATTCAATTTATGTGAAGTTGTCATCAGAAGACAAGAAAGAGGCGGTTAAACAGATTCATTTTTTTTAAATTTAATTAAAACTTTTACGTCTTTTTGTTTTTGTATTCATTCTCTTTATGATTTAGCTGGCGCACGATATTAATGTTTTTCTTTCACCCGCATGTTTGCGGCAGTACGACGACACATTCTTGCGTACTCATCAATGAAGGGTTCAACCTTTTATTTTTTAATTTGTTGCTCGTTCTTGTTGTTGTGTTGTCGTATTCGGCAAACTGTTGGTATGTAAATATTTAATTTTATTTAATTTTTTTATTTTTATATCTTTTATCATTTAATGAGATCACTGCTACTTAATTAAATAAAGCCTTTTGCTGTTTTTTGTGTTTACAATTTTCGTTGCTCGTGTATCATTTCGTTGTATGATGCACACACACACCACACACACACTCGTGCATGCAGATAAACACTTTTATTTTCGTTGAGATCCATTGACTGTTCCTTTTTATACGATTTGCGCACGTGGTGTTATAATGCACAGTGTAACCAGACTACCAACACGGTGCAGCTAAATCGTTTTACAATTTATATTAAGAATTTGAAAATAACTTTAATAAATACTTTTTTTATTCTAACACGTCTTATTTATTTAATCTTCTGTTATAAATATATCTTATAGGTTCCGAATAATATCCTGCAAACATTTCATGTCATTCGAAAACTGCTAAAACTGTAAAGAACTGTTGCTAATAATAGCTGATCTTTATTGTTGTCAATAATTCATTGCAATCACTGATCTATTTTTATGAAAGGCACGTATAGGGTGTTTTATTTTTATTTTAGTGATACAATTTTATATCATAACTAAACATAGTAATTTATTTTTAATATCAATGAAACAGTTTTTAATGGATAGAAAATTTTATGGCATTAATGTTTAAATATCATTTCGGCCATGTCACGGTCGCCACGGCAGGCTCGTACAAGGCGCAATCTGAAACACCAATTTTCACAAACAGTAACATTCTGATCATCATAGTTTTTGAAGACATATATAGGCCAATGACTCCGCCAGCCCATAAAGCGCAGCAAACAGTAATTTTCTGTGGATGGAATGCTGTTTGGACAAAAGCTTGTGGATTCTCCTCACTCCAAATGCGACAATTCTGTTTATTTGCGTACCCATTCAAACAAAAATGGGCTTCATCGGAAAACAAAATTTTGAATGGACGAAGTGCACGATAAGTTTGATGAACAGAACCATTATTTTTAATACAAATTCCTACAATTTGCAAGCCTTCTTCTGGTGTAAGTCAATTGATAATAAAACGTCAAAGCAAACTAAACAAAAGGCAACTATGATGGGTGGTCAAATAAAGCATTATTGTCAACTCGAAATTATATCACTTTATAAAAAACACCCTATACAATATTAAAATTTTTATTTAGCAAAATGAACAAATTATCCACAGTCAGCGTTAAAGAATGTCATATCAGTGAAAAATATGATCGCAGTGTGCCAAATTGTGCAGGAAACAGCAGCACTTGATTAAGCTCTCCAAGATTTCTTACAACGCAAAATAATTGTTAGTGGCTTTAAGTATGTGGCATGTTGCTTACAACTAACAAGTATGTTAAGGGTTGACGGAGGATGTCAATGTTAAGTAGTTGCGACAATTCGACATGACACACTGTTAATGCATAAACGACAGAATCCTTTTTACTGATTTTTTTTTTATCAAAGAAACCGATTTATTAAGAGCAGTTTCTTTAGCTGCGTTTTTGTCCTGATATAAATTTATTCAGAACTTAATTATTGAGTTCTCTTTCAAATAATTGAATATAAACCTTTTTCTATTGCTGTTTCAAAAAAATCTAGTGTTGGATTAACTGAAAAAGGTGACGCATTAATAATGAACACGAAAATCGTGGCTTTGATCCTGCTCTCAGCCAAGTCATGAGTGAAGAATTGAAATTTATAGATCAGTATTAGCGCTTGACTAATTTAAAATGACGAATTTTCTGGCCAAAAACAATATTGTACTTATCCCTTAGCCAGTGTATTCATCAGATTTAGCGCCCTGCTTAAGATCCAAGAGACTCAAGATTGAACAGATCCATGCAAGAGCGCGGAGAGAGGTCGATGATAATATAAAATTATGGCCCAAATGTATTATATCTCAGGGGCAGTAATTTGAAGACGTTGAAATTCAAGTTGATCAATAAATAATTATATTTTGAGAAAGAATAAAATGTTTGAACAGACCTCGTAAAGAAATTTCATGGCTAATGGTAAATGCCTTTTTTTCAAAGACTTTTTTGTGATTTACTCTATCAGGGCATAGTATGGCATTTGAGCAAACTGTTAAAAAGTCACGGTTTTAAAGACCACACAACTGAGTCATGCAATGCGAAAAGTAAAAAGTTGATCAAATTATTGCTGGCAGACAAAATAAAAAAATAACTGATCAAGCCCACACGCAAGCGTGTGCACACTGCCACTGTACAATCAAATAGTTACGCATTTAATTTTTGAAATAGTGATTTTTTATTTTCTTAAAGCCTCATTACAAGCGTGGAAAATAGTTGTTGAACTATGAAGCAGAAAGATAACACGATACGAGAAAACAATGCAATTCGGTTTTTATTTAGTGAAAACAAAATGAAAATATTAAAAAGAAAAGTAAAAAAAATTTTGCAAAAAAAAAGAATAATAATGATAATCATGGAAATATAAAATACACACTTGACCATAATCCAGTTTCAATTTTAAAGTGATTAATATTTTAAAGTATTCCAATATTTGGATCGAACGATTGTTTCAATCGAACGATTTAGGGTAAGGAATTATTTTGCTGCAAGATACCATTAATAGTTATCGCTCATTCATTATCAACAGAGTCCTTAAAGCCATAATTTTAAAGAGAAAAATATTTTACTTCATTAAGCATTTCATCTGGTATCTAAAATAGGTCTGTTACATATTAAATATTTCATTGCAATTGCAATTGCTATTGATATGCCTTGTCTCCATCAACATAAATATTAAAGTTGGAAACCTTTTCTCATAAATGCTGACAAGACAATTATCTACTTATTTAACTATTCATATACGATGCCTAAATTGCTTATGTTGTTTAATTCATTTAACTACTTATAAAAGATTAAAGTTGTATCTGCTAAACTGCTTATCTAAATCATTTAAGTGTATCGATTTGTCCCCTCTTCTGTAACTTCTGCTCTTTCTGCCTGCTTTTTATACCTGCCTTTATCATAAATAAGTAATTAATTAAATGTGCACGTATTTAGTTACTTGTGACATTAATCATTATTATAATGGCATATTGTCAATTTGCCAACATGCGTCTTGTGCTATTGTAAACATATTAATAAAACGAATTTATACGTTTAAAGCTTTAAAAAGATCCAAAATCAATATAGTTTTTGTTCATTTTACTTATGTGTTAAGGACAAAATTGTAAAATTTTAACTTTAAAGCGATAGTGACGACGACTGCAGGTTAGAGAAAAAAGATTCACCACTTGAAACTGTTTTTTGTTTTTTTTTGATATGACACTCCTGCCAAAATCGTAATTAAATTTGTAGGTTTTATTGTACTTTTTTATGAATAGGCGACAATCCCTATATGTGAACTGGAACTGCGAGAGGAGGGGATAGTGTTAAGAACAGCAGAATACAGATTTTAAGATAGAGAATTTTGTAGCTATTTTTACTTCGCCGATCAATTATTTACTGCAGGTATTGTTGAAGAAGGATGCTGTACTCAGCTCTTTAGTACATGATGGTATTAATCTCTGTCCTTAATGCTCAGCGACCAGTGCTATGCCTCTGTCATTGCGGCAAGCCGATAACAATTGACACAATCCTGCATTAATGCAGATCAGAAAAATTCCATATCATATTCATGACAGAGTGCAGATGAAAATTCGGGACCTAAAACAATATAATACTTCGGATGACTCATCTTTTCATATAAAATTTTTTTCAAATATGATAAGTAATCCATGGGATAAAACTGTTAAGGAGGTGGGGAACAAAACTCAGATATAAAATAAAAGAGCCAATTTTTATTACTTTAAAGCAGTAAATTTTAAAAAAAGATGCTGTTCTGTTATTAACGCGTAGACTAGGAATCCAAAGAATTCTGTTTCGCACTCCACCATAATTATTTTTGTAATCCGTATTAATACATGATTGTGTCAGTTATTACTGCCCTTTTTAAACGATTAACGTTACTGAGTTAAACCAACAACAGTCGACATTGGAATGTACTAAGGAGCGTGTTTAGTTGAGAGCAACCTTCTGTATTCACTTTTAAGATAGAACTCATTTATTCATGTAATTTTTCTTCCTTATATACTAGAATCTTAAAACTATCCTAAACTATTACATTGATCATAAACTATTAGAATTATCAGTGGTTGTTCGTAAATACAGACAACAAAGGATCATTCTAAGGATAGCCATAAATCCTAGACAAACATACAGTTAAGTCTAGACAGTTGAACATCTGGGTTTACGAACAACAAAAGGTTTCTTTGTCCCAAAGGACAAAGAAACCTTTAGTTTGACAAAACTGAACAGAGCGTATTACAGTTCGCTCCTTTGCCCGTAGAGTAAAATGATAGATATACGAAATAGCTACAAATTCACTTTCTTATACTTCCCGATCTGATTTCTATTACTATTCATGTCTTCTTTTTCATATTCCCGGCATAATGCAGAGCATTAGTTTAGATACCTGCTGGAGGTTATTCAATAGCTATTTGATTGCTGCAGAGTGGGATTGTTACTTTACAAAATTTTATAAAAATAAAATCGATAAAATCGCGTAAATAAATATATTTTAGTAGAATGTCAAGTTTCTGGAGGATGAGGTGCAGCAAACACAAAACATATATAAATAATAGGAACTGTTATCACATTCAACTAAGCCACCTAAATAGTGGTGATAAACACTATATACACATGAGCACTGAAGATGAAAGTGTTGCGACTTTCGAAAACAGCTGTTCTGGTCTGCTGTGTAAGTTGAATAAAACTGATGTTGACTTTCCTTTGTGCCTAGGAATATTTATCATCATGTCTTTCTGAGATTTTAACAAAGTTAGAACAATTAGCCTATATAAATATTAATAAAGCAAAAATAAATGTTCATTAAAAATTCAAATCACAAAATATTGTAATTTATTGGAAATTAAAATCTTTTGAAAACCTTTTTTTCTTCGTAAAATAACTTTTACTTTACCGGCACATTTTTCCAAACAAATGCAATTCACTGTTTTTTAACAGTTTGGTTTCAAGGCGAATTAATATCAATTCGCTTTGTATCGTTTCTGAAATATTTTTTTTATTAAAATCTGTTTGCCAAAATCAAGGCGCATTAATAAAGGTAACCTTATCGCAATTTGCCTTATTTCAAAAACCAATCCTTCAAAAACAATTGTCAAAAAAATTATAAATGCGATGTTCATAACAATAATAATTGTTTGAAAATTAAAATATATTTGATGTTTATTTGAAAATCGTATAGTACACAGTCATATATTACACAACCAAACTTTAAATTGTTAAATATTACATATTAGATTGCTCGCAAAAATATTTATGAATGAAAAGTCATTAAATTTTAAAAGATTGGTTTCTTACGGCTCAAGGCGAATCAAACAGCTGAGAATCATCTGCGCTAATAAGGTCACCTGTATTAATTCGCCTTGGCCAAAATTAGTAAAATTTTATTAAAATTACTCTTCACAAATATCTTGTTAATTTCATATTATTGTTTTTGTGTTGAAATTAAAAATATCAGAAAAATGCCGGGAGACTGAAATATGAAATTCAGGAAGAGTTTGATGATATTATATTAATTTTGCGTTTAATCCTTCCATAGATTTGTGGGTCCCTGTTTGTAAGTTAATAAATGTTTTTTGTTCAAACAAAACTTGTTTTTTCTTATCAGGACTAACACTCAGGGTATAACCCCTACGTATGAAGTCCATTGTGCCGGAACTAGATAGGAAGGCAGTTGTGTTGAGACAACAGATGGGAAGATATATAATTTGCTACAGTTATTTTTAGTTCATGGGTGGATTTTTGGCTATAATGCCGACAAAGTAGGATTATATGTTCTGCTTTTAGTACATGAGGGTGTCTATCGCTGTCGGCAATGTTCAATGAGCAGTGATATGCCTACCAGAGAACTAAATAATGTACAAGAAAATTTAATGTACACCTTCAGTACAATGCACAACCTCAATACATTATAGACATTGCCTTTCTTTTGTTGTGTACACCGTTCGTTGTGTACACCTGCTGCTTGTGTATGACTATGCCTGTACTTGTGTACATCTCGTGCATGTGCATTTGCAAACAAACACATGAATGGTGGAGGGTTATTTCCCCCACACACAGACACACACACACACACATTAATTTTATGAGTATACAAATCAAATATAACGTAATCAATGTATTCAATATTTTCAATGTTTTCAATGCACAGTCATGTACCTCAATATGTATTTGTGTATGAAGTGTGGCATGTATACATATTTCAATGTCTTTTTTTTCGATGTTGTTGATGGAAACTTGTGTACACAAAAGCTAAAAAAGTACACTATTTCAATCTCTGATGCCTAATTCATTGAAACATGACAAAAACAAATATTAAAAACCATAATCATGACTAGGGATCATATAGTAACTATATCATGAAATTAATCTCTTTAAAAAATATGGAAAAGAAAAACATTTCTTATCATAAAATAAAATTCTGGAGACGTTAAAAGCATATGAATCAGATTTCAGACTGTATTGAATTTAACAATAAATTTATCATACTACAAAATCTTAAAATGTAATAAAAATATGAAATTTATTTGTTGGGTGGTTAAGCAAAGTCTATATGCATTTCATTGGCGCTTTATACCAAATCGTCAGTAGACTTCAACCAAAGTTTTAAAAAATTTTAAACCGATTATCTTATCAAAGGACTTTTATAAACCATTAGAGAATTTAAATGAAAGCTCACAAAAGATTAAAAAAAATCTCATTATAATAAGTGTACTAGGCTATGAAACTTATACAAACCAAAACCCAACAAACAACTTTTAATCGATATGACTCTATTATTATTTTTCTAATAAAAAAAAAAATTTATTTATTAATAAAACTATATGACAGAGTGAACCTGTAAAATCTTGAAGAGTGGTGGATTATCGATAACTAAATAATATTTCGATAAATCGTTAGTGTATGCTCAGTTTTGATCTAGCAGTGATGGTGCGTATGATTAATATTATCTAATTAATTGCAATTGCCCATACGTTACGTGTAGCATGTCATCCAAAGTCAAGGCCGATGATATTGACGCCGTCTAAAAATTATACGACGAATATTTCAGCTGAAACGGACAACTACAAGAAAGGCAATTTTGATTGAGACTTGAGCAAATAAAAAATACCGGGACTTATCGAATATTAAAATGCAATAAAGATAATATTTTTTTAAAAATTTTATAACAAAATATATCAAAGCGCACTTACAATGAGCAGGTAAAATGTTCTTTCAAATTTCCTATGGGACTATGCTTTTGCCCAATAAATAATAGTTCCTTAAGTGTTATTATTTGCAAGTAAATAAATATTTTAAAATATATTATTATTTATTAAAGATAACAACTAATGAGACGTCAGCAACTATTTATTTTTGGTATCAAACATATATGATTTTTCTTGGCGTGGGATGTCGAAAACTACAGATCTTTAGTGCTTGCAAGTGATTTTGTTGGTCATTGCCTTATGGTGGCAATAATTTTTCTTGTTATTTAACAAGTGTTAAAAACGAAAATCTTTTTAAATTAAGCAAACATAATATATTTTTGTATGTAACATTAAAATAATTAAACGATCTCTGACGTCTTTCGAGGTTTCTTAAAATGCCAAAGAATTGTTATTCGTTTAATACAAAATCGATTATATATATTTGATAAAAGATTTATACAACTATTTTGGCTTTTTTCTAATAATTATGGTCTTTTAAAGCTTTTAATATTATTACTATCGACCACATTTTTAAAGGTTTTAAGGAAATCATTTTTGTAAATTGTTTTTACTTAAATAACACCTGAACTATGAAAAGAGAGGAATAGTTTTAAGGGGATCAATGGAGAAAGATAACAGGAGGAAGGATTAACTGCAACGATTTTAATTTTTTTCACCAAAGAATATTTCGCAGAAAGTGCTGCTTGCGCTGATAATAGCGGCAGAGTCAATCGGTGTTGATACTATTCAGCGATCAGTGGCTATGCCTTTTTCGTTGAAACAGGCCGACAACAATTAACACAATCCTCCACTAGTCCATCATACTTTTGATAGTTTGGCAAATATTTAATAAATCTTTTGAAAACCTCTTTTTCTTTGTAAAATAACTTTTACCTCACCGGCACATTTTTCCAAACAAATACAATTCACTGTTTTTCAACAGTGTAGTTTCAAGGCGAATTAATATCAATTCGCCTTGTGTCATTTCTGAAATATTTTGTTTATTAAAATCTGTTTGTCAAAATGTAGTAAAATTTTATTAAAATAACTTTTCACAAATATTTTATTAATTTCGTATTATTATTTTCATGTTTTATTATAGAAAACATTGCAAAATTGAAATCTGATAACTTATCAAATGTTGCTCATAAGAAGATGCTTCTATTGCTGGAATTTACAAAAGTTTAACTAGAGGAAAAGTAACAATCAAGCACAAATTTACATCGTAGTTAAAAGATTTGGTGAGCTCAATAGCACTGGAGTTGTGGAAACAAAATTAACTTTGAAACTTTATCCTTCTCTATTTTCAGTTTTAAGTATCTATTAGTTTCGTACCACCCACCTGAATTTAAAAATAAAAACACACTCTTGATTTGGCATATTAAGAACTGAATACATACATCTACACAGAAATTCAGACAAACACGAACACATACAACAATGGCAAAGGATTATTATAAAACGTTGGGTATAACGAAAACTGCTACCGATGATGAAATCAAAAAGGCCTACAGAAAACTGGCGCTACGCTACCATCCCGATAAAAATAAGGCAGCAAATGCAGAAGAGAAATTCAAAGAGGTCGCCGAAGCCTATGAAGTTTTGTCCGATAAAAGTAAAAGGGAAATGTATGATAAATATGGCGAAGATGGTTTGAAAAATGGAGGTGAGTTGTTTCACATTTCTTGCTGTTGCTGTTAGTAAATTGACATCAATTTTTCGCATGTCACTTAAGTTTTATATATTTTAATGGCGATATTAAGCAAATTGATGTGCTGGATATTATGATAATATGAACGTACATATTTAAATACTGAGTGATGGAAAAAAGCTTGACCACGTGATAAAAAAAGAGTTTCTGTGCTATTATTTTATCAAAACCGGCTGAACACTAGATTGAAAAGATAATAGAATAGATGGTCGAATCGTTATCTAATTGCTTTCATTGTCAAGATTTCATTTCAAAGTTAAATAGTTTACAGAAAAGAGAAAAATATAAAGAGGCTGAGGATTATAAATAATCTGTGAAATTGTAGCTTGAAATATATTTAATCGGAACAAATGGTGTGTTCATACAGTGTGCTATTTAAATACCACATTTAAACGTTGACACAATGACTAACCCTAGTGTTGTAACGTTTTAACAATTTACTGAAATTCAAACAGATTTTGGTTGTACTGCCTACAAAAAAGTTATGAAATAAGAAGACCTTTTGTCATAAAAAAGCTATAGAAACCGGAGCTGAACAGCTCTGACGGCGATAGTATATTCTAGCCGGCCTTACTCAAAATTGTTTACACTTTTATTTCCTGCATATTTGTAGTATAAAAATAAGGTTGATTTCTTTTCTACAAAAGAGTGCAACATTTTTTACACTTTCTAGTAGATAATGACTACACTCCGTCATTTGAAAATGACGAATTAATTCAAAATTCATCCAACATCCTTTACGAAAAACTCTTTCTTTTTTAAAACTCCTCCAAACTGACACTTTTTAAAAAACAATTGAAAAAAGGCAACAGTTTTTCGAGAAAAGAAAACGCCATAAGTAAATTAAAAGTGGAAAGTATGTATTAAACTTATGAGACTGGCAGCCACAGAAAGTTTTCCACTTGTCAAAAATTTAGTCAGCTGATGTTACCAGCAGCAGCTGTTTTTACTTCCTCATAAAAATTTATTTAGAGAATTTCATGAGGCAAATTAAACATTTTACAGTTTTAATTAAAAATAGAATTTTTACAATGTTTACAAATGTTTTAGTATCTTTTTTATTTGATGGCAAATCATTTTATTTCTTATCAGCTGATCGAATTTGATATATAACACAAAATTATCAAATTTTGTTTACAGCAATCATATACTTTCGTGCCAAATAAATTTAAGACTGCATTTCGCAAAACCAAAATTGATACGAACAGATCAATGACAGACGGACACGGACAATATCATTCGGTCAGTTTATCAGAGGAAATAAAATAAAATTCTAAGAGCACTGCTACACGTTCAATATATATTGATCCAGTTCAATATATATTGATCCAGCATCGCAATATTTATTGAATGTATAGCATGCAGTATTGATGGTTCGCGATCGATATCGCAGAATGGCCTAAATTATGGAATCCAGATCGCGGATCGTGTGATATATATTGAACGTGTAGCATTTTCATGATATTAGATCGTGATACGTTAATAAGAAGTGAAATAAAACAAATTAAATAAAAGACGTAGTGTAACAAATACGATGCGCTCAGCACAGAAATAACGTAAATACTGACGCGATAAATATTGAACATGTAGCATACGTTCGTCATCCATCAATCCATTAAAATGGATCGCGATCTAAATATCGCACTATATATTGAACGTGTAGCAGTGTCCTAACAAATGGGTTTATAAATTATAGCTATTTTTTGCGAGAAAATAAAAAAGACTCCAGCAAATATCTGATTCTTAAAATCTTTTAAAAAATAATTAAGCAAAAGTTTAACTTTTAATATATAAAAACCTGCAGGTGTATCCTCGCCCACTTCTATAAAATATTAATAACTTGTCATAATGTCTTATTATTGTAGGCAGAAGCAACGGAACAGGTTCGAACAATTCATTTACATATCAGTTCCACGGTGATCCACGGGCCACGTTTGCACAATTCTTTGGCTCCAGCAATCCGTTCGCTTCATTCTTCGGTGATATGGGTGATAATTTGTTCGACAAGAATGTTTTCGATTTGGATACGGAACACGATTTCTTTTCATCACCTTTCGGTGGACTCGGTTCACGTCATGGTCTCGGTGGTGCGTTTAGGTAAGTTTTGTAATAAACAAAATCAATTCCATTGATGCTTTAAATAATCCAGAGAAGGCCCTCGTTTAGATCGCATTCATTTAATGTCCATACACCGTTCAAAAAAGAGAAACAACAAGATCCGCCCGTGGAACATGATTTGTATGTAACGTTGGAGGAGATCTATCATGGCTGTGTTAAAAAAATGAAAATCTCAAGGCGTGTCCAACAGCCGGATGGTACGTCAAAGAAAGAAGATAAATATGTGAGCATATCGATAAAGCCTGGCTGGAAATCGGGCACAAAGGTAACATTTCAAAAGGAGGGCGATCAAGCGCCCGGAAAAATACCAGCCGATATTGTGTTCATAATTCGAGATAAGCCACATGCCATGTTCAAACGTGAGGGAAGTGATTTACGATATACCGCCCGCCTAACACTGAAACAGGTGAGTTTCAAAGAGCAAATCAATCCTTTTTTTGTTATCTGTAGTATTCTGTTCTCATACTCGCATTTGGCTAATGGGAAAAATTCTCACACATGATGGTGGTAATTTGAAATTGTTAATTTAGTGTATAAATGGCCATTTACCATATTAGCCAGATATCCAACCATGCAAGCATTCATTCATTAATTTGATCAATAAACTTTTTGTTGACGCTTTTTATGTTCGATATGTATTTTTAAAAGGCAGTTTTTCCCAAATTAATCAGTGACACTTTTTTATGTTGAAATTCGTTTGTTTTTTCTTATGCTGGTTGTTTAATTTTCAAATTATTTTTATGGTCAACCAATCAAAGTTTCGATTCATGTTTCTTTATTCTTATTTGCTGCCATACGTCCCCAACACTTGCTTGTTTGCGTGCATTGAATCATAGACAGTCACTTAAACACACACACACACACACACACAAGCGATATTGGGAAAAAAGAAAAACGATATTAAAGTATATCATGTGAATTTTTCCCATCAGTTTATTTCCATTTTATGGTAACCAGTTAGTGTTTAACATGATGGACTGAATTTGTTGGTCTGTTAATGACATGGAGTGTGTTTTTTTTTCTATCTCTGCGCAACTCTATTCTATTAACTTTAGTCGTTGGCTCTACAAGATTCATCTGAAATATTGATATAATTCGTTCAGTTTTCTTCTGTTGTTAAGTGTTGTGATTTGTTGTTTGTTTTTTGTAGGTGTTTTGATTTTGTATTTGTTGTTGGTCTAAAACAAGCAATTTTTTGTATGGTTTTGAATGACGTTTTATTTCTGAATCTAACGTACGTCAAACTCTATTGTACTCAAGTTTAGCAGAGTTTTCGTTTCCCAGTTAACAATATATTAGATGGAACGTAAATATACTGCTAATTTGACTTCTAAACTATTACTACCTCTGCTTACATGCAGTAGTTAAATACAATTCTCGTATTCTATTTCATTGTAAAACCTGTATGAAAAAGTACTGTTATCACATTCCATTAAGCCATTTAATAAATGGTGATAAGCAAAAGTGCAAATGAGTTGTGATAATGAAAGTGTAGCGGCTTTTTAAAACAGCTGTTCTGCTCTGCTGTGTAAGCTGAGCTTTCCTCCTTTGTACTTGTGAATATGTATCATGTCTTTTTTAGTTAAAAAAAATTTATTCTATCAATTGAATTTAATATATTAACACATAAATAGTTCAATGCAAATATTTGCAATAAAAATACTTAACGATTTTTCAATTCACCTCCTGAATTAATAGTGGAATATTTGGCCATTAATGCCAATTTCTTTTCTAGAAAATAATGCAACATTTTCCACACTTTTTAACAGAAAATGGCAACATTTTAACATTTCAAAATTAGCAATTTATTAGAAATGAATCCAACAGCACTCACAAGAAATAATTTCTATTTTTTTAATTTTCCAAACCGCCACTTTTTAGAAAATAAGTGAAAAAATGTAACATGTTTTCTAGAAAAGAAAACGCCATTAGTTTAATTGATGTGATTAAATTATTAGTTATTTTCATAATCAATACAGAGTCAAGTGTAATTTTGTTTGTTTGTAAAGGCATGATTTTAACCATTTGGAAAATTATTTTATGTGTATTTTCTGGGTCTATTTAATAATTTGGGGCAGGTTAATAATTTTGCTGCTATAAAAGCAAACGATCACAAGATAGGATTCTATCTTAGACACAGTTTAAAGAAGGCTTACAAAAAATCATAACGGCGGCAAATTGCATAATCATGGTCAACGTTTCACCCAAAAAATGCGAAATTATGAGATCCAGATCTTTTAATTCAATAAAGTCTGCTTTAGGCATTATGCTGGAACTATGAGAGTAGTAGATACTTTTAGAGTACAGATGAAGAAATATGGGAAATTAAAAAATTTTTTCAAACGACTGTACTGCTGTGCTCTCTGTAGTATAAGCTAGTGTCAAATAGGCTGGCAGCAAGTAAAACAATCATGCAGGAAAACAGATCAGAAAAATCCTATGCAGAAATGAATCTCACAATCTTAGGCTTCATAATCTACGTCTTAACCACTTTAGCCAACAGCACCATTTTGTTCATAAAATGGATCGATCATCTAGTTCTATTTTCTTGAACAATAAGTCGCTTGTGGCAGTCATTATTTCCCCATTGTGCGATCGTATGTCAAAAATCATTAAAAATTATATAAATTCGAAATGGAAAAATAAAATAGAAGCATATCGAATAAAAGTTGTTTGTTGGGTTTTGGTTTGTATAAGTTTCATAGTCTACTACACTTATTATAATGTGATTTTTAAAAATTATTTGTGAATTTTTATAGTTAATTTATTAAGAGAATTCTCAGATGGTTTATAGAATTCTTTTAATAGGTTGACAAGTTTGAAACTTTCCAAAACTGTGATTGAAGTCTACTGACGATTTGGTAAAAAGCTCCAATGAAATGCATATAAACGTTGCTTAACCACCCAACAAATTAATTTCATATTACAAATTCGAAATTTTTAAGTTTATTTATAACCGGTTCTTATAAATGAAATAAAAATTTTCGTTTATATACAATTCAAAAACGAACAACTTTTTTTTAACAAAAATAGACAAGTAGTCAATTGGGGTATTCACGCGGTGTGCTATTTAGTCATATTGTCATAAAGTCATAACATTTTCTACCATTTTAAAAAAGTTGCTGTTGTGCTGCATGCAAAAAAAAAGTCATAAAATAATAGCAATCTTTTAGGTATATTGTTGTTTTGTCATAAAATAGCTGTAGAGATCTGAGTCAAACGGCTGAAAATATTTAGGTGAGACGGCGATGATGTATGTATGCCGCCGTTACTTATATATGATTGGCGACTAAAATACGGCTAAAAAATTATTCATATTATATGTCTGTACATTGAATCACATTTTTATAAAATAAAAATATGTGGAAGAGAATTAGATCGCAAAATCTAAATTAAAACTAGACAAAAATTTCTCTCGTTTACGTTCTGCAACCAGCAGCCACTGAAAGTTTTTCCAATTGCCGCCGCCGTCAAGAAGATGTATTTAGCTCATATCTTAACAGCAGTTGTTTCAGTTTATACATACAAATTTATATAGCAGACTAAGGTATGAAGGGTGGTTCCCACTAGTCATATATTTCGTGCTATTATTTTACGACTTATGGCTTTATGACTACAGTGTGAAATCCCCAAATATATATATATATATATATATATATATATATATATATATTACTTAATGCTTACAACTGTATATAATTAAATTAAATTTTCAATAGATATACAAACTTTTAATATATCTGCCTTGTAAATCGGGTGACAGGTGTATAACATATTTTTACACTTTAAACATAGTTTTCATAAAAGTTCTATATTCTTTACTGGGTTACTGAGGTTATTTGAGAGCGAATGTCTGGGATATATTATTTATAGAGTTTTGTAATAAAAACAGGTCGTTACTAAAAGTCTATGACGCTTATGTTCGATATATAATGGAACAATAAAAATTTGCTGCTCTACAGCAAAAACAGTTCGTAAAAGAAGTACAAGATCGAATGATCATGTCGCAACTAATGAAGTATTAAGTGTCACATAGCACGCCCCACATTGTATATATTGCCTTAGCGACATGCACTTATTGACAAACGCTTTAATTTCTATGAATGTGCGTAGGTATGTGGCTAACATGTGTTTTCATGTGTGTACTCATGTACGTTTTCAGTTCTGTTTATTTAAGGTGTTAAATTTTTTCACACATATTTATTTTGCTATTAAAACGATCTCTCAACTTTTGCTATTTTTTATAAATTGAACACTGCCATGTCTACAACAATAACAACTATTCGTTTCAGAAATGTGTGATACTGGAAAATTGTTTTATTTTTTTATTTAATTATTATTATTATTTTTTTCATGTTTCAAAAAGTTTACTATTTTATTCGAAACGATTGAATTAAAGTAACGAAAAATAAAATGTGTTTGTAAAGCCAATTAGACCATAACAATTTATGGTATAGAATTTCTTAGAAATTTTTTTTCTCAAATTAAAATTAAAACATTTTCCAGCTTTACAACGTGGAATTTGTGTGTAAATTAAAAACGAAATTTTTAAACTATTTGTAATAACTTCAGTAGCTATTTGGAAACATTTTTAATTAAGAAAATTGGTAGCAAAAGAATGCGAAATTGTTTTTTTTTTGGAAACACTTTTATATAAAATTGAGACGGTAATAACGAGGTCAGTTTGAAAAGTGGGCAATTTTTTTTGCTTGCTGAAAGAGAATAGAAATAGATCCATTAAGGTGGATAAATTATGTCAATTTTTTGTTTTATTATTCCCTGCAAGAAATTTTTATTTCTTATGGCTTAGAAAATTAACGTTTATTTTAATTAACGGTTTTTTTTTAGCCAATTGCCTTATTACGATACCATCTTACCGAATTTGGTGATGAGACGAACTCTCATCTCTGTTGACAAGATCATATGCTACAAAGATCATTACAGAACGTTCTTTAGTCAACACCAAAAGAAAATTTGACTTAGTAAAATAAAAAATACATATCGTCACCTAAAACGGAAAATACCGTATCATCGTTTAATGGAATGCTTAAGCTAAAGTTTTCAAGTCTAAATTAAAATTAAACCGTTTGATCTTAATTGGAACTATATAGTGTTTTTTATAGCGTGATACAACTTTGAGTTGGCATCATTTCGTTATTTGACCACCTATTTAACAGCTGATAGTTGCTTTTTGCTAAGTTTGCCTTGACATTTTATTATAGATTGATTTACACCAGAGAAACGCGTACGAATTGTGCAAATTTTAAATCAAAATAATGGTTCTGTTCGTCAAACTTATCGTGGACTTTGTCCATTCAAAATTTTATTTTCCGATGAAGTTCATTTTTGGTTAAATGGGTACGTAAATGAACAGAATTGTCGCATTTGGAGTGAGGAGAATCCACAAGCTTTTGTCGAAACACCATTAAATCCACAGGAAATTACTGTTTGGCGCGCTTTATGGGCTGGCGGAGTCATTGGCCCATATGTCTTCAAAAACGATGATGGTCAGAATGTTACTGTTTGTGAAAATGGGTGCTCCAGATTGCGTCTTGTACATGCCAGCCGTGGCGGCCACATGGCCGGAATCATGTTTAAACATTAATGTCGTAAAATTTTCTACCCAATAAAGACCGTTTTATTGCTATTAAAAAGATATTACTATGTTTTATTATGATTTAAACTAGTATCACTCTATAAAAAACACCCTATAGTTGCAATTTTACAACGGTTTTTACTGCTCCTCAAAGCTACTGAAAAATTATGATACGTCATTTTGCATATTAGATGACGATATGAAGGTATTCAAATGTCATACAAATCAGTCGCTGCATGCTTCTTGTTACTACGGAGCCTAGGAAAATATTAAAACAATTTCGATGCGATTTTTAAGGATTTTTCAAAGTTACTATAGATTTCAAATTCACTGAGGCCAATGCAGATCATCAACAAAACTTTACCCGAAATTTCTTTAAATATTTTAAGATATTATTTCAAACTTCCTCTTAAACAAAGACATAAAGAGAACTTAATGATATGTTTTTTCTCTTAGTGTTCTACATGGACTGGTTGTTTTCTAAATTCGATTGTAGGTTTTGTTTCCGATGAAGTATTTCAAAAAAGATGTTTAATTTTAATTAGCGTGCAAAACTCGATGAGTATTTCATATAAAACTACTGCTCCAGATTTAGTTATTAACTGCCATCGATTTGTCAATATAATATCGTGAAATTATGTAGGCACCTTTTCAACAGTAACTTTTTATGAAAATTACGATGATTTTTCAAGTTTCATTCTGCTTGAATTTATCCTCAACTTTAATATTTTCTGACTACGACACAGCAGGAGCATAATAAATTTAGTTTTTCTTGTCTGCTTTTTTTCCTTTAGTTGATTTTCTATAATGAAAATGATTTATAAGACTTTGACGTGCATTTCAATTAAGTTGACTTGTCTGGGTGCTTGTTGTTTGTGATGTGTTTTTTTTTTTTTAGAGGTGATTTTGTGTGACATGCCAAGAAAATTGCACGCAATTCAATGCCAGTTACAATAGATAGACAGACGACTGGCAAACATTTTGTAGATAAGATTTATATGTCGAGAGAATCCTACAATGAAAAACAATTTTTGAAATTTTTAACAATTTGTTATAACAATTTCAAATGAATTTTCAACACCATAAATAAATAATTCATATTTCAAATGCAAGACACACAAAATATTTCGGGGGGAAAAAAAATTCATAAATATTAATACAGCTAATTGATTTATAATGATTTGATAATACATAAGGGGTCAATATTATATTGATGGAACAAATAAAGTGCACAATTTAAAAATGTTTAATATTAAATTTAATTGGTGTAGATTTATCAAAAATAAGGATCGTTTTTTTAACTAGAAATGAGCGCTTTAAAAGCAGTTTTTTTTAAGGGAAAAAGTTGTCTTATGACACTATTTTGGAAAATATTGAATGTCGATTTCTTTTCTAAAAAATAATGCAACATTTTTTGCACTTTTTAACAGAAAATGACAACATTTTGCTATTTAAAAATAAGGATTTTATTAGAAATGAGTCCAACATCCCCCACGAAAATTAATTTCTGTTTCAAAACTTTTCCAAATCGCCACTTTTTCGAAAATAAGTGAAAAAATGTTGCATGTTTTCCAGAAAAGAAGACGCCATAAGGTTTTTTTTTGCATATTAAGAGTGTGATTAAAACTTCTTAGTAACTGATGGAAACTTGGCGCTCGAAATGTAATATAAGCCTGGAAAAGTGTTACAAAAAAGAGTTGTAACTCCAGAAAAAGTTATTGTTTTATTTGATTTTCCTTAAAATAAATAGAATTACAGTATTTTGTTCTATTGCTTCTTACCGAAAATACACGTTCCAAACTGTTTGCTTTAATATATATGATTAATAATATCTTTCTTTCTCTGTCTCTCTCTCTCTCCCTCTCTCTCTCATCTTTCTTACTTTGTCCTTTTTTCCTTTTCTATAGTTCCAGCATAATGCATATCATGAGTCCGGTCATCCCTTTAGTCCTGGATTATTTATTGAGCAGACCTCGTACCTTCTAATATAATTCACTGTGGTTTAAATGAAATATTCGGCTTTTCAAAAATATCGTTTTCATATATTGTTCTTAAATGCAGTGAATAGGTATTAAAAAAGAAAACTGCGTACGTAAGAAACAGAAAATATTATAAAACTCGATATCAGATGCAACATTCTCAAATGCATCGACTTATGAAAACATCCATAAACATCTATCTTAAAAGACATCGACAATAGAACGATATGAACTAAACCAGCAAATTCTTTGTACAGAATTGAAAGACAGATCGGTTAGATACATCAGTTTAATTTTGACACCGATGTATCTTCCAACAAAACATCGATGGTAATACCGATCGATGTATCCTTAGCATTTATATTTAAAAACGTTAGCGCCCTGTTGGCTTCGGATGAAACCTACAATTATAAAGACTTTTAGATTCTTTGACATTAATTAGGTCGTAAAAATTTTTTTATTATTATTTTATTAAATTTTTAATTTAATATTAAAACAATTGCTAGTTGTGTTGGAAAAAGAACAAATCCGGATGAGAATAATAAATTAAAGAAATAAGGAAAGCTCTTGTTTAAAAGAAGTTCAATATAATATTATTATTTTAAGAAAATTTTGGGTAAAGGCTACCTGATGATCTTCATCTGCCTGAGTGAAATGCGTACAAGCTAAAACCTTTAAATTTTTTATTCGGAATTTTTAAAAAATTTTAGAATAAAACAATCATTATGACTAAAGTTAAATTCAAGAAATAAAAATGAGAATTCAAATTAGTAAATATTTTTGGGAATTGTCGTTTTTTAAACTTCTTTATTCTCAATTATGGGCTGATTCTTTTTTTTCCCCAAGATCTTACTAAGAAATTCGAAGTGATCAATTGAGGGGTCTTAGCTGGTTCTACTGAGCATTTCACAGGGGCTAATGCAGATCATCAGGGAACCTTTACCCAACATTTCTTAGAATAACTAAAGATATTTATTTCAGACTTCCACTTTAATAAATGATAAGCTTAAAACAAATATCAAAGTCATAACAAGAACTCAATTGATCAGTTTGAATTTTTTATTAACAAATTGGGAAAAGAGAGTCAGCACATAATTAAAATTAACAAAGTTTAAAAATGTAAATTACCAAAAATAATAATATAACTATAAAGTTGTTTACGTGACCACTGTGCGATAAAATTCTTTTTTTCCACATTTTAGTGTGGATTAAAAAAAGGTTGCCTTCATAAAAAAATTATAGAAAAAAAAAGAATTATTTTCATGAGAAGCAGATGTCATTGTACTTCTAATTTCTCTTTTAAGACCAATAGAACAATGGAAAAATCTCACATGCGTTCTAGAAAAAAAAGGAATTCATTAAATTAATAATAACAATAATCTGAACTAAATAATTCTCCAGCGTTCCTGTATTTCATTGTAGAATATATTAATAAAAAATGCTGTTTAAATTTTATTTGGAATGATCACAAAACTATATAATCACATTGGCTCGATGACGTGATCATTACATTATGATCATATTGTTATTATAATATTTTTTTTTGCTTGAAATAATTCGTGTACGATAATAGTTTTTTGATTTAAAATCTTGTGCTTTCATGTCTTAAACCATATTCGGCAATATATTGACAAACTGGTAGTTGCTGTGCGCTTGTAGCAACAAATTCACTAGAACTTTGTTTTTGTAACATTTTGAACATGTACGCACGCTAAATACTTAAATATAAATTAAGAAAAAAATTAAAATAGTTTATGTTTTGCTAGTAGTTGCTGTCATATGTTTTTGCGTTTCTGTACAAATACAGTTTACTTGTGTAATTAAACTTTCTGATTATTATTAAAAATGTCCATAATTATACAAACTTAAATGTTGCAAATTATAAATATAGTTTCCTTGGAGATCATTTATTTAAAACAATTTGTTGTTATGAGAATCATTTCATACGATAAGCATGATCGATTTACTTGAGCAAAGAATTGTTTTATAAAAACCTGCCAATTTATCTTTAGTTTTCGAATCTTTACTTTTAAATACAAGAACTACTTGGAAAATGCGAATGAGCAATTGGCTAAAAAATTGTAGCAATCAAAAGCTTAACGTTTCGATGAACCTCAAAACCCAGAACAATATTTTACAATTGAAATTTAATCGTGTTGTTTTTTGATAATTTATTAATGAAGGAACTATTTCAGGGTGAGTTCCTACTCAAATATTCCATGGACGTGAATACCAAACTTTCTTAGAAAATTTAAAGATACTTCAATATGTTCATAAAATTTAAAATTTAGTTGAAATGCAGTTTACAATTTTACCCAATTAATTAATAGTGTTAAATATTCAGCAGGTGACAAGTCTTCTTCATTATATCACTTGAAAGTAAAAGTTTGCATATAAAACTATTTAATGAACAATTATTAACTTAAATAAATAATTGTGCTGAACAGCCACAAGCTGACAAAAAGTACAAAACTGACTACAAAAATTTATTTATTTTTGAGCCTGCAGTTGCCTATAAAATATAAAAAATGCATTGAACAATAATGTATAACTGACAATAACAACACCAACAACAACAAAAAGGAAGTTATTAAAAAACGTAAAACGAAAACATTTTCAAGTTAATTAATATTTACAAATTACACGAAAATGTTTTCTGTCTAAAATTAAAAGTTTTTTATATTATTTTGCTATAAAATTTATTACATGACCAAAAATGCTCAATGCATTCTTGTACTCATGCATAAAGTATGTCAAAGTGTTAATAAAAATTTTCAAATTTTCAACAGCTTTTTGTTTGTCGCTACGTCTTTTGGGGGATTTCATATTCGATTGTTTGCTATTTTGTAGTTGTAATAACTTAATAGCCCATGCAAATGCCTTAAAAGGTTGCTAAACTGGGGGGCAAAAAAAAGTTTATATAAAATAAAAAGATGAAAACAAATAATTGTTTATGGCAACATAAAAAAAAAGAAATATGAGAATAGAAGTGGTGTAGCACAAAAAAAAGTATGAGATTGCATTGATATACAAAAATCAACGAAAAATTGCACAAATCAAAGAGGCTTTAAAAAGGGGAAGGTAGGCTGAGCTTAAGACTTATTTGAAGGGCCAATTAGTTCCACCATGCGGTGCATTCCAAATCAGAAGTTTACTTTTTATCTTTAGTAAATTGTATGGAAAATGATTACTATTTAGCTTAACAAATACAATTATTTCTTTAACTTCCTGCTACGAAAATTAAAAATTTAAAACAATCGGGAAGTTTTTGGTTTTACCCCATTTTGAAAAAGTTGAGTTCTCATCAGATCTCGACGTTTTGAGGTACTAGGAAAGCGCCACTGACTGATTCTGGGAACTCGTCACTATGTTTGTATGTGTGTGGGTGTGTATATGTGTGTGGGTGTATATATGTGTGTGGCTCTGTATGTACATGTGTTTCGTATGTGATCCACTCTTAGCTTTGGAACGGATTGGCCGATTTCTACCAAACTTATGGCGTTCTAAACGGTTCTACTAGTCGGTTCTAACCGACTCGATTAGAAACAAAAACTGTTTAACATAATTTTTAAAAATTAAACTTTTAAACGTCTTTAGCGATCGGTTCCAGAAACCAACCAGCTCTCAAGATTAAGAAACTACGTGAACCACTAAAAATCGGATTAAAATGGTTTAATCCGTTCGTGAGATATCGTGAATGAAAAATATTTTAAGAAAGTAATTTTTATTTTAAACTCCGGTGTTATATATTAAATCAGGTAGTGTTTTCGATCTTTCATGAGACACGAAATACTATATCGATCCACACTAATCACGTGAGAATCGGTTTATTAATTCAAATGTTATAACATTTTGAAAATTAAATTAATATTAAATATGAAATGAAATCGAAAATTCGTTACTGCACAATAAACACTTTTTGATTCAAAATTATTAACAACTAAATTTTTAATTAAAATATATTTGACAAATTTGAATGAAATTAATTAGTACTAAAAATTAGAAGAGCCAAGAAGGTGCTACAGGACCTCAAAATTGGATAAACTTAGCGGGATGTTACATGGATGTTCCCATGAGCATTTCACTGAGGCTAATGCAGATCATCAGGGAACCTTTACCCAACATTTCTTAGAGTAACTAAAGATATATATTTGAAAATTTCACTTTAATAAGTCAGAAGCCTAAATATCTAAGTTTTAACAAGAATTCAGTGATCACTTTTCTTTTTTTATTTTCTTAAGTTTTTATTGTACAATTGGTTGACATTTTGCCGACTGTAATTGTAGTTGTAAGATATATAACGTGTTTAAACGACAATTCCCAAAAATAATTAACAAATTGAAAAATTTATAACCGTTACGATCACTGGTTTTAAGCCGTGAAATGATGGTATTTAGTTTGAGTCTGGGACCTGCTGAGACCCCATATTGCTTGTGTACAGACATGGCGATCAGTTCTAACAACTTTGCATCACTGAATTACTTCTCAAATTATCAAATTAAAGAGATTCAACGACAATTCTTAAATATATGTAGTAATTTTTTTATATTTTATACATATTTTTTGTAAAGAAAAAATATGTGCTTTCTGAAAATCGTTGTAAATGATCTGAAAATCACATGCTTTCAAATTGAAAATGGCTTTACAATCACACGTAAGATTTTTTGTAGTTCAGCAGCTCATCAAAATGTTCCCATAAAATAAATAAATTGCAAAATAAGCCAACGAATAACATTCAATAAATATTCTTTAATAAAAAAAAATTTTGATTGGCGTACTTCCCTTGCCAATCAAATACACAACAAATTGATGAAAACGTCCAAGAACAGATCATGCGCATTAAATATTCTGATCGAATAAATAAATTTCATTTCAATTGCAATTCCACAGAGCCACGTCTACAGAACACAAAAGACTACGACAAAAAAAAAATAATAAAAAAAAGGTAAAAAACAAAAGGAAAAAAGCGCAAAGGAAAACAAATAAACATATTACAAACGTTACCAAAATACGTAAAACTCTGTTAAAACAGTGACTGAGAAAATAAACAGAACTACTGCATTAATCTTTTGTAATAAAAATGGTACGAGAAAAAAGAGAAACAAATGCTGCCATCTATCAATCGATAACAATGTAAACGATGCAGATGACGAAATGACAATAGAATGACAATTTGTGTTTGTGCAACTGCATGTTGAGACAACGGAATATGATGACTAGAAATCCACTTGGAATAACTAAATAGACGGACGGACATTTTGACTAACTGCTGCAAAATTTCGTTATTTTATATTTGTCTTGTACACGTTGCACATCAGCGTCTGTCTAACAATTTCGTGGAACTATTATTTTTGCGAGAGTGGATAGAAACGCATAATATCGAGTTGGAGTCAGCATATGAAAGTTTGATGTACCCTGCAGGCGGTGATGTGATTATCAGAACTAGATATTTAGTTTTGAAAAGATTGTTTTTTAAACAGGGCTTGCGCAAGACTTCCTTCACTACACAGTGAACGTTTTTTAATATGATTTTAAAGTTCCGATTTTAACGTATAAATTAAGAACGTATTATCCACACCTGAACAAGTTTATTTTGCATGCAAACAGACCCACTTTCGTGTGCACGATTTTTTTTGTTTTAGTTGTAAAATATTTCAAATCTATCAACTGACTTTTTATATCTTCTACACTCTTGTAGCAGGAATGGATATTCTACAGCATTTTACTTCCTTTTGCATAGTTGGAGGTTGCTTTTTGTCAAAATGCAAATTCAGTAAAGTATTATAGTTCTGCTACATTAGAATCATTTTTATTTCTTCCAATTCAATTCGTTGCAAATCAAACAGATGATAGTCATCTTTTGTTACTCTTTTTCATTCTTTTACAATTATTTATAGAATGGAAAAGTGCATTTGACTGTGACAGTAAAATCCGCAAAACGAATTAAAAATCCTAATTTGGCTATGGAAAATCCTTCCTAAAATTTAAGCCACTTTAGCATTCATTATAATTATTAGAGACTTTTTGTTGGACAAATTTAACTTGTCTCTATTGTCATTGTCAACATGAAACTTATCGCTTGATGTGTTATTTCGTGGAGTATGACGTCCATATTTTTATGGCAGAAGAAACAAAAAATTTATATAAAAATATAATAAATTTTGAAATAATTTAAAGTTTGCTTTTTCAATTAATTCATTTTGCAAACTGAGTGATGGAATCCATGATTTTCTTTCATAAATTTTTAAACACAATCGAATTATTTATTATAATTTAGTGTTCCGCTTTGTCAAGTTCTAGTTTGTTTCCAGTCAAAGTCACAACATTATGTTTTCTTCAATGAGTTTCCATAGCTAAGGGATGCTTGTGTATCCCGTTGCATGACTGAAACCATGGCCCAAGTAAAAATTAAATATTATGAATTCACTGTTTCTGCCTGTCCCATTATCAAAGAGTGAAAGAAAAACCCTGAGTATTTCCAAAAGATTCGAAGCTCTACTTTTGTTTACTGCAAAAAAAAAAAGTTAATAAATTAAGATTGGAGTCCGAAAAAAGCCAACCAATTATAGAATGAAATAAAAACGTAAGAAAACAAAAAAGCAAAAGTTGCAAAAAGTTATGACTTTGATATTTATTTTAAGCATCTCAATTATTAAAGTGAAAGTTTGAAATAATATCTCTAGTTATTCTAAGAAATGTTGGGAAAAGGTTCCCTGACGATCTGCATTAGCCCCAGTGAAATGCGCATGGGAACCAGCTAAAACCACCTTAATTAATCACTTTGAAGTTTTTTGTAAGATTTTGGATGAAAAAAAATAAAACTAGCACGAATATAACAATTAAAAAATGAATGCTAATTCCATGTCAAGTCAACAAAGAGATAGAAACGAGCCCTTTCGATGAAATTCTGTTGCAAACTCCCTTTCGTTCTCTTTAGCACTGATACCAGAGGAAAAAAAAAAAAAAAGAAATTGGAAAACGGGGGATTCCCATGAGATAACTGAAGTAATTTTCGATTGCCATAAAAGAATTGAGAATAATCACTGATCAGATCTATGAATTCGGAGTTTTTTAAAAACATCACTGCTTTCGAATTTTTTCGTTCAAGATATTTCTCGAAAGTATTAACCGATTTTTGATTCCATTTACGGTGATCGACATGGTTTTTAAATATCAAGAGTTTGTGGCATCGATCGCTGAGACCGATTAAAAGTTATTAAAAAATATATATAAGATATATTTAGATATCTTGAAATCTACCGGTTTGAATCGGTTCAGTAACACTTTTAAGAACGCCACTAGTTTGACTTGATACGCTTCAGCCGTTCAAAAGTTATAAGCGAAGCTCATACGTACACACGCAAACAACACACACAAACGTACATACACACACACACACGTTCAGATATAGTGAGGGATTTTCGAAATTAGTCCGAAAAGCTTCCTAAGACTTCAAAACATTCAGATCTGATGAGAACTTCATTCTTCCAAAGCCGGGTAAAACCAATAATTTTCCGATTTTTTAATTTTAAATTTTTCTGGCGGAAAGTCAAACAATCTTATGCCAAAATAAAATACGGCAATTTTTATATTTTTGGAAAAATGTAATATCTGAAATTAAAAAATTTAATTATTCAAAAAACGTATTTTTTCGACTGATTTTTTTTTTAAATAATAACGCCAGTTATTGTTTAAGACTCCTGAAATTTTTAAAGACGTTTTTTTTCCTTTTTGAGATAAATTGTTTTACCTTAAAACTTTTGTTCATGTAAATCTGGTTTTTTGAATGGTTCCAGAGAACGTTGTTAAGTCTTCAGAACGAGGCGATTAATTGAAAATGGGCCTCTTCACTTAAGGTGATTCTGTTAAAAAATTATTTGTTGCTGTTCAATTTTTCAAACAGCCAATTCTTCTTTGTTCAAGACAAAGCGCTCCAGAGTTAAAATTTTTATACGTTTTACTTAATAAATGCCAAAAGACACTAGCTCCTGCCTTCGACTTTAGGTTTAACTAAAATTATTATAATGGAAACATTTTTAAAATGCTCCACAATCGTTTGAATTTGATATATAAACAGCAATTACATGGATTACAAAATTTTCCTAACCGTTTTGTTACAAAAATATCCAAAAGCCGGTGGAAATGAGTTCCAACTTTCACTACGTCGATAAACGAATATATATTTTCCTTTCCTCAACAAGAATCAGTACTTAGGAATCTTGTTTTTGCCTAGAATTTTTCTATATTGTTGCACGATGCTGTAACGAAAAGTAAAGATCAACTCATTAATTTTATCTGTCTTTCTTGATCGGAATAAATAAACAAGGCAAAGAGCATTTATCAGATAAAATATTGTTGAAACCATAAATTATTAACTGCTTATCTGTGACATGACTCTACAAGCGTCTATCATTCCCAAAAAAAAAACAATTTAAGGTTTCGAACATTAAAACTGTGTAAATGAGTGCGTTCGAATTTCTTGCCATAATTGGTCACAATAAATTCTCAAATTATGAACCAATATTTGTGCAAAAAAAAAAAACACTTGCGTTTTAAAAATATTATATTTTATTTTCATGGCTAAATTTGGCGCGAGCCTGTTAAAATTGTTTTACTGCAAATATTTGGTAGCAGAGTTGAATTGAATGCGACAAGAAAACTATGCAAACACATGATATCTATACAAACACACACAAATATATGTATGTATGTATGTGTGTGTGTGTTTGTGTGTGTGTATGAACTCATAAATAACTTCAATTAATTATATATTTGTTTGGCATTAACACTATAATGAAACAGCAAACAACGTGTTGTTGTTGTTGTTGTTAACACTAATAAACCGAGTTGGTCATAAAAACCGCAACAAACTACAGCCAGCCCATTTGTTAAGTGTTACAGTTGTTTAAATATACGACCCACGACATTTAGATCTTTTATACACGTATTTGCAAAATTTGTTATTATCAACGCAGTTTGTTTAAAATTGTTTGCTTTTGGTTTCAATTATGGAATTTATTATTTTTTTGCCACCATAATTTTATTACACTCTTGTCAACATTCAGTTAATCCAATTAAGTATTTCTTTGGTGTTTTTTGTTTTATCTTGTTTTATTTTTGCCGTACCGACAACAAAACCTAAAACGTGACTTAAATTTTCAAACAGAGATTTAATTTTCTCACAGATAGTATATGGTTTAGCAAGAATGATTTGTTGACCAGGAATTGAAGTAATCTGAAAGCTGAAATTTTTGGGCCACTTTGAACAAACATTCATAGTGGTCAAAGAAATCGGTTACTTTTGTATAGATTGAAGTGTAAAAATTATCTGTTACAAAATAAGAAATTATGGAAAATGTTTTTATTTATTTTCTGTTATGGGGGGTTTTTTTTTTTTAAAGGTGCAACGTTTTTTCACTTATTTTCTTAAATGTGGCGGTTTGGAAAAGTTATAAGACAGCAATTATTTTTCGTGAGGGCTGTTAGATTCATTTCTAATAAATTCCTTATTTTGAAATGTCAAAATGTTGCTATTTTCTGTCAAAAAGTGTGAAAAATGTTGCATTATTAATCGATATTAGTTTGCAGCTGATAATAATTAAATTAAAAAAAATAGGATCCGTTTGTAGCGGTCTAAGTACATCAAATTACATCACAAAATATAATAAGTTTTTAAATTATGCATAAACTTGCAAAAACTGATTGAGAATTGTCCTTGTATTGATTTTCACTTGGGCATTCCCTTTGATCTTCGGCTGTCCCTATTGCTCTCCTTGTGTCCTTTGCCTTTGTTCTAACGTGTGGCCAAATTTGAGGTTAGGAAATAAATTGGCTTAAATCATGCAATTTATTTTATCAATTACAGTTTTATTAATACCGATGTAAAGTAGAAATATGGGAATTAATAATAAAGTGTGATGTTGGGCAAATGTTTATGGGCTTGTTCGTAAATGCATCACCGTTGTGCATCATATGAAAAAACTTTATTTTGCAATGCTAATATTAATGCTAGTATTTAAATGTTACAAAGACATCATCTGCTTTTGCGACAATTGTTAAGGCATTTATATTTTCATTAGCAGCGAGGTGATGCATTTACGAACAGGCTGTATCTCTAGCACGTCGGCATATGTCCACTCTTTTCAGAATACTTTGAACAAAATTTTACAAACAAAGAATCGCCTACGTTTTCAAATTTCATCTTTCAGAGCGTTAGCGGTTTGTTTAAATAAACTCGGTCTTTCAAGTGGCCATAGAGAACAGTGTTAAGTCACAACAAGGAAGTGACCAAATAAATATGAGCTCCATCATTTTAGATAATTGTGTTGAATCGTTCAGTTTTTAAACATCCAATTCACATGATAGCAAACTTTCACAATAAAAAGTATTTCATTCAAAAAGTAGCGTTCCACAGTTAAAATTTCCCAACTTTTTATTAAATAAACGTCAAAGGATTCCAACTGAATTTTAAACATTTAATAATTTAACCACCAATTTACTTACTAACCTGAAATTCGCCCAACACTTTTAGCTTATTTTTCTCATTTTATCTACTGAAAACATTTACAGCCTTTAAGCAAACAAAGATCTCTAACTCTAAATAAAATGTTTTAAAATTAAAACAATTATTAGTTGTTGTTGTTCTTTATTTCTCTTACAACTACAATTAGAGTCGGCAAAAAACCAACCAGTTGTAGAATGAAACGTAAGAAAATAAAAAAGGAAAAGTGATCAGTGATTTCTTGTTATGACTTTGATGTTTGTTTTTAAGCTTTTCATTTATTAATTGGGAAGTCTGAAATAGATATCTTTAGTTATTCTAAGAAATGTTGGGTAAAGGTTCCCTGATGATATGCATTAGCCCCAGTGATATGCGCCTAGGAAATAGCTGAAACCCCTCAATTGATCACATTGAATTTTTTAGTAAGACTTTGGGAAAAAAGAATCAGCACATAATTAAAATTGAAGATTTTAAAACGACAATTTCCCACACTATACACTAAAAATCTGTACAATATTACATTTTATATATGCAATTAATTACTAATTAAGTCAATAAATTTACTTAATTATTCATTAATATGAGATTTTATTTTTCATTTTACTTTATAAACACTTCCACTGTTATCCAAAGGATTTCTAATTGTATAAAGGTATAAAAAATAAAATAAAGTCATATCGAATAAAAATTGTTTGTTGGGTTTTGGTTTGTATAAGTTTCATAGTTTACTACACTTATTATAATGTGATTTTTAAAAATTATTTGTGAATTTTCATAGATAATTTATTAACATAATTCTCAAATGGTTTATAGAAAATCTTTTGATAAGTTGAGAAGTTTGAAACTTTTCAAAACTGTGGTTAAAGTCTACTGACGATTTGGTAAAAAGCGCCCATGAAATGCATATAGATATTTCTTAACCACCCAAAAAATAAATTTTATAATTTTTCTTAACTGAAAATTAAATGAATTTCTTTGCCTTTATTATGTAAAAAAAACTAGTGTAAAAAACTTCAGGGATATTAATGAAAGAGTTAAAGAATAGTTTGTTAAGGGCAGTAAATAACAGTTTAAAAAATGTTATTAAATGAAATTATTTTTCAAAACTTTAAGAACATCTTAAAGTGTCCTATTCGGCACAAACTTGGATAGTCTTAGAGGATTTCTTTTACAAATATTAGTGTTACATATTACAGTCAATAAGACTCTATGTTTGTAATATTTCGAGTTAAGTCAACGATAATTAAAAAAATATTTATGTATTCTCGTTTAAGCTTTTTGGAAGTTTATGCAACGATATGTAAGCATTTATGTTTGTATATTAAAATACACCCAAATCCTTGATTGATTAATGACTTTCGTTCTAAATACACAAAATAAATAAAACTGTCAAGTAGAAAAGAACAAAAGTAAAATTTAATGGATATTTGGTTACATGAGATGTTAAAATACGATTTAAATCAAACTTACATACGCACACATGTATGGAATATTGAATTATACATGTAAACATTATACTTAATAGTATTAAGGATAAACACGCATTTATTTGAAGACACACACACACACACACATGAAATTCTTCATATCCATGTAAGCAATAAAAACAGTTACTCGTTTAAAAGGTCACAGAATAAATAAAAAGAGTGCGAGTGCAATCAATAAAAATAAATGAAAATATAGAAGGAATTTAGCAGCAATAAGATGGGAATCTTAACAATATGTCAACAAGGATGAAATAAAGTTAATATAATTGTAAAACATGATCAAAAACGACCATAAAGTGGGCTACTCTGTAGAGATATTCAGTTGTTTTAAATCAAAAAGTAGGAAATAAGAGAATTACTTTAGTTGAGTGTTCTTCAGCATATCTTTAGATCGAGTTTCAAATATTCTAAATTTAATATAGGATGTTTTTTATAGAGTGATACAACTTTGAGTTGGCATCACTATTTCATTTGACCACCTATTTAACTCCTAATAGTTGCTTTTTTGCTTTGATATTTTATTATGAATCGACTTACACCAGAACAACGCGTGCAAATTGTGGAAATTTTTAATCAAAATAATGCTTCTGTTCATCAAACTTATCGTGCACTTGGTCCATTCAATATTTTATTTTTCGATGAAGCCCATTTTTGGTGGAATGGGTGCGTAAATAAACAGAATTGTCGCATTTCAATTGAGGAGAATCCACAAGTTTTTGTCGAAACATCCACAGAAAATTACTGTTTGGTACGCTTTATGGGCTGGCGGAGTCATTGGCCCATGTGTCCTCAAAAACGAAATGGTCAGAATGTTACTGTTTGTGAAAATTGGTGTTCCAGATTGCGCCTTGTACGCGCCAGCTGTGGCGGCCACATGACCGAAATCATATTTAAACATTAATGTCATAAACTTTTCTATCCAATAAAGACCGTTTCATTGATACAAAAATATATTATTATGTTTTATTATGATTTAAACTTATATAAAAAGCACCCGATACAAGAATATCTAGAGCCAAATTATCGCTTTCTATATCTATCGAAATTTCAATAGAATTTATGCGTAAAAATTTTATAGAGATATTTTAAAATTAAAAGAGAATTAGTGAAACAGTTTGGACTTAAGTTTTTCTTTATATAAAATGACTTTCTTTTTATAGATTAGCCAGGATTGATGGAGGCTTAATTTTTTAAAATTAAGATTCAATGCAAGTGGGCTCGTCCATCTATTTTAGAAGTCTTCATGCTATAACTTTTTATGTTTAAAATCAAAGACAAAGTTTCCATAAATCCCCTGAACTGTAGGGGTGTTTCCGAAAGAGAGAAATCTATATATGTGTGTGTGTGTGTGTACATACATAAATGTATCAAAAACTTACTAAAAAAAACAATAGATAATTTTTTTAAAGGATAAGACAGGATATTAAGATAGTAAGCAGTTGCCAAATAAATATCATTGAGAAATAAGTAAAAAGTGATTGATAACTTAAACAATCTGACTGAATTGTAATGAAAACTTTTGATGATAAATGATAATAAGGAAAACAAATATTGAATTGATTGTTTATTTTCTGCTATAAATTACTTAATTGTATTATTCCTTTGATTATTTGCAGGCTCTATGTGGTGTGGTGTTTCAAGTTCCTACCATGTCCGGCGATAAATTGCGTATCAGTACCATGCAAGAAATCATCAAACCGAATACCGTCAAACGTATACAGGGATACGGTCTGCCATTTCCCAAGGACACTTCGCGTAAAGGAGATTTATTAGTAGCCTTTGATATACAATTTCCTGAGAAATTAACAGCTGCTCAAAAGGAACTGCTCCGGGATATGTTATGATGTGTTGCAGCAGATGTTAAACAATAATTGAAGCAAATAATTTAGTAAAAGAACTTAATTCAATGATAAATAAATTTTTGAAAACTAATTGAAGAAAACTGAGATAAATACACAACAGAAATTAATAAATATCTTTATAATATTTTTTATGAATTTATGTCATGTACCAAAATTTATTTTTGTTAATATTTTTTTTTTAAGAAAGAATGCTCACTAACAGATTTTTTTAATATTGAAAATTTTTTTTATACATTTTTTTAAAATTATATTGGCTCTCTAAAGTGGCAATTTTATAATAGAAAAATGAAATTTACAACAAACAACTTCATTTTCTATGACTCAAATACTTTTATCGCTAAAATCTTTCTAAACACTTTCGGCTTAATTTAGTAAAAGGTTTTGTTGAAATCTATATACATAAAATAATTCTACCCAATGGTGTGCCAACTGTTGCTTTGGTTGTGTGTGCTAAATTTAACAACGAAATTCATAAAATTAATTTTAATTTCACAAGTTTTAAAAAGCCGTATCTCAAGATATCTACACAGCAGTTGGTACACCTCGTGAACTCCCTTAATATTTTGTTTGGTTACTTAAGCTTTTCTTTTTTGTTTGTTTGTTAAATCGTAAAGAAACTCAACTACAAATGTAATACTAATTTATTATTTTAAATTTATAAGTCAAAAACCAACCTACAAAATAAACAATAATATCCTGTTTTGCATAAAATATGTAACAAAATGTGATTTTCTTTTAGTTTTTAAAATATGTGAGAGTCCTTGTTAAGTGTTTGAGTTTAAGTTTAAGAATCGCTGGTTTTACATAAAAATAGCAACCGATTTGGCCTTCAAAACTTACGGCTGGTTTCCATAAAATATGTAATAAAATGTGATTTTCTTTTAGTTTATAAAATATGTGAGAGTCCTTGTTAAGAGTTTGAGTTTAAGTTTAAGAATCGCTGGTTTTACATAAAAATAGCAACCGATTTGGCCTTCAAAACTTACGGCTGGTTTCCATAAAATATGTAATAAAATGTGATTTTCTTTTAGTTTATAAAATATGTGAGAGTCCTTGTTAAGAGTTTGAGTTTAAGTTTAAGAATCGCTGGTTTTACATAAAAATAGCAACCGATTTGGCTTTCAAAACTTACGGCTGGTTTCCATAAAATATGTAATAAAATGTGATTTTCTTTTACTTTATAAAATATGTGAGAGTCCTTGTTAAGAGTTTGAGTTTAAGTTTAAGAATCGCTGGTTTTACATAAAAATAGCAACCGATTTGGCCTTCAAAACTTACGGCTGGTTTCCATAAAATATGTAATAAAATGTGATTTTCTTTTACTTTATAAAATATGTGAGAGTCCTTGTTAAGAGTTTGAGTTTAAGTTTAAGAATCGCTGGTTTTACATAAAAATAGCAACCGATTTGGCCTTCAAAACTTACGGCTGGTTTCCAGTGTAATACTATCCAAAGTTGTTGCTGATGTCTCACAGACTTCCAGGCATAGTCCACAAGCCTGATGGTATCGGAAGCTTTTATGTCCTCTAATTAATGCGGTTCCCCACGCCAACGTTTTCCTCTACCTACAGCTATTGGATTTTAGTTGTTGCAATCTAACGAGGCAGTAATTTTTAAATCTATCGCTCCCAAGCAGTCCTTAAATCAGCAGGCTTTTTAACATTTCATATCATTCTATTGTTCATCTGAAATCTTTGAAAGCATAGAAAACAAAATACAGCATCATCTTTATAAATATTTGCTTTCAATTCCTTTGCCTGTTAAAAAAAAGAAAATCAAGCAAATCACAATTTCTTAAATTCTTGTTCCCACATTCGAACTGCTGAACTAGAGCAGAAAATATTTCCAATAAATAACAAATTTTCAATCTCCCAACGTACCATCACGTACACATGCAGCAAAAATTCATTATTTTCACAAAATTATATTAATTTGAATTAATAAAATATTTTTATCAACAGACTGCAAACAACGTTATTGGATTTTTTTCTCCCTCACAGCTTGTTGTCAGATTGAAAGATTGAGGGGAATTGTGCACAAGATATTTTAAGATGAATTATAGCTAAAGGAATTTACTTAAGTAAATTGTATTAAACATAATAATAAGGCTTTCTTTTTTGGTTGGAAATATTTGGTGTCTCACCGAAGGACTGCTTATTACTTAGGTTTTATTCTTTAGGCTGCCGAAGCAAAGTGGTCACTCTTTTGTTCGGCTGGGCAATTATTTATGTTGTAAAATTTCATCTCAAGTTCTTTTTTCTGCTAAAGGGAGTAAAACCACGAAGGACGAAGAACAGCATAATTATCTTTTTATTCATGTACCAGCTTATCGCTATAAAATTGAATGCAATTCTCGCCATTAAAATCGATTGCGTGGTACACACTATTTAAATGTTTTATCTTGAGTTCAGATACTCAACCTTTAGAAGCTTCTTCATTTTTTTCGTCTCAATGGCATATAAAAGCAGCTTATAAGCCATTTTGTGTCCAACCTAATCCGAGATATATAACCATTTATTTGCTAATGTGGTATGACGTAGTTTGAATTGGTTCTTAAAAAATAATTTTAAACTGCCTTACGGTTTTGCCTATTCTGTGTTCTGTACTTTCTTATCCAGTATTTAATAATAAAATGGCATACATCCATTCTTTCATTTAATTAACTTGAACAACTTTTTACAATAAAGCCGAATATATAAAAGAATTATGCCGAATTCTCTCAAATAGGTCGAACACTAAAAGCAACGGCAGACAGTGATTTTTAGCTGAAGAGTGTGTTTCAAATTGATATTGTTATGAATATTATTAAAATGCCTATCCATCATTTTAATAGTACAATCTATTAATGAAGGCCACAATAAAATGAAATTTTAAGGAATGATATTGAACACCAGAGAAATAAATCCTTTTAAAATAAAGAAATAAGTAAAATAAAGATTCTGTTATAAAAATCCTTGTGTCATTAAAAAAACTTAATTGTTTTTATTTATCTTTTCAGTTAAAAAACACATGATTTTTAATTAACTAAAATAAAAACTCTTTAATGAAAGTTAAGTGAGATATTTTATTCTTTAATATTTAATAATGGTTTTATGTTCTGCGCGCTAAAGGCCTTATTCACAAAGGATTATTTTATGCTTATAAGCTGCTTATAACACAAAGTTTCTTAGAGAAAATTTTTTTTATAAGCAGCGTATAAAAGCATGAAATACTTTTGTGAATAAGTCTTTAGGCACACAATCATTAAATAAAAGATTTCTTCTCAAAGACTTTGTAAAAGTCAACTAATTAAGGGTATCAGCCCCCATCAGGCTCTAGACAAACAGTTCATTAAATTTAATAAAATTCTGATATAAAAATTAATATCGATTTGTTTTCCAGAAAATAAGGCAACATTTTTCAAACTTTTTAACAGAAAATGGCAACATTTTGCCATTTCAAAATAAGGAATTTATTAGAAATGAATCCAACATCACTCACGAAAAATAATGTTTGTTTTAAAACTTTTCCAAACCGCCACTTTTCAGAAAAAAAGTCAAAAAATGTTATATATTTTCGAGAAAAAAACGCCATAAGTCAAAACCAATTAAAAATTTCATTGCAAAAGGCACCATTCTTAAAACAGAATATGTTTGCAATAAATCATTCTATATCCATCGAAATTTCAATATAAGTTTCTATCGACTGCCCCATTTGCCACAGACCTTTTGAGAAAATGAATATATACAAATCTTACAATTCATGTATATCTTGTGTTGTTTCTCCAACATGACAGCCAACTATTTTTAGTAGTCTTTTCCTTGTCCAAAAAAATGCACTACCACCAATTGTTGCTGACAATAAATATCTAAATTTCATATTGTCGTGTTGATTTAACGCCAACCCCGCCAGTTATAATATGGTAAGATTATTTTGTTTGTTTGTTGTTTTAACAACATCATCTTTGGACAACTGATTTGTAAACTAATGAAATGTACTCGAAAATAAAATAAACCAAACAAATATATGGAAATAGTCATGGATATCTTGAAACTGAATTTTATTATTAATAATATGGCCACTGCATCAATAGTTTTAGCTTTGAAAGAAGACAGAAAACAACATTCTGCGACACAGCGCGGTATATGCCCCAAGGATACTCCGTCTCTTTAATTTTAATATTGTGCTGATTCCTTTTTCTCAAGATGTTACCAAAAACTTCAAAGTGATCGATTGAAGGGTTTTAGCTAATTCCTATGAGAATTTCACTGAGGCTAATTCAGATAATTAGGGAACCTTTACCCAACATTTCTTAGAATAACGAAAGATATTTTTCCAAACTTCCACTTTAATAAGTGAGAAGTCTAAAATAAATATCAAAGTCATAACAAGAACTCACTGAACACTTTACACTCCTTCTTATTTATATGTGTGTATCTATACTGCCCAATTCACGAGCATTGTTGTGTCGTTTAAATTTGTATTTAAATAGAATTTTTTTGTTCTTGATGTTCCGAAAAGCACATCAAATTTATTCAAAAAGGTCTACAACAAAACATAATCATAGAATTTTTTAAACAATAAAATTGCACACTGTCGATTGTTCTGTAATGCATTGAAGAAGAACCCGCGATAAGGTTTTATATCGCATAAGTTGTTTAGTGTTATAAACTAAAGGATTTGCTTTCATTTACAGTTTATATTTTAATTTTTATAGCACTGATGTGTTTTTACTAAATCCATGCTCCTAGAATTTTTACAGAGCAATTTATTTGGAGACAAACTCGCATCAGTATTTTGTTCGCATTAAGGATCGAAAACCCAATATAACCTGCATGTATCCTCGTTGCAATCTGCCTGTGAAATGATTGTCCTTTTTCATCATCATAAAATGCTGTTTGTGTCGTAAAAATTTTTATAATTTCTTTGTCACAAATTGTTATTAAAACACTGTTTTATAGTTCACAATATAAACTATTGATCACTACTGGAAACTTACACTTTTGTTGAGAAAGGAGGTTTGCTTTCAAACAACTTACTTCCATAACATTCGCAATGGGGCTGCTGTAACGCTTAAGGAAATTTATTGTGTAGCCACTATAAACGTTTATTTATTTGAGTACCACCAATAAGTGTTTAATAAATTCAAACATAAATTTTGTAAAAAAATTATTTGTAGTTAATGAAATTACAGCTGAATTGTGTTCATTAAATTTCTGAGTTCGAATTAAATAATCTTTAGTTTCATATTTGTAACTGTTGCCTAGTCCTATTTAGTATTCTTGTATATCCAATTTCCTTTAAATAAAATACTTATAATACTATGCAACTTATCCTGTGAATTCCCGCTCATATCATTAGTAACATTAAAGGAACACAATTACAGTTTGCAAACTGTTTGCATACCATGTGGATATAATCCTCAGTTACGATGTATATCGCCGATGTATGACTATCGTTATTAAACTGGCACTGAGAGTAAATTTGAAAATTTATTTTCCATTGATTTAATTACCATTTAAAAAACCTTATAATACCCATTTATTTGTGTAGGATATAAATACACATGCCATTATCTGTGTATTCAAAGGACTTAAGAGAGAAAAAATATATATACAATTTTATGTTGGTTAATTTGGTTGCAGGTAGATTTATTATGCGGTATTTTACCATTCAATTAATTTTATTTTTTGAAAACAATTTACCTCTTCGTGCTGGCAGCAAGCAGGTGATGTACATGCGAAAAAACAATTATTTTTTTTATTTTATAATTTAATATGAGGGAAATCTGGGATTATCAATGGTTTTTATGTATTAAATTTTAAACATAAAGAATTGAAATAATATTAGGAAAAATATATGGCAGAAGAAACTACTGGCTGGTCTATATCAGCTGTGCAAGGGAAAGTTGCTGGACGTCTTCTACATCGAATGGGGTTTAGAAATAAATCTTTGTTCGCAGTATAAAAATTAAGGACTCTATTTTTATTTGCTTTTTATTTGTGTTTCTTTTATATTTTTGTCTAAGAGAATTTCATATCTCATTATGGTTTCCTTGCTACAATTAGGGCCATTATTTAAATTTAATGCGAGTTAAAAGTAGGATATTGTTGGGCATTTAAAATTTTTTCTTTTGTTACAATTTCACTGCAATTTAAAGTGATTGATGAATAGAAGCCACGTTCATCTTTCGTAGTAGATTAAGGAAACATACTTTTTAGACGTCCTATAAAATCGCACTTTTAACTAACATGTAGCTGTAATAATGGCCCTTAAACTAGGATTTTTCCATTAATATTTCCTCCAATCAAAACAACTTTTTAAGCTTAAAACTTTGTGGTTCTGATTTACATAAATAAAGTCACTTTTGATGAGGACGCTGCTCTAAACGTAAGGCCCGATGAGTCTTTTATTGGCCCGCTTGAATAATAGTATAGGGTGTTTTTTATAGAGAGATCACTGCTTTATTTGACCACCCATTTAAAAGTTAATAGTTGTTTTTTGTTTAATTTGCTTTGACATTTTGTTCTAAATCGACTTACACCAGAGCAACGCGTGCAAATTGTGGAAATATTTAATCAAAATAATGGTTCTGTTCGTCAAACTTATCGTGCACTTGGTCCATTCAAAATTAATTTTCCGATGAAGCCCATTTTCTCTTGAATGGGTACGCAAATAAACAGAATTGTCGTATTCGGGGTGAGGAGAATCCACAAGCTTTTGTCGAAACATCCACAGAAAATTACTGTTTGGTGCGCTTTATGGGCTGGCGGAGTCATTGGCCCATATGTCCTCAAAAACAATGAGCGTCAGTTGTTACTATTTGTGAAAATTGATGTTTCAGATTGCGCCGAAATCATATTCAAACATTAATGTCATAAAATTTTCTATCTAATAAAGACCGTTTCATTGATATCAATAATATATTACTATATTTTATTATGATTTAAACTTGTGTCACTCTATAAAAAACACCCGATACAACTTGTCAAGGTCATGTCACGTAAAAATCCTTGTGGATAAGAATTAAGGCCTTGAATGTAAAAAGACGCTGTTAGAAATTGTCAGTTGCTGAAGAATATGATTATAGAAGAGCCTTAATTCTCATATTCTAAGGCCTTGATATATTTTAATAGTAACAGTATAAAGGGAAAATAATGGCGTTTTCTTTTCTAGAAAACATGCAACATTTTTTCACTTATTTACTAAAAAGTGGCGGTTCTGAAGAGTTTTAATATAGAAATTATTTTCCATTCTTGGATGTTGTAGGATGTTGGATTAATTTGCAATAAATTTCTTATTTTAAAATTACACAATTTGCCCATTTTCTGTTAAAAAGTGTAAAAAATGTTGCATTTTTTTGTAGAAAAGAAAACTGTATAAGATTCGTCGTAAAACGTTGGCATAAAGAATTAATGTCGATTTCTTTTCTAGAAAATAATGCAAAATTTTTTACACTTTTTAACAGAAAATGGCAACATTTTGCCTTTTCAAAATAAAGAATTTATTAAAAATGAGTCTAAAATCCCTCATGAAAAATAAGTTCTGCTTCCACTTGTTAGAAAATAAGTAAAAAAACTTTACATGTTTTCTACAAAAGAAAACGTTATAAGTTTATGACTTGAGTTCTATAACAAAACGGTGAAGTTCAATTATATGAACCCAAATTATGGCATTCGATATCGATCGAAATATCAATATAATTTAAATAGGAATTTTGATCGATATAAAATACCTTTCATGGATTCTGCAGTTTTAACATATAAGATCTACAACCTTAACTAATATTATCCTGGGGGGATTAGTTACTCTGTTTTGCGGTGCGAAAGAAATCACTCTCGTATTTCAATCTAAACAGCATACAAATGCAAAAAGCTTGTCTCTCGCGTTGCATTATAGAATAACCTGGTTGCTCATGCGCAAATCACAAACAAAGAAATTGAAATATAAAATGTTATATATTAAACAGCATCTATTTTAAAGCAGCATTAATTAAAATACATACAAAAATAAAATTGATGTGCAAGAACTTAAAAATTAGTGACAACACATGCGAGTCTTTACATCGGGGGTACTGAAATTGAAATGAATGAAATTCCTTTGACGATTTGCAATCTCTATGGCGCGTTGCATTTGCAACATCATCGCTTCCATGCTGCGTTTTATTTTTATAAGCTTATAATTTATTTTACGATTACTGCCGCACAACTCCTGTGAACTGCGTGTAGATAAATCTAAATTACTGAGGCATTTCTGTGGTTTCGACGACTTGACCACAAGCTTGGACTTATCCGATTTATGGTGGTATTGACAGCAAACATTTGCCACGTAGGTTGAGTAGGTCTGCAGCAGCCAGTCGATATTGTAGCGTATATTCAAGCGTCTGACTTCATTTATTGAGCGAAATAGAGAACGTTGCAACATTTTACAACTTTTAATGGCCGATTCCAGAACTTTTGTTTCTTCCATATAGAGGAGTTATGAAAATAATTGTATTAATTTATATATTCCAGTTGAAACTATTTTATCTGCGGTAATTTCGTGTTAGAGTTTCTGTAATTTTTTTTTATTAATTAATCATTTTGTTGATTTTGTATGTTTGTTTTCTGTTTTTTAATTTTAAATTGATTCAATATTTGAATGGAATTTTTAAATTATTTAATTGTCATGTTTTATACATACACACATATACACACTGCTGTATCGGTTGCCGTGATGTGTTGATTGTCTTCAGGGTACTCACGCAATAATAGGAAGTTTCACAAGAATTTTGTATGAAATTCATAACAAGTAAGAACGATAAGACATGTCACATTTTATTGTGTTTGTTTTGAAAACATTTTTCAAATATATTTGCAAAATATCGGTGCCCAGTTATCGACGGGTGACTCTCACTATAAGTCGGCGTTGTTGTTAGGCCGTATTTTTGCCAGACATGTTGTGAGCAAATAAAATTTATTTCCGTTTAATGAAATGCCATGTGAAAAGCTTCCAGATATTAGACCAGAATATCTATCTAAATATGTAAATATATATATCAAAAATATATATTTACATAGATATTTGTATATCTATATACTACTTTTCAATATGTAATTTTTTTATTTAACTTTTTAACAGTAGTTGTACTGGGGAAAAACAAATACTTTCTGGTACCACAATCTCTTATTCATATATTAAATGGAAATCGCTATTAAATTTGCTTTGATGTGCTAATGAGAAAATGGTAAGGCCACACATATCCACACACATACAAATACCCATACACACACACATAAAGACGCATGTAAATAATTATTAATGTTTGGTATGTTCATTGAATAAAATGTGGTAGAGTGTTTAAGAAGAATGTAAGAGCATTTTAAACTGTAACACACCACAACCACACAAATATTCATGCGTCTATGTGTCTGTAAATGCCTGATTGTATGTGTGTATCGGTTGCTGCATTTGTATGCGTACATGAATATCCTTTCAAATACATAAGTTAATTAAAATGATACTTAATTAGATGTATAATTGCAGATAATTAGCATTTTTGATTAAGTTTTACCAAATAAACCGAATTTGATATGAATGGGATAGAATTTATGGCTGAAATGATTCAATAGCATTTTAGATATTAAATAAATACTCAGTGTTGGTTGGAAATTTAATCTATTGTGTAAAAGATAAGCGCTGTTGGTTGACGCAGTTAAAGGATTTTTATATTTTTTATTTCTTATTTATTTATTAGGACGGCAAATCAGAGGGTGACACCTACACATACAGTGTATGTGCCGGAACTGGAAAGAGGAGAATAATGTTGAGATGAGTGCTGAAGACAGAGCATATTTTTACTTTTTATTTTGTCGGTGAATCTTTGCTACGGTGCCAATGAAATAGGTTGCTGTATTTTGCTCATGACTGTGTCAATGACTGCCGGTAATATTTAGCCAGTGCAATGATTTCATCATTTAAACAAGTCGATAAAAATTAACCCAACCGTGCCCTAAAGCAGGTAAGAAAAATTTAATAAAATATTCATGATTGAATAAGAGGCCGAACTCGAAATCTTGGGCATCGTAATCTTGTGATTACCCCAAGCAGAAGATTCCGGTTTCAATTGGGCACTCACTCAAGAATGTGGAATTGAATTTTTCAGATCCGTATTATTGAATGGTTGTCCTAAATGCAGTCGGCTTATCTCAGTTTGTTGAAAAGTATCGACAGGGTATCGTCTTTCGCGATACCACGACTAAGTAAAATATAATTTGTCTTTTTTCTCCTTTGTCTTTTTAACACTAACACTATTTCTTCCTCTTCATTAATCGGGCACAATGTATTTTATAAAAATGAATGCCGGTTATAGAGGTAAAGATAAAAAGAAAATGATCAAAAAATCTATAGCGGAAAAAATTACTGCTGGTATATTTTGAGATGTTAAAAGAAAATTATATTCATTTGGCATGTGAAATATTATTATTAAAAAAATTATTGGTTTATTTTTATTGACCTTATTAGTTTATTGTAAAATAATGAAGTTTTTTATAAAATTTTATTTAGTCTAATTTTTTTCAATATTTCGTTAGCAGCTTCTTAACGAAATATTTAATAAAAATTAGACTAAATAAAATTTTATAAAAAAACAACCACAAGCTTGATTAATATTACAATAAATTAAATAAATTATGTGAAAACTTCTTTATCAAACAAAAGTTGTTAAAAACTATTTTAGAATTTTACTCAACTCGACTGCGTTTGGTAACAAAATTAATTCTGTATTTCGACTAATCAAAAAACAAAACAAGAAAATAGTCTTCGAAATGAAATCTGTTTTATTTCTTTGCCGTAAGTCCCCACATGCAATAAACTTGGAAATGTTGCGAAATATTGTAGTTGTTGAAGCTCCTGTTCGAGAAATTATGTTGAATGCAAGCTGTCGAATTTAGCGCTTTATCATTTACTTTTGTTTTTCAGCGAATGACAGGGATAAGATAAGTTTAAGTTGTAATAGAAAATAAAATTACTTCATACTTAAATAATTCTATTAATAAAACAACTATTTGACATACCGTCATTATACGATATTGAGAAGTTGAAACTTTTCAAAACTGTGCTGGAAGTCTTCTGATGATTTGGTAAAAGCGCCAATGAAATGCATATAGACATGGCTTAACCACCCAACAAATAAATTTCATACTAATTAAAAATTATACTAGAATAATCACAGTAGATTGACAACTATTGATTATGTCATGTTAGATCTAATAAAGTGCGGGCATATACACATAATTAAACTATAACAATAACGTAAAATGCGTAAAAGCCAACATATAATTTTCTTTCATATATATGCATATATATAGGGTGTTTTTTATAGAGTGATACAACTTTGAGTTGGCATCACTTCTTTATTTGACCACCCATTTAACAGCTGATAATTGTCTTTTGTTTAACTTGCTTTGACATCTTATTACAAATCGACTTAAATAAGAGAAACGCTTGCAAATTGTGGAAGTTTTTAGTCAAAATAATGGTTCTGTTCGTCACACTTATCGTGCACTTCGTCCATTAAAAATTTTATTTTATGATGAAGCCCATTTTTGCTTGAATTGGTACGTGAATAAACAGAATTGTCGCAGTTGGAGTGAGGAGAATCCACAAGCTTTTGTCGAACCACAATTACATCCACAGAAAATTACTGTTTGGTGCGCTTTATGGGCTGGCGGAGTCATTGGCCCATATCTCTTCAAAAACGATGATGGTCAGAATGTTACTGTTTGTGAAAATTGGTGTTCCAGATTGCGCCTTGTGCGCGCCAGTCGTGATGGCCGAAATAATATTTAAACATTAATGTCATAAAATTTTCTATTCAATAAATACCGTTTTATTGATATAAAAAATATATTACAATGTTTTATTATGATTTAAATTTGTATCACTCTATAAAAAACACCCTTTATTCAAACCAATTTGAATTACTAGCATAAATATATGGCCTTCAATATTTTCTTTATTTTAAATTAAAGTTGCAGCGCTTATTAATAAAATAAAGCATTGCAAAACCCCTAAAAGTCTGCAAAGTTTTTCTTTAACGCGTCAAATTATGCGGCCGTTTTTCAAAAGTATTTCAAATAAAACCGAAAGTGAAAGAAACAAAACAAAACATCAAAGTAAAAGTTGTAGAGAGAAAACATACACAAGGCAAATATTAAGGGGAAAAAAAGAAACTTGGCAAATCTGAAACAAATGAAATGAAGCCCTTTTGGAAAGAAGTTCTTCAGAGATGATACAGACTAAAATTGGAATTAAAGTTTGTTGGCTACTGGACATGAGATGCATACCAAATAATAGCTTTTCTATACTTGCTTTTGAGCAGATTTTTTTTATTTGTATTTGAGTCTCCTTTACAACCAAAATATAAAGCAAAAAGTTTATGAAACTTAACTGCGATTGATACACCACAGACATAATCAAATCCGCTGAAACAGATGCTGATGATGGTATCATTTTCCTATATATGGAAAAAAAAGATCCACTTATTTTAAAGTACATCATGTAAATGCAAACAATCATCAACAACTAAAAGCGTACTGAACAAAATATTAGAAAAAATTTTAAACAAAATTGCATGACTATTACGAATACCAAACATGAACCCGAACAGCAAATTTTTCAAGACTTTTTTTCTTATTTCTCTTTTGGCTTTTAAACATGATTAGACTGATTTGAGCATCCATATTATGAAACGGTTGTAACGATATGAATAGATGAACATGGCAAATAACAAGACAAAATCACTGCACACTATCCACCGCACGTTGCTGTTGTCCCGCACAATAAGTTGCCTTCAAATTTTCAGCATCATCATCCTCATCATCATCACCACCAACTAGAAGCGGCATCAATAACAACAGCCTTGTCATTCTCTCTTATAGACGTTTTTTTTCTTTCTTTTATTTTTTATTGTTACCGCCTAAACTGCCATCAAATGTACAACTTCCAAATTTTTTTTCGCTTGTGTGTGAATTGAATTTTAAAAATGCTTGAAGTTGTTTTTTTTCTCCAAAAAGAAATCAGCAAATCTGTTGTTGTTGTTTTTTTTTCAACCAAAACGTACGTGCATGTTTCATGTTCATCTTGACTTTTTCAACAGCTCGTTTTTTTTCAACAGAAAAATACAAACTTTTATTTTATTGGAAATCTACAGCTTTTAAAAAATAAAAATATTTGGAAGAAGCACGGAAGGCCATAATATAATATGTTGAAGAAAAAAAGCAACTTAACTCAATATAAAAAGATTCAATTTTTGTTATCGAAACAGGCCTGCAGTTTGAAGTTTCAAATCACAGCTAAACAGTAGTTTTGTCTGCATTAAATTTTTGAGATCCAAAAGAAGTCAGGTGACATGTAGGAACATGTAGGGACATGCAGGGACATGCAGCAAGTTCAGTTTATATTTATATTTTATATATATGTACGTTAAAATGACAAGAGACCACTTAAATTGCGTTACCTTCAGTTCGGATTAAAGTTCATAGGCTGCTCTATAAATCACAGTCAACTCAACGTTTTATGTTTTCAGGATAATAAAAATATTTTATATAAAACCTGTCAAGTGGTTTTATGTCACTACAACTTTTCAATTTATATAAATCTTTGATCAATTAATTTCAATTCAGAAAGCTTTAATTGTCTTTCAGATTAGTTGATTGTAATTCAGAATGCATAAATATTACTTCAGAATTTAATTGTTGTGAAGAAGAATTGTTCCGATTAGAGATGAAATATTATATAATTCATATGACTGGCGTAACAACTTTTTGCAGCATTTGCTGCCGCATTTCGCCAACAATTTTTCGAATGTAGATTTCCAGCTGTTCAATTGTTCGTGATTTTCCGCCATGCACAAGTAAATTAACTTGACCCTAAAGAAAGTAATCCCATGGGACTAAATCACACGATCTCGGCGGCCTATTGATTAGGGCATTACCTGAAATTATCATTTCATTAAAAGTTTCTTTAAGCAAATCAATTGTAGCGCCCGCTGTGTGGCATGTGACTTCGTCCTGTTGAAACCACATATCAGCAAGATTAATGCCACGGTATTGAGGTGTGAAAATATTTCGATTCATGTTCCTACTCTGTTCACCATTAACAGTAACATTCTGACCATCATCGTTTTTGAAGGCATTTGGGTCAGTGACTCCGCCAGCCCATAAAAGGCACAAAACACTAATTTTCTAGGGATGCAGTGGGTGCTTGGACAAAAACTTGCGGAGTTTCCACAATGCAAATGTGACAACTATGTTTACTTACTAAGTCATGTTTTATTGACATGATTGCTAGTTTATAGGCAAGAGGGACGAGGCGAATAGTAACGAGTACTCATGCGCACGTACTGTCAATACGTTTTGCTTTCTCATTCATAATTTTTAATTGGAAATACATTTTGGCATGTTATCTTATTTTATTTTGTTTCGTTAAGCAATTTCAATGAATTTACTTTTAAAAAGTTTCAAAAACGTACACAACTACACGTACATATCGTCAACAAGACATGAATTGTGTGAACACAGACTTACCCATTCCCCCAGATAAAATAAAATGAAATAAAATTTCAAATGCAAGAATTTGAAAAATACAACAACTATTTTGTTTAAAAATTTCAACAATTTGCACGCGTTACTCTGGTGTAAGTCGATTCATAATGAAATTCGAAAGCAAAGTAAACAAAAAGCCTTTATCAGCTGCTAAATGGGTGCTCCAATAAAGCAGTGATGTCCACTTATGTCGTTTTCTTTTCTAGAAAATAGTGTAACATTTTCCACACTTTTTAACAGAAAATGGCAACATTTTGCCATTTCAAAATAAGGAATTTATTAGAAATGAATCCAACATCTCGCACGAAAAATAATTTCTATTTTAAAACTTTTTCAAACCGCCACTTTTTAGAAAATAAGTGCAAAAATGTTACATGTTTTCTAGAAAAGGAAAAGCCATTAAAGTTGTTACAAAGTTAGTTTATATTTTTTTCACAAAATTTTATTTAAAAAATTCAAATTAATCAGTTGAGCGGTTTTAGCTAGTTCTTAAGCGCGTTTCACTGGGGCTAATGCAGATCATCAGAGAAACTTTACACAACATTTCTTAGAACAACTAAAGATATTTTATTCAAACTTCAAACAAATACCAGAGTCAAAACAACAACTCCCTGATCACTTTTCCTTTTTTATTTTCTTACGTTTTACTCTACGACTGGTTGGTTTTTTGCAGACTCTAATTGTAGTTGTAAGAGAAATAAAGAACATCAACCAATAAATGTTTTAATATAAAAATAATTTATTTAGATTTGCAATCGTTTTAGACAATATCTGATATTTTATTAGGACTCGCGCGACACGGGTTCGCAACATTGATTGTAAGACTACAAGAGAGCGGATTTGCATAGTAACAAATATTTTTAGACTTATTTAGACGTATTTTTTTATAAAATTGAGTCTGTTTAACCATGTCCATTTTCTGTTGATCTCAATTAATATTGACATAATAAATCATTGACTCGTTGCTTTTATAAATTACGGCCGATTGCACGACGGTGAAAGAGTTCTTTCAATAAAGACATTTTATAAAACTTTGTTTCTGTTTCATGCATAATTTTATGAGAATAAAAATTCTTTCGATATTTTGGAATCGAAAGAAATCATATAGAAACTTCTTGTCGTACTTTTGATTATTCTTATGGAATATTTGAATCGCCTAATGAAAAGCAGATAATATTTCAATAGATTCCAACGGTATTTCTCAAGAAAGTAAAAGCTTGAAGCACCCTTACAAGTAACTAAAGTCTTTTATTATTTCAAACTAAGTCTTTAGATTCGCATCGGCAATAGTGTTATTGAAAGATTTGGATCTCAGCCACTATTAAAGACTGTTGTGCAAATGAATGTGCATCATGAATGATCATGACACTAATTTTGTTGTAAACGAAATGGTCTTCTCAAAAATAAGCCAACGCAGTAACCATAGAATGTAGTTTAAGCCTAAAAACCACAGTGCTGCGGTTTTACCATTTTTTCAACGATTTAGTTTTTTATATCTTCTGTCTGAGTTCTATTTTTCACGTTTTTTTAACAAGATTTTTGTTGTTGTTTATTTTCTTTTGTTGATTCGATTTGTTTTGGTTTTATACAGTTTGCCTTTTTGCTACAATTTTGGTTTTCGTTTTCCCAGAAACCGAAAAAACAGAAAACGCTTCTTTTCCTTTTGGCCGAAAATCAAAAAAAGGAGAAAAATCTGTTTGTTCTTGTTGTTTTAATAGTGGTTGGTTGGTGGGTTCGGTTTGTTTGAAGCCTGATGTTTGTTGGCTTTTCATTGTTATACTTTGCCAGTTTTGCAGCAGTAGTGGTAGGATCAATAGACACACACACACACACACGCGCCTCTCCAATACTTCACAGATAGAGAATATGAGCTTTTGCTTAACACATATTTAAAAATTTCACTCACGTTCCGGAAGTTTATGCCATTAGCGATAAGCTGGCGTAGTTTCGTTCTTTTATTTAGATGCTACTTGAACAATCTCAAAACACACTCACACGCACGCACTCACACTAGCATCTTATTCTCTCTGCTGCTAGAGAGATACCAAAGCAAACAAGTAAATACGCGTACGTTTGGTTAAACTCACACTATGCCAATAGTAACGTTATTTTTGCTATTAGTCTTGTTAGAATTTGATTTTAGATTGTGTGTGTGTGTGTGTGTGCACTTGGCAGCATAAGAGTATTTCGCACAAATACTTTTGGAAAAACAATTTTCTTTTTACCTTCATTAAAAGCAAACAATTTAAGATTTTTGTTGGGAATGTTTTGATTGTTGTGTAAAACTTGGACGCGTTTAGATACACGCATAGATATTCTGTTAATTCACTTTAAATCAAATAACTCTTGGATTTTATTACAACTAATACAAGTTGGATTCAGGGATTTCGGTTTTGTATGTGATTATGAGGTGCTATGAAGCATCATGTCGCTTTGCTTTATAATTAAACATGAGTTCCATTTTCAATATCTAAATCAGAAAGTGATACTTTAAGTTCAGTGCAGCGTCTTTCTAAAACAGCTGTTCTGCTCTGCTGTATATTATGGCAAGTAACAGAAAACTGACGCTGGCTTTCCTTGCATCTTGGGTCATGGGATATATCTTGTGACAGATTTGTTTTTATGATGGTAAACTCTCTTCATCTTAGGGAAATGCTGAACATATTTCAAATAAGAATATGTTTTGCTGTAGAATATATTTGTTTGTTATTACAAACAAATTAAATATTTAAAATTAGTTCTCCACAATTACAAACAGTTGTTAATTCATATTTACATGTGTTTGTAAATCCTTTCCTCTTCCAAATACTTCCCAATCCCAGATCATGTAGCCAAGGCAGCATATAGTCAGATGTCCTGTACTGCTCCTTTTGTCATGTTATTTGTTTACAACATTTGTTATAAATAAAATGCTTCGATAAGGACCCACAAACACAGTTAAACATTAAACTAAACTCCTTTTACACCTGTACCATATACGTACACATACAAAAAAAAGATCAACAGATTATAAATTAACGCTGTTGAGAAAAAAATTTTACAGTTATATATATATATATATATATATATATATAACTTAGAAATCTTTCGGTTTAATTTCAGGCTGATTCTTTTTTCCCAAAAAGCGTTAAGAAAAATCAAAATTTGCTTATATAATTTTCAGGGAAAAATATCAGCATGATTTTAAAATCAAAGAGTTTCAAAAAAGTACTCATTTGAAAATTATAGATCTCGTTTGTTCATGTGCTGTTAGATACTCAATTATTGCTTTACATTCACGATTACTTAGAACCATATTAAAATGTCAACTTTTCCACTCCAAATCGTAATTGTTTGTCAAACCTCTTTAATTTCAATTATGTGCTGATTTTTATTTTCCCAAAATGTTACCAAAATATTCAAAGTGATCAATTGAGGCCTTTAAGCTAGTTCCTATGCGCATTTCACTCTGGGTAATGGAGATCATCAGGGAACCTTTACCCAACATTTCTTTGAACTACTAAAGACACTTATTTCATACTTCCACTTTACTAAGTGAGAAGTTTTAAAACAAATATCAGAGTCATAACAATAACTCACTGATCACTGATCACTTATCCTTTTTATTTTCTTATTTTTCTTTTTTTAGCATCAGCTGTAAAATTTAAAAATTGGCATTTTTCCGTAAAAGTTGTTATCTAATGTGTTTAAGGCCGTTAATTCGTGTGCGGAATAAATTTCTTATAGATGAATTTGGTTCAAGTCGAACGATCATAGGCACTACTTTACCTTCCCACAATAAGTTTTCCTAGTTCTGGCACAATTAATCGCATATATAGGGGTCATTCCATTAATAATAATCCAAGGCAACCAAAAATTATTTATTTTTTACTATCGCTCGATCAGTATGAATCTAAAAATATATAAAAAGGTTTTATTAATATTTTCAATATATATAAATTAGTTGACTGATCACAAATGTACTGAAGATATCAATAAACCTATAGAAAAGTTGTTGCAAGTCGATACTGTTTTCTAAAGCAGAGCATAATTGGCTCGATACCGCACTCAGTCATGAATATGGAGTTCTTGGATATTCATGTTGTTATATTAATATTTATATAGGCTAAATTGTTCTAACTTAGTTAAAATCTCAGAAAGACATGATGATAAATATTCCTAGGCACAAAGAAAGTCAACATCAGTTTTATTCAATTTATACAGCAGAGCAGAACAGCTGTTTTCGAAAGTCGCTACACTTTCATCTTCAATGCTCATGTGTATATTGTGTTTATCACCACTGTTTAGGTGGCTTAGTTGAATGTGATAAAAATTTTCTATTTACACAAATTCTATTGTGAAAAACAATCCGAGAACTGTATCAACCTGATGTTAACACTTGTGTGTTATGATACCTGTGTTACCATTTGATTATTTTCTTCATGTCCCATTTTTCTGAATTTTTTGTTCGATTATACATTAAGTCAAACTTTTTTGGTTTGAATTTTATACTTAAGTATATGTGAACGTTTTTCCAATTTTGATTGATAGCTCAAGCCAAAGCTTAAATTGTATGTGATTTTATTTTCATTGAACATTTTTATTTTGCTATATTAATATTTATATAGGCTATATTGTTCTAACTTAGTTAAAATCTCAAAAATTCATGTTGTTTTATTGTTGGACTAGCGATCAAGGAATGGCCCCTATAGTGTATTATGACAGAATTAGAAAGTAGAGGATAATTTGTTTTAAAAGAAACGATGAAGACATTTTAGAAGATGGAGAATTTCATAGTATCTCTTTTATAGTTTACTTTGACGATGAATTTTTTGCTAGAGTTACCGAAGAAGGAGGGATGCTATATAATCTGCTCGTGTAGTACATGGCGGTGTTAATCGCTGTCAATAATGTTCAGCGATTAGCGCTATGCCTTCGTCATTGAGACAAGCCCTCAGCAATTAACACTATCCTAAACTCATACAGATCAACAAAATTCAACATCATATATATGACTGAGTGCGGAGTCGAACTCGCGATCTAAGACATCGTAGTCTTGTGTCTGCTAATTCCGCCAACAACATCCTCATCGTGCCTCTAGTGTCATTTATTCGAATTTTGAAATTTCGTTGGATCAGCATGAGCTGTTCTAAGCAGGACCTCTATTAATTTTCTTTGGTTCTCTAAACTTAGCATCTTTCGCCAAAAAGTTTAATAATCTGTCTCTTGATTTCCTAATCGAATATCCAATAAATCTAATTACATATTTCCTTGGCCATACTTTCAACTTAAAATGTATTATTAATCTGTGGATATGGCAGCCACACTTTTGCATCCCACTGTTAGATTATACTTGATCAACATACCCATACCAATAGAACACCTGAGTTAATTTTTAAAAGGACTGAAAATAAAATGTATAACAGCTAATAAATATCCTGTAGAATGAACTTTTAGATACCATATCTTCGAATATCGGTAAAGATCGTAAGTATTTCTCATTCGATCAGTATGATGAACTTCGCCCATTAACTTATTACAGTTCTTCTTTGACTTTTTTTAAAATTATTGAGTATTTCAGTCAGAGCTAGTGCCATCATTTAAAGGACTAGAGTCCTTTTTTTTGTCAATATGGAAAATTTTCTGAATTACATTTAAGATAATTGTGCAACTCGATTTTTGTACATGACTTATTTTGTTAAGTGTAAACGTACTTACAAGTCTAACTATGTCAGAGGGATAGCAAGACCGCCCAGCGAACCTGCGCTTAATACAATATTTAAACAAGATGAACTCTTAAATCATGCCACTCAAGTAACAGTCAAATATACACATAAAGAACATTTAATGTATGTGTATTTATTATACACACCCACACACTGGCATTTGTATCCTTCCAAGCATTCTACCATTGCATGTATGTTTGTGCGTAAAGGTAAATATCAAAAAAAGAAAAAAAGGCAAAAAATTCCTGCTTCACCCACATGTCAACATCAAGATATATGGAATTTTTTTTTTCATTACTTTTTGCTGTTGCACAGAAAGTGCTCATTAAAAAGGATTTCAATTTTATTTATATTTTGTTGCTGGCATCGTGTGTTTATTTAAATTGTTTTTTTAGTTTATTTACGCCCCAACATGCTGTACTCCTGAGCTTGACTGCTACTGCTGTTGCTGCTATTCCGGTGATTTTATACATGGTGCTCTTGCGTTTTCTGTATTTTGCTAATACCCGGGTACTTTTAATAATAAATTTAAGAGGCAACAACAGCAGCGGCAACAACAGCAGCGTACAAATACATTAAAATAAACAGAGCCAAGAGCTTAAAGTGTGTACAGAAAATAAATTTTGCACCTTAACGCCTTTTACATTTCTTCTCCATGTTACTTTCCTTTTTTCGTGTGCAAAAAAGCAACATGCAACTCAGAAAATAGGAAAATACCCCCTTGACTTTGGTTGTGTGCACAGTACACTTGCCTACAATAGTCCTTTTTAAGTTGGTTTTATTTTCCCTTTAGGTACGATTGAATATTTGTTTGTATGCATGAATGTGCTATTAAGTAGTGCTCGTTTTTGCAAACACTATTTTTATCTCTACGCACTGGTGTGTTGCCAATTAAGTACGACTTGTGCTTAAAGGACTCGTAATAAATTTTACCAGTTTAAGAGTTGCACTACAAGAACAGGAAAGAAAAGCTGAATATAAAAGACATTTAAATGAGTTATTTTGAAGGATCAAACAATGGTAGGGATAGTTGCAACGAAAAAAGCTAAGAGTTCTACATTTTTAAGATAAGAACATACAATGGCATTTTGCGTCATGGCAAGCAAATATAATAGTGTGTACTATTGTCCAGGTTTATTACAATCGTTTAATTCATATGAACTTGACTTGTGAATTGGAAACTTTTAAATGACAACAAGAGAAATGCCGAATATATATCTGAAGTGAGGCTATTAACTTTCCCTTTTGAAAGCGTTCCCAAGGGTATACTTAATATTATTAACAATGTTACTCATACGTCACAATGGGGAATTGATAAGACTTAGAGAATTGTTTGTTTTTAAATGATATATAAGACTCCCGGAATCATGACTAAAATATGATTTTTAAATTAACTCTTTTTGATTTTAAAAATAACTATTTATAAAAAATTTCGCAGTCTATTTCGCAGCTGTTCTTTATTTCACACAATTCCAAATGAAACAAAAAGCCAACAAATTGTCCAATGAAACGTAAGAAAATAAAAAAGAAAAAGTGATCAGTGAGTTCTTGTTATGACTTTGATATTTGTTTTAAGCTTCTCACTTATTAAAGTGGAATTTTAAAATTAATATATTCAGTTATTCCAAGAAATGTTGGGTAAAGGTTCCCTGGTGTTCTGCATTTGCCCCAGTGAAATGCGCATGGGAACCAGCTAAACCCCCCAATTGATCATTTTGAATTTTTCAGCAAAAATTTGGGAAAAAAGATCCAGCACATAAGTAAAATTAAAGAGTTGACAAAATTTTGTAAATTGTTTTTGTTTCATAAGTAATTTTACGAAAGAAAGAAATCTATCGACTTCGTGCAGTAGGCGGTTGTTCAATATATTTTTTGTGCTTGAATCACATATTTCGTTTATGTATATTTTCCATTATAAAACTTTTCGCATAAAAGGACAACAATTTAAGTTGAGTTAGCAAATAGTTTTGTTCATTATTAAATTGTATTTTTGTCTTTAAATTGCAAGAGTTTAAGTAAGAAATTTGTTTATACAAAAATATTTCTTGAAAACGTTGCGGAAAGTTTTTTTTTCAAAGATTGACAACATCAAACTGGAGGCTTAATGGGGAACAAAAATAATTTCAAGCTGAATTCATCAGAAGAAGACTTTAAAGTTTAACTAGGAAGAAAGTCTTGGAGTTTTTCTTAGGAAGTGGGAAAATTATTTCGGCTGAGCGAAAAGTATTTAAAAAGAATAAAAATTATATTAAAGCTGAATTTATAAGCAAAAACTTTCAATGTTTGCTTAAGAAATTCTAAGAGTTTTGAAATGTGTCCTGTGTTGCGACTCACCGGAAAGTATGTTCCACAATCGAGAATATCGAACTGGGACATAATCGGGAATAAAAATAATTTGAAGCTGAAGTCATCAGTAACAACTTTCAAAGTTTGAAAATGCTTAGAGTTTTGAAAACTTAACATAGAACTGGCCAATTTTTTTTCGACTGAGCGGGAAGTATTTAAAAAGATTGAGAATATCAAACTAAAGGCTTAAAGGAAAATAAAAATAGTTTCAAAATTAATTTATCAGCAAAAACTTTCAATATTTGCTCAAGATTTTCTAAGAGTCTTGAAAGGTAACACAGGATATAGCCAACCTTTTGCGACTCTTTTGAAAGTATTTTCCAAGATCGGGAATATCGAACTGGGACTTAATCGGGAATAAAAATAACTTCAAGTTGAATTCATCAGAAGAAGCTTTTGAAGTTAAACTGCTAAGAAAGTCCTAGAGTTTTTCTTAGGAAGTGGCCAAATTATTTTGATTGAGCGCAAAGTATTTACAAAGAATAAAATATATGTTAAAGCTGAATTCATAATCAGAAACAGTTTTTAAGGTTTAACTACGAAGTTCTTATGATGATTTCTTTTCTAAGAAAAGAAGGCTGAATTTTTCACACTTTTTAATAGAAAAGGGCAAGATTTTGTCTTTCGGGTTTATTTAAAATCAAACCAACATCCCTCAAGAAAAATATATCTGCTTTTAAATTCCTGCAAACTGCCCTCTTTTTAGAAAAGAAGAGGGAAAATGTAAAACATATTTCAGAAAAGAAAACGCCATTAGAGTCTTCAGAACGTAGCACAGAAAGAGGCCAACTTTTTTCCACTGAGAGGAAAATATTTACGAAGATCGATAATATCGAACTAGATGCTTAATGGAGATTATAAATAATTTTAGGGTGAGCTTATCGGAAAAACTTTTTTTATATTAAAATATCGAGAACATAAAACTGTTTGTTTCAGTAACTGATGTGAGAAGTTCTCGCCATCGGAAAAATTAATACTTATGCTTGTTATGCTCTACAATAAGGGTTGATTATTTAAAGAATAATATGTTGATTATTTAAGAAACCTAACAAGAGTATAAATACTTTAAGAAATATATTCTTTTTCATCCTGTGTTTCACAGAGTGACGACAATTTTTTCGATGCAAGAAGCTCTCACGTGAGTTATAGAAACGAGGCACTGGAGCTTTTATGGGGAATATATTTAAGTTCAAGGCCTTCAAAAATTGTTTACGAAATTCTTAGGTTTCGAAAATGTAACATATAAAACATGCAACCTTTCTCAACTGAAAACAGTTTGTTATGGAGGCGTCTGTGTCTTTTTCTTGCTTAAAAGCAATATTAAAGTGCTATTCCTATAAATGATTTATATAAGAAAGCCAATAGAATACAAAATGGCTGCTTGATTTATAAACAAGAAATGAAATTTAAGTGTCTTCCATATTTACAAGATTGTGTGCTTAAACTCTGATGGAATAAATAAGATTTCAAGTACTGCCCAAATTTTTAACACTGAGTGATTTACACCAGTTACTTTAATATCTCATCAGATAATCCTTAAAGTGGAACTATTTAACAGTTTAATAATAATTTTCAAGTTCACTTTGTCAAGTGGAAACTGTTTTTCCATTCTAACCAATTGCATGTTGTTGATGCTCTTGACGAAGAAGATTTTGTTAGTTGTGTTACACTTGTGTGTTACTTAAGCTAAAAACCTTTTTCCTTATAGCCTTGGAAGTTGTTGTTAATGCTTCCGTTGTTGCTTTTGTTGCATATTAACTTAGTGTTGTTCTACTCGTATAAAAAAAAACCAAACCACGTACAAAACACCTGCGTCCAGCTTTTCAACAAAATATTGTTTTTCCATTATTTTTGTGCCCGAGACTTGTATTCGAACCCTTAACGTTAACAATATTAATATGCGCTCTTTGTAAAAAGGCATCACCTGGCTGGGAGTTTTCCAGCGCTGTTGTTTCTGCAACTTTCCATTCAGATGACGGCATGTTAGGGGAACTTCAAAGTTTGAAGGTGTAAAAAATAAATAATATTATGTAAATATTCTTGTTGTAAATATTGAAACATAAGAAAAAAAAAATTAATATTTAATGGCTTTACAGGTGCTCGTTGTTCGTCTTTGAGAGTAACTGGAAATTTCATAAAGTAGTTGGTTTGTGTTATAAATTCGATGACTTGAGCAAAAAACATATTTAATTATTTAATATGAGAATGAAACTGGAGTATTAAGAGGATTAACAAAAGAGAACCAAATTTTTTGCAAGATATCTTTTCTGTTTTATTTTTTTGAAAAAAAAACAACAAATAATCTGCTGTCTATTTTTACAAAGTTACACGATTTGAAATACAATTGTACTCAATTGAGTGCAGCGGCAGAATCCACATACAAATTGTGGCAACACTGTAACAGAATTATTAAGCGTACTTGTATGCTCTTCCACATTTGTAAGAAAGGGATTCCCAACATACCCTTCAACATCTAGGGTATCGATTGATGTATTCGACAGGCCCGAAAATTTAAAGAAATTACTTGGTAATCTCAACCCAATAGAAGTATTCGAAAAAATTACCCAGAGGGGATTTATATTGGTTTTACGATGTGGATGGTATCAAAATCACTTTGTAGACAAGGATATCGTGATATCAAAAAGAATATTCATCTTGCTAACAATGACAAAGCTGGCACCACCAGGGACATTTTGTTTAAAATACGGCCGTTAGCTAATGTGGTAATAAAAAAAATTCTGCAGTGGGGAGTGTTCCACGAGCACATTTCAATTGATGAGTCGATGGTAAAATATTTTGGCCATCACCCTGCTAAGCAGCTTATACGTGGAGAACCAGTGCGATGCGGCTTTGAAAATTGGGTTCCACCGGTTATTTCTATACTTTCGATGTTTGTTGTGGAAGATCGAAGGAAACTTCAACTGATCCTTTAGGGTCTAGAATATTTAAAAAGTGGATTACCAAAATGGAGACTGATCCAGCAACGCATGAAGTATTTTTCGATAATTTTTTACGAGTTATAATCTCATGGTGGAATTCAAAGAGAGCGGATGTCATGCTACTGCAATAATTAGAGAGAACAGAACTAAAAAGAGTCCATTAGGAAGTTCTAAGGAAATTAAAAAAGAAGAGCTAGCCTCATATGACCATAGATTTGACAAACAACAAGAAATTCTTTTGGTAAAATGGAAAGACAATAGTGGATGTACAATGGCAACAAATTATGATACAATTGAACCATTAGGAGCTGTTAAACGTTGGTCTACTACACAACGGCAGAAAAATGTATGTCAGAATTCCAAAAATATTTCAGTATTACAATAAACATATGGGAGGAGGAGATGAATTGGACCAGTCTATTTCACTCTATAGAATAGCCATTCGTGGTAAGCGATGGTGGTGGGGTTTGCTTACCTACATATATAATAGATATGGCCTTTTCAAATGCTTAGAGATGAGTACCAGCGTTAACATGGACCAACGTTTATTCAGACAAACGCCTAAACGTTATTACGCCAAAAAGTTCAAACAAAAGCTCGACCTTCATCTTCATTGGCACTGGGGTTACCTCAAGATGGCATAGGTCTATACCCCCGAAAAATAGAAAAGCAGCTAAGATGTGTTTTATGTCATGCAAGAGTTTGCTGACAATGCAAAAAATTTTTAAAAACTCTATGCATTGAAAAAAAAATGTTTGGAAGATTTTTATATATAAACCACCGCTGAACTCAATTGAGTACACCCATCCCAGTCACCCTACTTATTATTTTCAAAACTTTTTTCGTTAATTTGTATTCAGTTTATATAGGATGAATTAGAAAACAAGCGTTTTTGTTAATTATCTCTTCTCATTTAAATTTGGCGGTTAATGGGTTAAGATGCTGATCAGCACTTCACGCGGGATTTCTTATAATGATTCACTATAAAAATATACTAAAACTCGCGCGTTGAACTGCTCCTGAAATGTTTTCCACGTGTAAGATTTTAGCACATCAACACAAGTCTTTTGTTGTTAGCAGAATCAGTCGTCAGAATCTTGTTAATTATTTGCAGTTAAATAGTCCAGTTGATTGTAACAAAAAAAAGGCCTAAACAGGCTCTAATTTTTTTCCTCTTTTATTTGTTGTTTTTCAAGCACTTTTTAACAAACAAACTTTTCTTAATTTTTATTTTAGTTTGCAAAATTTTCTGTTTTCCTTTAATTTATTTAATTCACTGTTGAGCAAAGAAAACAAAAACCTACTTAAAATTCTTTTAATATTCGTTACAATAACGCTGCTGCTGTTGTCGAGTGGCTGTACTTGATAATCTGTTTTGTATTTCCACTTGAAATTATTTACAATTAAGCAACAACAAAATAAAAATGCAAAGTTTCAACAACAGCCTCAGCAAGTGTTCGGTGTTGTTTTTCATACTCATAGAACACGGTTTTTGGATGCTTTATTGTTTGTGTTGAATTTTTGGCTTCTTATTACACTAGACTACACAGTACAGCAGCATAAAACTAAGCGAAGAGCAATCAGCTCGCTACAAAGGCACTTCAGACAACAAAAAAAAAAAAAAAAAACAACAGCAAACTGATGAAATAAAGCACGAAATCGGTACAAGTTGGTTGCGTTAGATGACAACAAGAGTAGTTGTGTTTGGTTGTTTGTTCTGTACTTATTTTGCGCCAATGCCATATATTAAAATATGCTGCAGGCGTCGCCTTTCTTTGACACTTAAAACGTTTTCCAGTTGTCCTAGTGTCGAGTTGATCTCTCGCTTTGAGTGCAAAGGCAGCCAAAGTGTCGTGATGGCAAAGGTCCTGCAAAACAACGACAAAAACAAAAACAAAAACAACAACAACAACTTTAGAGAGGAACTCTGCATAATTTTTATTTTATAATAATTCTAAACTAGTTTTCGTTGGCCGTATCACAAAACCAGGTCAATAGACAAGTTTATGTACAATATTAAAGCCAAGTGGAATATAAATTTTTTATTTATGCCACAAAGCTCGTCACAAAAATATATATTTTTTCTTTTAACTAACCTGTGCAAGCGCATAGCATCCATGGCACTCGGCTGCATGGCCTCCAGATGTTTAATTTCCTTGAGGAATTGTTGATTGTAACAATGAAATGCTTGTTTGTAGCGCTTTCGGCATTTCGATTGGCTGACATTGCAAATAAATATTGTAACAAAGAAAAAGTTGTTGGCAAAACGTTTTGTTAACACCGGAAATTTAACCAGAAGTTTGAAATCATTCATCATTGAGTGCATTTGGTGTGGATAGAAGAACAGAAGGTACAGAAAGGAAATTCAATAATTTTTAAATAAATTTTGCCTGTAATTTTTATTAGTTTTTGTTAAATTTTTTTCACTTACTACGTGTCCTGTGATGATATCTTTCGTTCGTTTTGTGAGTGAAAGCCCAACTTACGTGCTAGGAGAATGCGATACCACTGCTTTTGAAGAGCATTCATGGGCCTCCGGAAGGGATTAACCGCATAGTCCATCGCACTTTTTTACTGAAATTATTAAAAATTAGAATAAATAGCAACGACTTTTAGCAAGCGAATGCGAAAAAGTTTCGTTTTTAAATTATTAAAATAGATAGTGTTTGTTTGATTGCCATGGCAAAAGAAAAAAATTGTTTTATTTGTAAACAAAATGAACGCTACAACTTGTGAACTGTTTGTGGCTTTCACAAAAAATCGATTTCTTATATAGAGAAACAGTTTTGTGCCTATATTTTTATAAATTAAATAAATAAGTAGAGATATACAAAATTATATTTATCAATTTCTTACAGTCATGTCTCTTCTTAATAATAATTGTTTTCAATTTCGTTTCAGATTGTTTCGAATATTTTAAAATAATTTGAGATTAATACGAGTAGGAAGCCGATTAAAATCAATATCAACTTATTCATCAGGACATTATAATACTATATTCGGAAATTTCTAAAGTATTCTTATTTTTTAACTCTTGTTGGATTTCTTAGTTTGCATGCGGCAGGAGTTGTTACATATAACAATTTTAGGAAAAATGTCTATGCGAGAATTGTATCAGTACTAAAATAATATTAATGCAAACTAAATTCCAGTGTTAGATTTGGTTTGTATATTTTCATTTTCCATTTCCGAATTTTTTCCATTTTCCTGCAGTTAATTTCATATTTAAGTGGATGGAAGCAGGCTTGGAGAAAAGTCATACCATATCCTACAGTCAATTCAAGCTTTGGTTTTTGGTTTTTAAAAACTATTTGATGAGTTCTTATTACGATTTTCATATTCCAAAAAAACATCGATATATATTCTGAGATATGTTGGCTAAAGATCTCCTGTATCAGCGCCAACGAGATGCGCATAAGGGCTATCCAATAAACCACTCAATTGCTGACTTAGAACTTTTAAAATTATGTTCTGGAAAAAAGGAGTTAAAAAAACAATTTTTTTAAATAAATTTTAATGTATTTTTTCGTCTTATTGCCCGTAGCACAACTTCACTGGATATCGTACTGTCTAATAATTTCGCTTGAAATAGAAAACTATATTTTAAAATTTGTTTTTATTTCATATGTGATTGTGTTATGGAATAAGATCTGTGCCTTGTTTCTGTAACTGATGTGAGAAGTTCTCACATCGAAAAACTAAATAGTTATGGTTATCATACTTTTTATTATCGGGCTATCCATAGAACAAAATATTTATTATTATAAAAAACCAACAAAATTTTAAATGCATTGAGAAATATATTCTGACGAGGCACTGAATACATTTTGGAATGGGCAGTTAATTTTTCGTTAGTTCTGAAATCCAGATACAATAACATTTACTACACTTTTTTTAAGTGCACAAGTTTATGTTGCGTATTTAAAAATTTTATAGAAATTCAGAATATCCTGAACGCCAGGACAAACGTAATTACAAAATTTTCTTACTATCAGAGAATTTATATATTATTCGGACTATTTCCTTTTTTTTATACTAGACTTAAGCAGGAGCAGCACAACATGTTAAGTCTTAATAACTTCACCAAGTGAAAGTTACCGATAGTTCTTCAGAGCTCATCTAACAAATTTGTAGTCCTTGTGAATAAATTGCTTAAAATGTCCTGTCATGTGTTCTGTGGCAGGTTCCTTTGCCTCTGGCGATATACCGATTGCGATGAATTAAATTAAAACTTTTTGTTAAATTTTTAATAGTTGTTTATACAGTTATTTCCAGGTCATCGATATAACAGCCTAATTGTTGAAAGAATCCTTCGGTTTATATATATTTTCACGAAATCGGTTTGAAAAGTAGCCTTAAAAATTAAAAGATTTAATGCCATTGACGTGGTTTCTGGAAGGATACCTGGGTCCTGGGTTACAAACCTATATTGGTTTGACGGGCGAGACGTAACCAGTTTCCTTACACTGGTGCCCCACAGAATATATTATATTAGATCGGGGGGTGAAGTGACGATGTTTCTATACACGTTAACGTTTGGCTAGGCATGTGTGGATGATCTGCTTCACAGACGAGGCTCTGTTTAACGCACGTTCATCCAAGTGATGGCGTGTGGCATACCTCGTTCTTTCCCCATGACTAGTTGATTCTGTAGCCAGATGTTGGTTGAGGTCTCTTCAATGAGTCCATGTGGTGGCTGCGGTTTAATATCAAGAGTCGCTGTCAAATTAGGGTTGCATATTCATACTATGCTTACAGCTGATAGTAGTCTCTATGGGCTGCTGCGAATCAGCAGACGTTATGGAAGGCGTGGGGTGTTGTTGGTGCTGGGAGTGTTGGGAGGAATAAGTCTTATGACTTCGAAATTTTGTTCCTCTTGGTGCTGACTACATGCTTTCCTCGGAAATAACAAGGGTTTAAGATAGGCCCGAAAACCTTACCAAGTTGTATGAATATGGTTGTATGGCGAAACCATATGGGTGAAGGTGCAACCTGTGTAAGCCCTAGGGGGCTGCACTGGTATGGCCCCTGAGAGCGACAGGAGTGGTGGTGGACACCTAATTTCACTCGAGTGCTTGGGAGCACCGTCAGGTAAGGCCGCAAGGCAGACACTGACATAAATTTGAGCATTCTCTGTCGGAAATTACATTCAAAGTAAAGAAAAAAAATTAATATCAATTATACATACATACTTTATTATAATCGAATTTTCAACTCCCCCTGAATATAATTTTAACAAAATGATATATTAATAAAATTCACAAGTGAAACTGGGAGCTCTAAAAAGTCAACTATTTTAACAAGTCGGCGAAAACATAAGCGCTGTTTGAAAAATATGTTCGTAAACTCTTGAGACTGATACGAATTCACAGCTTTCAGCTGTTTTTTCTTTCTTAATATTAAGCAGCTCCCTAATGCAGAAGAGTATATGTCGATGCGGAAACCATAATTTCGTTATATCATGTTAAGTTCGTCGTTACCGAAAAAAGCGCATCTGTTTCTTGTTTCTTATTTATTTTTTTTCTCTAACTTCTTGCCTGTTCATAAATGTTTTTGTTTACAAAAACAAATAAAAAATATTAGAGCGTTAAAATTGTCTTCCCTTATTTTACATTTATTTATTAATATTTGTGTGTGTGTGTGTGTGTGATGATTGCATGCGTATTGAATATCTGTGGAAGGAGGTGGTTGTTTGTTTAACTACAATTTTCGTTGTACTGAAGTGGGTTTCATTTTAAAACGCATGTAAATAGACAACCGTAAAACAACAACAGCTGCACATTGTTATTGTTGATGTTGTAAATATTGTTGCTGCTGTTGTTATTATTTTCTCTTGATAAAAGTTTATTGTTGTGTCTGAATATTATTTAAAAATGTAAGCTTCAATTAACCCGTAAATTGTACAAACCACTGCCGGGATCATAGAATGCGTGATAATACGTAAATATTTATGTATAAATTATAAGTTGATACAACAAGTGGAAAGTTCAATGTCGTTGAGTTCTTTTTTTTTAACGATATTTACTTCAATAATTATGTGCATTTTACAGGGATGGATTGATAAAATTGTGGTTCGAAATATTTCCTCTAGTTATTTATTTTTCTTCCAGGACAAAGAGATTTAAAATTATGGTAAAACATCTTGAGGAGTGTGTTTATAAAGAAAATTGTTGGTTTGGAGAAAGTTTTTCTTCTCAGCTTTTATTATATCTACTATTATCGTTATTAATACAGTGCCTTGTTCTGAAGTCAAGTATGAAACACTATTCCTGAACACGTTTTTTATTTTCTTATATTGTTATCTTTTGTAGAAAAGAATGCATCATTTTCTGCACTTTTTAATAAAAAATGTGCCCTTATGTGAGATGGAAATGGAGAATTTATTGAAAATTAATCTATTATCCTTTATGAATATAATCTCTTATCTTAAAACTTCGTTTAACCGTACATTTTTGGAAAAAAAATGGTGCCTTGAGTCCTTCATAAGTCCTTTCAGAAGTAGAAAGGAGAGAATGCTGTTGACCAGTCAACTTAGAGGATAGATAAACTCCAGCAGCTATTTTTACTTTTTTACTCTGCCGATGAATTTTCCCTGCACTACCGACGAAGCAAAAGGGTGATGTAGTCTACTCAGGATAGTGTCAAGGGAAAAAAGAAAGAATCAGTATTAATTTAAAAATTGATATGCAAATGCCTGCGCATAAAACAACGCAGTTTGTCAACACTCTGAATAATTGTTTTTACATTAAAACAATTGTTAGCTGCTGTTGTGTTTCTTTATTTGTCTTACAACTAAAATTAAAGTCTGAACAAAATCAGCTAAAGTAAAATAAAAAAGTAAGAAAATCATGGAGAAGTGATCACTGAGTTCTGTGCCCCGTTTCTGTAACTGAAGTGAGAACTTCTCGTATCAAAAAAATTCTCGTCACTCTGTGAACCACAGGATGAGTTTGAATATACTTTTTAATGCATTTAAAATTTTGTTGGTTTCTTATAATAATAGATATATTAGTCTATGGGTAACTCTACAATAAAAAGAATGACAACCTTAATTATTTAGTTATTTGATGTGAGAACTTCTCACATCAGTTAGATAAACGAAGCACTGGTTATGACTTTGATATATTTTTAGACTTCTTATTTATTAAAGTGAAAGTTTAAAATTGTATTTTTAGTTATTCTGAGAAATGTTGGGTCGAAACTCCTTGATGATCTGCATTATTCCTGGTAAAATAGACCCATAAATTTTATTAAACTCTGAAGTGATTACTTTGAATTTTTTTAATTAAAAACTTTGCGAAAATTTATTGATGTTAAGGTGCTGTCGGTAGTATTCAGTTACCAGTGCTATGCCTTCATTATTGATACAAGGCGACAAATATTTTCGCAGCCGTGCACTACCGAATGTCAGAAAAGTTCGATATTATAATTATGACTAAGCGCGGAGTTTAACTCAGGATATTAAACTTCGTGTTGATCGCGTTACGGCAGTGACAGGAATGCATCAGAATACGCGGTAATAACATGGCTGATATACGGTCAAGTCACCCCGTCGACATCTGTGCCCCGATATTTTGTGAAACTAACTTGCAAAGTATTTTTAAATCGATATAACTTTAATTTTATAATATTGTTTTCACATTAAATATAATTATTATGTGCAGTTGTTTTCCTCTACAATTGGAGTTGGAAGACAGAAGTGTTACAACACGCTTTAAATAAAGATTTATGCAAATTAATCGGCTCTGGGGGCTAAATATATTTAAATTTCAGTGTAATCCACATGCTATAAAGCCACGTAGATGAACATCTACATCGTTTTGTATCCAGCTGATAACTTGAAACCACTCAAAATAAACAATATCTGTTTACGCAGGTGTTAGTTTGCAATAGAAGTTTGTCTTGCCAATACAACAATAATTTAATAATAAAAAAAAAACAACCTTCCCTTTACACAGCAGTGTTTATTTTAACAACCTTTTCCTCTCATTAGATTTAAGCAACATTGGGAAAATATATATTTCCTGCTTAAAAATAAACAATATTTTACGACACGTTAAATCGTCATAAAACAAAAGTGTTTCGTGTGTGAGTGTGTGTGTGTCTAGTAGTGTTTTTGTTGTGATGTATATGTCGATGTGTCTGTTTGCTTAATTTAAAACACGGAAATACCCTTTTATATGTAAACATTTTGCTACACGCATGAAAAAATATATTTCCATTGCAACAAGAGGGTTGTTACAAGTAAAATTATAACAAAAAAAAGGAAAAGTCCTTAAAATGATCTTAAGAGGATTGAAGCTTCTTTATGAGCAGCATGGCAAGTGGGTGGGTTTTTTCTTTGTACTTTTTATTGTTCTTTTGTTTACCAAAAGACTAGCAGATTTTAAGAAAGTGAAATTAAAGTGTTTCTTTCGAAAGAGAAAAAAATGTATGATTTTTGTTATTTTACATGTTTTTCAACTTGTTAACATCGTTTTACTTCTGCTTTTTGGAATTTGTGTACTTTTAATTTAACCACTTGAGAATATATTCTGTTAAGATTGTTTCAGGCAGGAGTTAGACGGCTAAAAAACCATGCACGGATGTTTTAATTATTTTTACTTTGGGGCAAATAGGATACTAAAACACACACGCAGGCATATATTAATTTTACTTTCGTCCTTAAACTTTAATGGAGAAAATTAATTTTATTTTATGTATAATTTTAGTCGTAAACGTAAGTTGTTGCTTGATACATTTTATGGTTTAGAAGTCCTGTTTTCATTTTTCGTATTCTTTAAGGATTGTGTGCGTAACTTGGAAGTACCTAAAATCTAAAATAATTAGAGTTACTTTCATATGTTGTAGGCAGTTGTGTTATAAAATAAGTTAAGAAAAATCTAATAAAAACATATGATATATTCTTTTGTTGAAAGAAACTAGTTCAATTACTAACACTTTCTGTAAAGCGGAAGAATCACTTATGCATGGGGATTTCTTAGAAGGGTGTTAATTAGTTGCCTCTTTCTGGCTGATGTTGTCGCAAAGAACTATATAAAAGGTCCTCAACAATATATATTTTAATAAAATTAATAGAAAAAGCCTGAGAGCTTTCAATGCCACTTTATCAATACAAGTTGTATGTGAAGTGGGCGTAAAAGTGGGCGGATATTTTTCAAATTTCACACAAATCATTTTGAATGCTTAAAAATGCTATATCCAAAAAAACAATGGAGTAGGTTAGAATTTATTTTTCACTCTGTATGGGAGGTGGGCGTAAAAGTGGGCGGATCTTTTTGATTTTTCCATTTTTTTCTTGATTTAAACATAAAATTACTATGTGCCAAATTTCATTGTCCTTCGACAATTTCTTCTATTGTTTTAATCGTTTGTTCTATGAACGTCAACCATTTAATCATTCTTAAAGTATGCAACACTTTTTGTGCAACTAATTGGTTTTTCTCATACACGGGACACTACGGCGTATGTGAGATGTTATTGTTTAGGAAAAAATGTATTGCTCATTCGTAACTTCGTTGCCAGAAGTGACAACTCTTCATGCCACCAGTGTTACCACAACGAAAAATTTTTTGTAACCATAATATATTTATGTTTAATTATATAAAAAAAAAAGTTAGCAAATTTTAAAATCTTAACGGATTAAACAGAATATCTTAATCGAAATATTTTCATTTATCCAGCAAATGCCGATATATGAAGTATGTACTCCGATTGAAAAATTTTCTATTAGGTTTTTTGAAACTTAAGCTTTAATATTATGATATTATGAGGGTTTCCGAGCTCCATCTTTTTTGAATAGTTGGTTACGTTTATATTTTGTCCCCTATATACGAGGTGCATTGTGCCTGATCTTAGAAGATTTGACAGATGAAGACAGATTGGAAGATAGAGATTTTGTTGAAACTTTTTTCAGTTATTATTTCGTCGTTGCGTTTTTTTATTATTCAGATATTAACGAAAAAGGCTGCTACACTCTGCTCTTTTAGTACATGATGGTGTTGAACGATGTCCGTTGATAAGAATTATTATAAAATCTTGCACTATTGTATACCAGAAAAATTCAATGTCATATTCAGGACTGAGTGTGGAGTCGACTCCGGGATCTAAGATATAGTAGTCTCGTGTTCATTACTGTGAGAAATTATTAAATTGGTTTGAACAACTCCTTAAATTCTTCTATATATACGAAAATATATGTGAATATTTTTACTATTAAGTTTGCGAATACTGATAATTTGTTACAGGTTTGGCAATTTCAAAATTGGTTTCGCATTTCGCCATTTTCTTTGCTCTTTTATTAATTAAAATATTTTGATTTATAAAGCAATTTAAAAAACTAAAAAAATAAGCTAATATTATATATGCGCTTACATCGGGTTAAAAAAGGTATCCAGAATGAAAATAAAATATATTTTACCTGTAGACATACATGGAGGCAAATGGCAAAAAGTTTCGCTGAACGCTACACTAGAAGAAAAAACTTGTTCCATATTTCATTTATATAATTCATACTTTTAGTGCAAATCTTATATATAAATTTATTTGGGAAAAGTAATTAGCAGAACAAAAAAAAAACTTACTTTTGAAAATAAGCCTGTAACGCATTGCTTAAGCCAAATTACTTTAATTCAGAAGTTGCCTGTGAAAGGGTTCGGTTCAGTAAAACGTCTTAAGACGTCTTAAGAGAGTTAAGGCAACTAATTAGATTGCTGAGATGATAGTCACGAAATCTTTTAAGGTTACTGAGGATATGAATTCTGCATCTTTGGTCCTTTCCGCCATTTCAACTGAAGTTGTCAGAGAAACAATTATTTTTGTATTTAATTCGACTCATACGGTTACTGTGAATTCCGAAGGTATTTCTATCAGCCGGTTAATATTTAGCTACAGATTATTTTTATTCTTTTTTTCCAAGGTTGTTGGAATTAAAAAGGACATCGGTAATAAATTATGCTACAAGAAGCGGTATTTTGTACTCCTTTTCGATGCCACCGTACTAAATGTCTGTTCATTAGCAAACGAGTACACCCGTATGTATTTTTATTGTTAAATATTAATAATTTGCATATTGACAATTCCAAGTCCTTTTCAAATCGTGAAAAAAAACTTGTCTAATTTAATGTTGTCTTGTCACGTAAGAATTTTGTTTGCCAAAAATGGTTGCATTAAATTTTATAACTAATAATTTATTTTTATATGTTTGCTTATACCAAAAAGAAATCGATTGATGTGGTTTCCAAAGTAAATATTTCTAATGAAAATATATTCATATATCTCTTTCAATTTATGTATAGATATTTGAATTAAGTATTAAAAATGAATACACTTCTTAAAGTAGTTTTAATTTTTTGCATATTTTCCGAATACAATTGCACTTGTCAAGGCAATAGGCCTATGTTGCTTAAATTTATTGAAAACAATATGTTCTAAATTTTCAAACTTTTCTTCGTATTTCGTCAAATGCTGGCAAACTGCCAAGTTGTTAAAGTTGATGATATTTTGCCAAATGTTTGTACGCATAAAAGAAAAATTGTGATTTCCTTTCCTGCCTGGAAATACTAAAATAGTACATAAATTGTGCCATAACAATAACTTAATACAATCAGGAGAAAGTAACAATAAATGTTTGCAATACCGAGCACAAGTTGTTTAAGTAAGAAATTATTTTGGGTGCCGCCATCTGTTTGCCAAACAAAAATTTTAGTGCCTTCAATTGTTGGAGTGAGCGAATGTTTCATCATTTGTCCCATAAATGAAAATAAGGAAAAGTAATAGTAATTGATATTATTTATTTTGTTTGTGTGTGTGTGTACAAAAGAGTCTGTTCAATAGGCCAACTGTTGTTTGACAAAAGGCCATTTTATATTTAATGGCTAAAGGAAAATATAACGACAAGTCATTTGTATTATTTGAGGCCAAAAAAGTAAACGGAAATTTTGTTTGAACTTTTGCCCCATTTTTTGTTTGTTATTTGTTTTGGCATCAACTGTTGGAAAATATATATAAAAAAATATATATGAGATTGATGATATTTTGCGTTATTGTTGTATTTTTCATATAAAAAATTTTTTTATTTATAAAAGATGGGAATAGCTGGTGTTGAATGTACTCGTTTCATACTAAAGCCTGCCAATATGTATTTTAATTGGTTATTAAATGCTTTAATGGGTATAATAATTTAATGCTATTCAGTATAAAATTAAATATATTTGAATTGTTTTTTTTTTCATTGGAAAAACTTTACACTGTCCTTGTGATATAATTTTATTGCCCAAGTGTTGCTTATCTGTTTATTGTGTTCTTAATGTCCTTGAAAGTAAATTTTTTTAAATGAGATACACATCTGTATGTAGAAAAAAAGATGACTTAAGTTACGATCATATTTAAGCATATATTTGTCTCAAAAATGCAACCATTAAACACCACTGGAAAACGCGTTAATTCTTCTTGAGTCAAACAGTTTCCTACAATATTAGAATCTACGCCACTGACTATTAAATATTTATGAAATTGTTTTGCTTAAGAAATCCTTATCTAAGTCGATATATTTTTCCTTACTGTTTAGTGGTTACGCTTTTCTATATATTTAATAGAATTTTAATGAAGTAGTTTTATTTAACAAGAAAAAAGGGATCTGAATGTCATCGAAATTAAAAAGCGAATGAACATACAAAGAAGGACAAAGTAGTTTAAAGATCAAAGTTGATCATTCCGACAACGGCGTTCATATTTCTACAAAAGGGCTGCTATTATAAAAGCATCTCTAACACTATAACTCTTTTTTATCTTGAACTAGCATTCAGGGAACGACCCCTACATATGCAGTGTGTATTGCCCTGGAACTAGGAAACGAGGGGGACAGTTGAAGACGAATTAGAAGATAGACAATTTTATTGAAGCTCTTTTTATTTCACCGGTCATCCTTTTTGCTACAGGCCACGACGAAAAAGGATGCTGTACTCTGCTCTTTTAGGACATGGCGGTGTTAAGCGCTGTCGGTAACTCTTAGCGGCCAGTGTCGTGTCTTCATCATTTAGTTAAACCGACAACAATTAACAAAATCCTCTGCCTCGTATCTGTAACTGAAGTGAGAACTTCTTGCATCAAAAAAATTGCCGTCACTCTGTGAAACACAGGTTGAGTCAGAATTTATATCTTAAAGCATTTATAATTTTGTTAGGTTTTTATAATAATCAACATAATATTCTATTGATATCCCTACAATAAGGAGCATGACAACCATAGTTATTAAGTTTTTCGATGCGAGAATCTCTCACCTGTCAATATGTCCTCATATTTAAGGGACACAAAATGTTTTGATTTAAGAGAAAACTATCGTGTTGAAGTCGCACATCTTTGGAGAACCATATAGAAGACCGGATTGACAATTTTATTGCAGCACTTCTTACTTTTCACCTCGCCAGTGAATTTTTTGACAAGAAGGAGCGCTGTGTTCTGCTCTTTTAAGACATGATGGTGTTAAGCGCTACCGGTAATCCTTATCGACCAGTGTCATGTCTTCGTCATTGAGACAAGTCGATAGCAATTCACACAATCCTGTTCAACATCATATTTATGACTGAGTGCAGAGTCGAGCTAGCGATCTAACACATCGTAGTCTTCTAATTATTGTGCATGTATCTATGGTGCGAAAATTATAAAATATATTAGAGCCGTAAAAGCAGATATCAGTAATCGAAAATAATATATTTTAGACTATATTTTGGTATATATGATTCAATAAAGTATTATTATTTACATGAAACACTTTGTTTCTACTTGAATAGACCTGAGGAATTCAAATTTAAGAGCAACACAACATTATTTGGTTTACTGTGTTCGTAGTAAAATTTTTCAATAATCCAAAGGATGTGGTGTATTCACTGCTGACATAAAAAGTAAGAAACCTGTGAGAATATTATCTAGCGTAAGAGCATTGACAATTTTCTGCCACACCCAGATTGTGTGGCAAATACATATAGAGTTCAAAAGACTGTCCTCCTTGTAAAGGAACACAACATGTTAAGACAATCGTGTTGATGCCAAACAGCTCTGGAGCACCATAAAAATACCAGATTACGGATCCATATGAACAATATTTAAAACCTGAAATTAATCTTACGCATAATCCAGACAGTCTTTTAAGCCTAAATGTAGTTTTTATTTTATGATTCGAAGGACAACTGATGCACTGTTCCTCCTTATCTTCTTGAACTTTATACAATACAAGATATATCTTCTTAAACAACTATATATTTCAAATATTTTCAATGATATTTTAACTTTCCTACAGTCACAAAGTAATTTCGAGTTAGTCAACAACAAGTCTCGTAGGCAATTATATTTTAAGTGCAAACAGACCACTGATTATTTAGTCTCTTTCCAGAGTTTGGCGTCTAACTCCCACTAGTTAATTTCGACGCCTCAACTAACTGTTTTGAATTACAGTTCTTCTGAGGAATTTTCCGTGTTTAAGTATGGTGCTACTTTCTATGTGAAGGCATAGATCGTGTACAGTCAGTCAGGAAGGGATAAAATAAGGGTTAACAACATCGCCGGTGTATGGTCGCAGTCACCCACTGGGATGTGTGCACGAAATACCTAACAAATTCACTTTGTAAAGTATTTTATATATAAATAAGAGAATACAATATAACTTTTCTATGTCTGAAAACAAATAATTACACTGAGCAACACGAAAAATGTTAAACCGTTATGGCAATCACTTAAGTAGAGGAGTTAAAGTTTTAATCTGAGGTAAAGAGATATCATGTAAAATTGTTTTGTGGATATTGTTAAGCCTCTAAATCCACCAAGTAGCAAGTATTTTTGGCATTTTTCTTACAAGTCAAAAAAAGCTTTAAAATTTTAAACATAAATGAACTGTTCTTTTGAGATGCTGGCCATTAAAGACAGTTAAGCTCTTATCTTTTATTGTGTGCTAGAAATATAAAACTTAAACTGTGAGTTAAAGGCATAGTTATACACAATTAGTACTCAGCAGCTTACAAATCTGACGTTTAGGTGGAAAATGAATTTATCTTCTTTATGTAAAACTCTACAGCACAAAACACAGAAACATTTTCAGCTCATTTCAGACGAACATCTGGCTTAAATATTTTGCTTTACCATATTTAATTTATTAATATTTTTAGTATTTTAGTTTAAATATATTGACCACAATGACATTTTTCAGCTTAGAAAATTTGTCCTTTCACCACAACACAGACAGCTCAGATAATATAGGCTGACCCATAATTATAAAAAGCGTCTCTCCGTGCACTATGGCAAGTCTTGGGGGCTTAAGGGTAATCAGCAGAAGAAGGGGGATGTGTGAAACAAAAGTTAAATTTGTTAAAGATATATCTCTTTATAGTTTTTGTTTAATGCTGTCAGCTGGAGTTGATGGTTGCAATATTCATTTTTGTTTCTTGGCTATTGTGGTATTTTGTTACATGTGAACAGGTATGTGTATGCTTATAAGTATGTATGTGTAGGTGTGTATGTGTTTGTTTTCTAACATCAAAATGTCTGGTGTGTGGTTTTTGTGTAAATATGTTACTCATGCTCGTCTGTTTATGAGTAGTTGTCGTTTTAGTACAATTTGTTTTTCCTTTTAACGTGGTTGTTATATTTTGTTGTTGTTTAATTTTTTGGTTTCTTGTAAGAAAAAAGAAAATATAGTTAAATAGTACATAAGCTACTTTTCCATTTAACTCAAGAGCGCTACTTAAAAATTACACAGTTTGCACAGTTTTAACAGAAATTTTAGTCACAAAGATATTGAGTGTTTTGGTAATTTATTTTTTATTTCAATATTTCTTTTATTTATATGAAACTTTTTGGAAATACTCAGCATTTAGTTATTTTTAATAATTACTTAAATTTAAATCGAAAACTGCCTTGTTTATAAATTATTTCATAGCAAACTTCCCAGGATAGTGACGTTCCACTTTGCCCAGACAACAAATGATTTCAACAAAGACGTCCGATTTGCCACAAAAAAAAATTTATATTTTGCCAATTATTTCAACGTCAGAAATGGTGTTGCACAACAACCAGTAGGATTTCTTTCATTCGATGCTGTTTATGCTCATAATTTTTTCTCTAAAGTAAAAGTCCTTTCGAAAAGTAAAAGTTTTTGTTGCCTGCCCTTATTTGGCTCTCAGGTATTTTTATGTTAAATTAATTTCTTTTTTTCACTTCTCCACTATACAATTCTTGTTTGTTAATTTATTTTTGGTATTTAGGTTTTGAAGACTATTTGTTCTGCTTTCATACCAAAAGTTCTTTTCTTTCATTAACAGAAAGACGAAAATAAAGTTGGTTATCCAGCAGCCAGCCAGTCAGTTAGCCTGCCATGCATTTTATTTCGTTTAGTCTTGTATTCACGTTGTTCATCTGTCATTAGCCAAATTAGGTTTTAACTTTATTTCATGTTTTTTTTGTGTGTGTGTTCTTGTGTTATTTACGTTCTTTATTTGTACTCGCATTTCAATTTTCCTAGTCTTTGGCAAAAGTTTACTTTAATTTGGTTTATGCTCTAAAAAGTGGAACGGTCTTTTGTTGATGTTTGGTTTTGCTTCTCTTCTTTTATATTTAGTAAAAGCAGCTAAAGCGTAAAACGTTGGTAATTCTTTACAGAAAGCGTTCCACAATCAATGAATCTCTCAGTTGGTGTTTGCTTTTTTAAGGGACTTCAATTGGGAATTTCGCTTTTAGCTGCAAAGTATTTTTTTCTTATGCCATCTTTTTAATAATATTTTTAATTAAATAAAGTTTGCTTTTTGTTTCCAGTTGAATGCATTCTGATTATATGTTTCTTAGAAATATATTCAGCGGACTAATGCATCCGTTTTCATAACACAAAAGGGCTTGGAAAAACATTTTTCTTAAACTCCTTAGATATGCTGTTCTGTAGTCTAAAAGTCATTCTAAAAATCTTTAATAATATGTGATTAATAATATTTAATTTAACAAATTAAATCAAAACTACAAGAATATTAAAATAAGAAACTGATTTAAAATAAAATAAAATTAAAAATAAAATTAAATCCGTCACTATTAATTTCACTTTTTAACTTTCACACAAAATCACAATTTTTCCTACATAAAAAGCCTTTTCATTCTAGGGTAAAGCACTTTTTGAATTACTAACATTGTATGGACATACAATTCTTAAGAAATTAAATCAATTAACCGCTGACCTAATAAACAACAATTTTTATTTACAAAATAAACGACTGTATCGATCACTGAGATAACAACAATTCTTTAAAGTTGATTAGAACTTTATGCAATTTATAAAGCAACCAGCAGATACAAATAGTAGCTTCCGCAGAAGTTTTTGAAAGCTAAAAATGATAAAATATATCAAAGATAAGCAACATGTGCGCCGTTAACGAATCGTATATAAACAAGAGTGAAAACAGCCATCCACCTGCACTTGCAATTAACTGAGTGTTGAAGAACGTGCTGCAAGAAGCAGGAAATTTTATTGAACAACCAAAAATGCTGGTTAAATGTAAGTTAAAATCTAAAAGATTCTCTATTTCAAAATAAATTTTATTATATTTTCCCAAATACAGTTTGGCTAACAGTTTTGTCTTTAGCTGTTGCCACAAGTTCTAATATCTTAACGGTCTCAAGTCCTGTAGATGTTATGAAGTGTGCATCAGCTATACCCTGCCAAAGGACAACAATAACAACAACTACATCCACTTTGCCAACAATTGCAACTACAACACCGATATATTCTAAGGCAGCCTGCAAGAATTGTCCCCAACCCGATTGCACAATGGTGTCGAACGGCACAACATTTTCATATTTTAATCACTGCAAACTTTTCTATCAGTGTATCGATGGTGTTGCTGAGGTCTGTGTGTGCCCCAATGGCTTCTGGTATGATCACACAATTTCGAAATGTATGTTATGCGAGTTGGTTCTGAATTGTGAGGCTAATGAGGACTAAATCTTTGGGTTATTGAATTGCTACAGTAAATTTTTTATAGCACTGAAATTTATTTCAAGTTTTTCTCAGCCAATTTATTAATTAAAAAAGCACTTTAATATTAATTTTATTATTCGTCTTGTGTTGTAAATATTTTTATTGCTTCCAGAAGGAAACATAACAACATAAAAGTTGAAAAATAATATAATTTTTTCGTTATGAATCTAACGAAACAATTTCTTACGATTTTCTTCAACGACTCCAGGCAAAGTTGCACAAATTTTGTAAAAGGATTCTATTGGACGTTGATAGTTTCATAAAAATATTAATTTATGACAAGAAAATTTTGTATCTGTTTAAAAACCATTTTATTTATAAACAGAAATATTCCATTCTGCTTCAAAACTATTTCAATATCTATTCTTTAACACACTTAAAAATTTTGTGAAATTTCTTAAAACTGGAAATATTAATAATATATTAAAGTATTTGAAATTTCAATGCTTTAATAAAGATTTTGTTGAAAAGATTCTGCAAAAAGTCTGATAGAACAATTGATTACACATATTCTGATGTAATTGAATAGGTGCCAAACAAAATTGTAATTAATTGTATTAAATAAATCATTCTAATATGTCGGTGAAATTATTTAATTCTAAAAACGAACACTTTAATTTTATCGAAAAATTAGCTCCATTTGGTAAATTTAGTTTCATCATTGCAATTATTTCGTTGTATTGATGAAACTATTTCCCCGTGTCATTGGCATTATGTCGTTGCATCAATGAAATTAGTTCGTAGCACTAACGAAAGTATTTACTTTTATTTGACGAAAGTTTTATTAAAATAACTTTAATGAAACTTGCCATTAACGAAGCATAACCATGGTTGAATTTTATTAAAAATATTCATGAAATTGATGGAAAAAATTAATAAACCCTGTGAAGAAACTTTGTTCACTGTGTTTGATAAAAATGAAATAATAAAGGGTGTTTTTTATAGAGTATTACAAGTTTAAATCATTGTAAAACATAGTAATATATTTTTGATATCAATGAAGCGATTTTTATTAGATAGAAAACTTTATGACATTAATGTTTAAATATGATTTCGGCCATGTGGCCGCCATGGCTAGCGGGTACAAGGCGCAATCTGGAGCACCATTTTTTACAAACAGTAACATTTTGACCATCATCGTTTTTGAAGATGGTCAATGACTCCGCCAGCCCATAAAGCGCGCCAAACAGTGATTTTCTGTGGATGGAATGGTGTTCCGACAAAAGCTTGTGGATTCTCCTCACTCCAAATGCGACAATTCTGTTTATTTACGTACCCATTCAACCAAAAATTCGCATTATCGGAAAATAAATTTTGAATGGACGAAGTGCACGATAAGTTTGACTAATAGAACTATTATTTTGATTAAAAATTTCCACAACTTGCACGCGTTTCTCTAATATAAGTCAATTTATATTAAAATGTCAAGGCAAATTAAACAAAAATCAATTATTACTTGTTAAATGGGTAGTCAAATAAAGCAGTAATGCCAACTCAAAGTTGTATCACTCTATAAAAAACACCCTATATAATATTAAATATATAAAATAATGGTTTATTAAGAATCAAAAATAAAAAAATAAGAATTTAGCTATTTTCTTATTTTAATAAAAAAATATTTGACATACTGTCATTATACTATTTTAATATGAAATTTATTTGTTGGGTGGTTAAGCAATGTCTATATGCATTTCATTGGCACTGTTACCAAGTCGTCAGTAAATTTCAACCACAGTTTTGAAAAGTTTCAAATCACTCATCTTATCAAAAGACTTTTATAAACCATCTGAGAACTTAAATGACAACACACAAATGATTTTAAGAAATCACTTTATAATAAGCGTAGTAGGTTTATATAAGTATATGAATAAATTTCATATAATTTTCTTATTTTTTTAAACCTTTAATTAAAGTGGAGTGAGTCTACATTTACTTATCGAATCAAAGTTAATAACCGAAATGGTCTACTCGCTGGTTAATGACAGTACAAAAAGGGTTAAAGCCAATGAATCATTTTAGTTCTCTGCATTTACTACAGCTAAGCTTAAAGCGATAAAAATATTTGATACAATTAAATAAACATATAAAAGAAGTAACAATACAACTGCTCTTCACCTTCTGATCTCTAACTCTCCACCGCAACTATTACGTTTTGGCAAAATACGTTTTTAAATCAGCACTTGTGTTGAAATGACACACCATCTGTGAACATCACAATATCTTTGACACATAATCTGCTACCTTAAGTCTAGTTGAAAACAGGAGGAAATAGAATACAATAGAATCTGTGAAACAGAACATACGCTGCTACCAAAACAGCCAGAAAAGCAATCGGAAGTAGTAACAAAATGTGAAAAGAATGAATGAACTCCAAAAGCCAATTTTTTATATTCACATCTTACGAGCATTCGCCAATAGTTGGTTTTAAAAAGCAACTCACGTATGAAAATAGTATTTTGATACGTCATGTATAATGGGATTTGTTTATTGCTATCATTTGCTCCAAAGTTTCGTGTTAAAATGGTAACATTCCATTTTTATCCTTTTCGTGCTGCTACAAATATTTTACGATTTTTTGTTTTGCTCTTTTTTTTTTTTTGCTTAAAGACGCAACGCATGTGACTAGAAATTTTACCAAAAAGCACCAGACTGTTGCAACTTTTATTTATTTATATTTTTCTATATATTTTTTTTTTAAGGGGGAGAGGTATGGGAGCCATGTTTAGTTTTTTTTTTTTGGTGTAAAAAGTTTCCCAGAACTTGACATTGGCTGAGGATTTTCATTTAGTTTTATAACTGCCGGCGTCTAGTATGGCAACAAGAAAAAACGTTTGCAAATAACAAAATACAACAGCGTACACAAGTTTTTCCCATTTTGGCGAAAATGTTTAATATCAATGTTACCTGTGCGAGCAGTTGGCTGGCAACAACGTCTGCTGCATAATGAGCACTTACATTGTGGGGGGATATTTTCTAGCGACTAGTCGAGATAAAAAACTTTTTTGCTGTAATAAGTTGTAAGATTTTGTAAAAAATGCTTTTTAGTTAAGAAATGTTCACTAATCTTTTCTAAGACAGAACAGCTAAATGTGATAAGTCTAGCTAAAGCAAATGTTCTCGACATTTATACTGCGAGTGTTGTGAATAGAAGTCGTAGTACGAAATATATTATTTTTATTTTAAATGTTGGTTGGTAAATTTGAGGTTAGGAAATAAATTGGCTTACAAATACATTTCTTTTGATAAGTTGACATATTTTTTGTTACCAATGAAAAGTAGGAATATGGGAATTAATTGTCAAATTTAATGTCGGACAACTGTCCACCTCTGGCACGTTGGTACATGTCCGGTATTTTCACGAAAACTTTTAACCCCATTTGGCAACAAAGATTCGCTTATCTATCAGATGGATTTGTTCATGTAAGTCTGATATTTCAAATGGACCCAGAGATTAACGTTGAATCACGAGAACTAGACAACCACTTGAAAAAGGACTTCAACACTTAAAGTGATTTTGACTCACTTGACAGTAAAATTCCACAATTCAAATTCTTTGTTGCCGAGTGCAGCATTCAATAGTTAATATTTCTGTACTTTTTACTAAATAAACGTTAATGCTGTGCTCAGTTTCAACTTTCAGAGTTCACTTGAGACCGGTCATTCCGTTGGTCTTAGAGAATAAAGTTAAATCACAAGAACTAGGCAACCACTTGAAAAAGGACCTCTTCACTTAAAGTGATTTTGTTGGAAAATTTTATGTTTTCGTTTAGTTCTTCAAATAGCCAATTCAGTTGACATTAAAACTCCACAATTAAGATTATTTATTCCAGAGGGTAGCGTTCAATAATTAAAATTGTCCTACTTTTTACTAAAGTAATGTCAAACGACGGCAGTTTAATTGTTGACATTTAATCAGGTCAATGCATCTTGTTATCAAGCTTCTAGAGTTCGTGGTCTGTACACTTAAGTGTGGTCTTTTAAATAGGTCAAGAGAACATAACCCAGCAGCGTTAAGTCACAAAAACGGGGAAAATTAATTATCAATAAATTGGGAAATCACGTGACAGAGAAGTGTATCCTGCAATAACTGAATTGTTTGGCTGATTATGTGGCTTGTGGCGCCGTCTTACTAACACTAAAGATCACATTGTCTACAGTAGCCAGTTGTGGCCACAAAAAATCGTTTATCATGGTTTGAAATAACCAGAGATTTTACGGCGTCAGCCTTTCCTTGTTCATTTTCGACAAAATGCAGGCCAATTTTGTGCTCAACAATTTTATAAGTTTGAAAATCATCGCTAAAGATGATTTTATTTCAAAAATGTGCTGATTTAATTCAGTCTGTCAAACAACCATTTCACAAACCTTTTACAAAACCAATATTTGCCAGTTCTTTACTAACTAAATGTCAAAGGACGACAGTTAAATTGTTGACAAGGATTTGTTTTCTAACCTGAAATTTGTCAGCATACGACAGTTGTTTTCCTGCAAGCAACGTAAAGAAGTTTGGATTAATGGAAGTAGCCATTAAGCTCTGGCCAGGAAAATTCTTTTGCTAAAAGAAGGTCCTAATTAAGGACCTTCTAGTTTCGAGACTAGACTTTAATTAATTAAAAATTTTGTGTGCTAAACAAAAAGAACAACGAGCTTTAAATATTTATAAAAAATTATTCATGCAAATTGGAATAAAAAGTGCTGAGTCTACCACTAAAATGTTTAAAATGGCATGAGTGTTGACCAACTGAAAAAAAATTCGTATTTACACGTGACCAACAAATTTTAGACTTCTGGGTTTTTGTGTTTTTAAAGAGCACAATTCTTTTGTTAGATTTTATGGACTTCATTTTACGAGTAGTTATGCTTCAGTGAAGTCGTAAATTATTATAATGAAATTACAGTGCTACATAAAAGTACACATACAACAATTTTATATTTGGATGCACTGAGAATGAAGCCAATGTTCGTTAAAAATATTGTTAATATTAGAACCAAAAGGATCACCGATTTAAATCAATATAAGGTTTTGTAATGTAAAAACTAAAAATAAAATAAATTAATTTAAGTTCAAAACTTTAAATTAATTAATTGTTAAAAAAAGTTTGTCTCCCTCACACTGGTTGAATAATTTTCGAACGTACTGTAGTTGATAGACAAACACTCAGCCGCCTATACTTTTATCAAATAGAATTCTTGATGTTTGAACTTCCTTCTTTTTGTGTTGTTACTTTCATTTCTTTCTATTAAGAAATTTTTATGGATTTCCTTAAGATATTCGCACCTGATCTTTCACAATGTTTTAAGAACAGCGTATTAATATTTGACAATGCGAAGGAACAAAAAAATAAAAAACATTGAAAAGAATAATGAAGAAAAAAAGCTGAATTATAATACTTGCAAAGCTGGTTTAACATTTGCCTCCCGCAAAGACATTATCCTTATTGTTTTCCACAATGTCCTTTTTAGCTACGACAAGACTTTATAGTCTAGTGAGCAGGCAGCAGGCAGCAGTAGCAGGCAGCATCATCGCCTTCATCATCTGTTTAATCTGCAGTGTCATACTCCATCCAGCCAGTCACTTGATAAGTTATGCATGTGCGCAATAAAGTTTGTGACTGTTAAATGTTTCACATTATCTAGACACATACACACACTCACACATATACATACATACTTTTGGAATTTGGTTTTTTTTTTGGCTGCAAACTGAGCAGGTGTGTGCGTGTATGTGACTTTGGTAGTTGTATGCAAACCTTCTATTACATTTTCTTTTCTTCTTAAAGTTCCTGCTGCATGTTGTTGCTGTTACTGTTGCTGTTGCTGTGCTATTTCTCTTTACTTGTCCTATTGTCTCTTTGCCATTGTTGTTGTTTCCATTGCGTTTAAATCTCATTTGAGTTATTGCTGCAATTATCTTTTGAAGTCTGAAGTTTTAAAAAAATTGTTTTTTGTGCATTTATATTTCGGTTTATTATGTTTTATATTAATTTTTGTGTCAATGTGTGGGTAAGTTTATTTATTTGTGTGCATGTGTGCCTCTGTGGGTGTGTTATATAACAGAGTTTTATGCTTTAAAGCAACAGTGGATGGTTGTTTCTTCTATATTCTCAACAATCTTTGTCATGGCATTTATATGCGAGTAGTATGAATAAGGGGTTTCTAGATAGAAATGTGCAAAGGAAAAATGTGCATACCTTAACGCTTTAACGACCGATGGGGTTAAATTCGACCCCATGATATTTTGTGTTATGAGGGGGCAGCGTGTTCGGTTTTGCTTAAAGTGAAGTCGTGGTGGGGGGTTCGGTTTTGCTTAAAGTGAATATGAGGCGGCAGCGTGTTCGGTTTTGCTTAAAGTGAAGTCGTGGTGGGGGGTTCGGTTTTGCTTAAAGTGAATATGAGGCGGCAGCGTGTTCGGTTTTGCTTAAAGTGAAGTCGAGGTGGGGGGGTTCGGTTTTGCTTAAAGTGAAGTCGTGGTGGATGTTATTTTTGTTGAAGTGAAGTCGTAACATTTAATGTGTTTCTTAGAGGATTAATACAATATGAATTAAACTACATTAGGGCGTTTACGAAAGTCTGTGATTTTTTTGCTAGTATTTAATAAATAAAATTCATTTACTGCGGTATATATTAATCTCCCTAATACTATTTGTTATCAGTATAAAATGTTAACCACATTATTTAATTAAGTGTAGTGGTAATAAAACAAAATCAAATGAATGAAATAAATTCATTGTTGTACTAAACTCTAAGGTGTGATTATACTTTTAGTTATTTATTCACAAAAAAAATTAATAAAATAAATCAAATTAAAATGGGTGGCAACTTTATTTGTGATATCTGTGGAAAAGTGTACAGCCGCAACTTTTCATTAAATAGACATATCAGGATGCATCATCATCATCAAGGTTATTCATTAAGGTGTACGACTTGCAACATTAATTTTTCAAGTAAGCAAGATTATCTTAAACATATCCACTTAATAGAGCATCAAAATAATCAAAAGAAAGAAATTATACACTGTAAGGAGTGTAAAGAAGATGTAGTAAGGAAACTGTGGATATATCATCAACGCACAAACAAACATAAAGATAATTGTTTAAAAATTGTTGATGAAATCAATAATATAAAGTGTTTGGATGCTTGTTTCAAAAACCGTATTACTACATTTCGGTTTAAAAACAACAATATGGATAATCTAAATCCCGAATTGTTTTTCAATAACATAAAGGATAATGTAGCATGTGTTTTGAAAGATCATCTACAAAAACATACAAGTTTAAAATTTAATTTCGAATTACACTGTGAATATATGAAGATGAAAGACGATGAAGAACCCATAATTACTATAATACTACATCAAACAAAAATGTATATTTTGTCTTTAACTAACCATATGAATGATATTGAAAGATTTTATGCAAATAAATGTGAAATAATTATGCAAAAAATGGATGAGTTCCAAGAACGTGATAGTGGTTTTGCGTTAACAAAAATTAATCACCTTGATGTTAATATTAATAAATATGCATGTATAAAAGGTTCACAGTATATTTCTTTACCAACATACATATCAAAAAAAAAAGCTTGTGTTAATATACAAAACAATGACGTATACTGTTTTAAGTGGGCTATAATATCAGCGCTATATCCAATAGAAAATAATAGTCCAATTTGTTCTTCGTATAACATAACCAACATTCAAGATGATATTATAGTCCTGGAAAATAATATATTATTAAATTTTAAAAATTTAAATTTCCCGCTATCTGTCAACAAAATACAGCAGTTTGAAGACAACAATCCGGGAATAAGCATAAATGTCTTTGGTCTGGAAAGATCTTTTGAAAAGAAGAAGAAAACATCTATACTTGAAAAAGATACGTATTTAGAAGTTTATAATGTTGTGGGACCATATTATTTCTCTCAAGAAGAAAAAAGTAAACATATAAATTTATTATTGATGGAAGATGAAGAACGATTCCATTATGTCTGGATAAAAAATATATCAAGGTATGTTTATCGTTATTTAAATTTATACTCAAAGTGAAATTAAACTAATTAAAAAAAATGTTTCCTTTTATATTTCTTTAATTATAGATTATTAAGAAGTCAATTTACAAAACATAAAAATAAGGTGTATATTTGTAATACATGCCTCATACACTTTTACAAAGAATCATCTTTAAAGAAACATAAGGAGGAATGCAACAAAATTGTAACTATAATGCCAACCGATAAAAATTCTATACTTAGATTTAAGAATCATAAAAACCAACTAGATGTTCCGTTTGTAGTTTATGCAGATTTCGAATGTATTCTGGAATCAGTTGATATTCAAAACTCAGCTAATATTAATTCAGTACAAAAGCATATTCCATTTGCATTTAGTTATTATATTAAATGTTCCTATAATTCTAGTTTAGATGTACATAGAATCTATAGTGGTGAAAATGCATCAACACATTTTTTTAAAAGTTTAGTCGAGGACGCATTATATATTTATAGTAACTATTTGAGTGTAGTAATACCAATGAAACCTTTAACGTTTATACAACAAAAAAGACAAGATGAAGATATGAATTGTCATATATGCGGTGAAATCATATCTATTGGAGATAAAGTAACTGACCATTGTCATCTAACAGGTGATTATAGAGGTCCTGCACATAATATATGTAACTTAAAGTATCAAATTGGAAATTTTATCCCTATATTTTTTCACAACCTTTCGGCATATGATTGTCATTTATTTATAAGAGAACTTTCATCAGTACCAGGTGATATAAAAATCATTCCTTTAAATAAGGAATTATATGTATCCGTATCGAAGAGAATTAGGGTGAGTGAAAAAGATACTATTGAGCTACGTTTTCTCGATTCATATCGTTTTATAGCATCAAGTTTAGATCAACTTGCAGGTTTCTTGTCTGATGATGATTTGAAAACTATAAAATCGGTTTGTTTAAATGATAATGAATTTGATTTAATGAAACGTAAAGGTGTCTTTCCCTATGATTATTTGGATTCAAAGAATCGTCTCATGGAAACACAATTACCACCTCGTTCTCTCTTCTTTAATAAACTAACTGATGAAGCGTGTAGTGAAGATAATTATAAACATGCTGAAAAGGTATGGAATACATTTAGATGTACGACTCTCTTGGACTATTTACTATTATACTTGAAAGTAGATGTTTTATTACTATGTGATGTTTTTGAAAATTTCCGTAAAGTTTGCAAAAACATTTATAATTTAGATCCATGCCAATATTATACTGTTCCTGGATTATCTTGGGATGCAATGTTGAAAAAAACAAGAATAGAGTTAGAACTATTAACTGACATTAACATGTATAATTTTGTTACACGTGGTATTAGGGGAGGAATTGTTCAATGTTGTAAACGACATTCTGTAGCTAACAATAAATATGTAAGTGATTATGATTCTACTAAAGAATCGAATTATCTTATTTATTTAGATGTAAACAATTTATACGGTTATGTAATGTCGCAGTACCTTCCTTATAAAAATTTTGAATGGGTTGAAAACATTGAAAATTTTAATTTTAATGCTGTGGAAGATGATTCACCATTAGGGTATATATTGGAAGTGGATTTAGAATATCCATCCACCATACACGATCATCACAATGATTTCCCATTTTGTGCAGAAAATAAAAAAAATGAACATATGAAACAGTCTAAATTAATAACGGATTTAAATGATAAAACAAAATATGTAATACACTATAGAAATCTTAAACAATGTATTAAACATGGTCTTATTCTAAAGAAAATTCATAGAATTCTTAAATTCAATCAGTCGGATTGGTTGAAAAGGTATATTGATTTAAATAATTATCATAGAACCAATGCCGAAAATGAATTTGAAAAAAATTTTTTTAAACTTTTAAATAATGCGGTATACGGTAAAACAATGGAAAATGTAGCTAAGAGAAAAGATGTTAAAATAGTTTGTTCATGGGAGAGTAGAGGTAAGAGGTTGGGAGCTAGAGCTCTTATAGCTAAGCCAAATTTCCATAGTTTACTTAAGATTCAAGAAGAAATGATTGTCATTGAAATGAGTCGAGTGCGAACGGAATATAATAAACCAATTTATATTGGGTTTTCTGTTCTAGAATTATCTAAGTTGAAAATGTATAATTTCCATTATGAATACATGAAACCTAAATATCAAGAAAATATTTATCTGAATTATATGGATACTGATTCCTTTGTTTACGATATTAAGACATATGATCTATATAAGGATATTCTAGATGATATCATCTTACAGTTTGATACGTCTGCTTATCCGAAAGATAATGTTTTTAATATACCCTTGTTAAACAAAAAGGTTTTAGGAATGATGAAGGATGAATGTAATGGTAAGATAATTAAAGAGTTCATTGGTTTACGCGCTAAAATGTATTCAATTAAAATTGATGAAGAGGAAAAAGAAATTAAAAAAATTAAAGGAGTTAAAAAATGCGTAACCAATAGACTAACGATTAATGACTTTAGAAAATGTTTATTTGAAAAAAAAATGTACTATGATTCTATGTATGTATTTAGATCAAAGATTCATGAAATATATACTCAACACATTAGTAAATTAGCATTAAGTTATTTAGATGATAAGCGATTAATTAGAGATAATAGTATTAATACATATGCATGGGGACATTATGCAATAAATAGTCAACAACCATCATCATCATCATCATCATCATCATCATCATCATATCCCAATGAAAATGTATTAACATCATCTTCAAGTGATAATATTGTACAATAGTATTAAGTGATTTTAGATTATAAGTGAATATATATATATATATATATATATATATATATATATATAACGTGAAAAAACAATAAATAAATAAATAAATAAAGAATATCATTAAAATATTTTAGTTTGTTTTTATTTTAAACTATAGTTATCTATTGAATAGGAGTTTTAAACACAAGTAACCAAAATTTGTTTTTGTGTGAATAAAATTTAATCGTGCTTGTTCTTAACCTTACTCAACTAAGTTGATATAAAATTTAATCGTTTAGAAATAAAAAAAAAATCAAAACAAAACTTTTTTATATATTATTTTATAATTTTTTTTTTTTTTTTTTGAGAATTTTATAATATAATAAAAATAAATCTCATATTGAAGTGTATATAATATTATTGAAGTTCATCTTTATTGATCCAAGAATTATGTTGATTGGAAAATCCCAACCATTTTACGTACGCCTGGTGCCCCTTAGTTTTAATAACATTTTCAATCAAGTATGTATTTGGAAAATGTGTCTTTAATAGTTCATGTTCATAAAATCCACCAACAATCGGATTCCTTTGATAGTCTTCCAATAAATAGGTAATGGGGTTTGTGTTCTGTAAAGTACGAATTTTAAAAATTTCAGTTGTCCAGTTTGGAGTATATCCTTTTGAAAAAATATGTTTATATTTGCTAATTCGAACGTGATCTCCAACTTTTAGTTTACCAGATTTATATATTTTGGGATGATTATAGACTTGTTTTAGTATAGAACTTTCATTTTCTGCGTTAACAGACTTTGGTGTCATTCCAATTGTTCTATGCTTTTTATTATTATATTGATTAATTAAATCCTTGCATATATGTATCCATTGATAATTTCCTTGTAGACTAAAATTTTTCCACATCATTCCTTTTAGAGTTCTATTAAATCGTTCTACAATAGACGCTTTCATGATACTATATGTAGAATAGTGGTTGATATTATGTTTTTTCATCAAGTTTTGAAATATTTTATTATAGAACTCTTTACCATTATCGGTTTGCAAGTTTTTTGGAATTCTCTTTAGCGAAAAAATAGATTGCATAGCATTGGTTATATCTTCACTACTTTTAGATTTTACAGGTACAGCCCAAGCAAACTTTGAAAATGTATCTATAACTGTTAAAATAAATCTATAGCCTTTGTTATATTTTGAGTAAGCACCCATTTCAACAAGATCTGCTTGCCAAAGATCATCAATTCCCTTGACCACCACTCGACGTCGAATGAAATTTCTACGTGCTTGCTTATGAAGCTCCTGAACCACTTCTTGTCGCTCCATTTCTAACGTCTATCTTACAGATTACATCAATTTAAATGCTGTTGATATTGAATTTAAATCAAAAACGATTTATATTTCTATGTTTAAATGTTTTGTAATGAGTTTCGTTTTTTCATTTAGACGTTCTTCAACTGAATCAATTTTGTAATTAAATAATGATCTCATTTCTTTTAGTGATTGATTGAGATTATCTAGTATTATACTTTGATCACGTATTAATTTACTTAAACGTGTTTCTACATTATCAAATTTTTCTGTATTCAACACGTTTTGTTGTTGTATTATTTCGTTAAAACGATCCTCCATTCCCTTAATTCTCTCCATATACATTGTATCCAGTTGTTTCTTTATTTCACTTAAATAACTTTTCATGTAAATTTTGTTTACAGCATCGTTTTCCAATACAGGACTAGCAATATTTTTTATTCTTCGCAAGTTAAAGTTGAAATTACGATCACTATCCAAATGAATCTTGAAATGTTGATTTTGGTATCTTGCAGATTTTTCAATATAATGTCCAAACTTATCGATAGGCATTTTATGAATATGAATTGTTAAACATTTTTAAGTCTATTTATATAATAATTTTTGCTTCTCTCAATTCCTCAATAATTGATACAATTTCATTATTATGATTTGAGTGACCAGCTGTTGTTGATGAAATCAAAAGACGCAATCTATCAACCAATTCGTTAGGATCATTCCAATAAACATAATTATGCTTTTTTCTATTCAATTTCATTAAACCTTTTCCCTTATGAATTTTCTGTTGTTGTTTAAATAGGTTTTTAATAATTGTTGTATATTTAATTGAACGATTTCCTTTAATTTGACCATTAATACTGTTATTTCGTTTATGGGCATTAGTCATCTCCAATATTTGTTTATAATTATTTAAATCTCTTTTATTATAACTGATTGGTTTCTTATAAACTAACAATTCATATAAGCCTGATGTGAAGGGCCATTTTAAATTACCTACAGTAATATTGGTTGCATTGAAAGCGATGGGTTCATTACCCAGTCTCCATATTTGATTTTTATCCTTATGAGGACCATAGGTTTTATCATATATATTTAAGTTAATTTTTGATAAATTGTATTGAATACTTTGATTGGGATGTATTGCAATGGTGTTATCATCATCATTGTTATCATCCTCATTATCAACATTATCATTATTATCATCATCATCATCATCATCATGGTCATCATGATCATTTTCATCATCAAATGATTGAAACGTGTTTGAACTTTTCTCGATTTTCTTGTTATTAGAGCCTGAAGAAAACGTGTTATAATCAAGCTTACTCTTTTTATATGGTGTACTGAAGGCAACTTTATTATTCTCAAGATCATGTTTAAAAGAGTCATCCGGATATTTTTCATGTTTTATAATGGTGTTATTATTATTATTAGTTGATTGAACTAATTCTTTTAATGGTTTTGATATTGGTTTCAATGTCTTTTCCAACAATTCATCATTTGCAATTTCTCCAAGCAAAATATTCCTATATTTCTTTTTTAAAATATTTCGAGTTTTAATAAGATTATTAACTAGATTTGTGTTCATATTTATAGATAGAATTAGAAACAGATTCAAAACAGATCAGTTTAGCAGTTAGCGGTTTAATAGTTGAGAAGCTATTAGTTTAATAATTAATCTTGTACTGATCTTAAAATATCTGTAATATATCTTTTATAGATTTATAAATATATCGAAACCTTTTCTATATCGACCATTATTCATAGAATCATCTTTGTTAATAACTAGAAAACCATATTTTTCTTTCCAACACTCGGCACATAACTTATGAAATGTTTTGAAAGTCATATCAGAACCAACATGATCATTGTAAATATGCTTAATATTCATTACATCCTGTTTAAAAACTATAATCATATTAGCATTATCGCGAATCAAGTGTTTTGGTATACGTGTATAGGTTTGGCATAAATAAAAACTATCAATATCTTTATGACGGCCCATACAGAAGTAAGAACGTACATGATTTTGTTTCTCACAAGCTATATCGTCGAATATAAATACTGAATTTGGTTTAACTTCGTCTGGCGATAGAACATCATCATTATTGGAAAATGATGAAAAATTTATCTCCTTGATAGGTTTAATTAGACTTTCTAAGTACTTATATTTCGGTTGTTGTGTTGACTTTGAATATAAGTAAATATTTTTAAATTTCAATCCATGAGGACTTTCAATAAGACTGATCATCACATTTGTTTTTCCACAATTTGATGGACCCACAATAAGAGCTCGAATAGAATTCGGTAGTAATGAACTATGACGAATTTTATTTGATGAACCGAGCTCTGATTCGATATTCCTTACATTAATCCTTTTATGTTGTTTAAAAAAACGCATTCTGAAATCTAATGATAGCATAATATATAAACCAGTCTCTTTTATTTGTTTTCAATCAATTTGATTTTAATCTTTAATCAACAAAGTTTCAATAGATATGACAATCATTTATAAAAAGATATTCAATCGTCATCCATACTTCATCGGTAAAGGTTTTCTGAATAAAATAATTAATAAACTTCCTATCGAACTTCATTTACCCGGTTATCAATTTTGTGGACCTGGAACAAAATTAAAGAAACGTTTAGAAAGAGGTGATCAAGGAATCAATCCATTGGATACTGCTTGCAGAGAGCATGATATAGCATACTCAAACAATAAAGATTTAGAGAAAAGACATATTGCTGATAGAATCTTAACTGAAAAGGCTTGGCAAAGGGTTAATGCTAGCGATAGTAGTTTCGGTGAAAAATCAAACGCTTGGTTTGTTACTACTGCAATGAAAACAAAAACAAAATTCGGAATGGGTAACGTTATTAGTAAAACTAAAAGATTGTCTTCAGTAAATAAACATCAACTATTTAGACATGCATTGAAAAGTGCAAGAAAGAATATAAAAAAAACTGAAAACTTGAAAGATGCTATAAAGATTTCACGAAAAGTAGTAAACAATATTTTCAAGGGAAAAAAAAAATCATTAATAAAAACACCTCGAATTATACCTCTACCTAAATCTGGAGGTTTTCTTCCACTTGCACCTATATTCGCTGCACTGGGCGCACTTGGTGGTTTAGCTGGTGGTGTATCTGGCATTACAAAAGCAATCAATGCAGTCAAAAATGGAAAGGAACAATTGACTGAAGCAAAACGACATAATAGTACAATGGAAGCCATTGCGATGGGAAAAGGCATGTTCTTAAAACCATATAAAAAAGGATTTGGATTATATTTAAAACCTTATCAACAAAATTTTTAATGAAGCTACCTAAAAGAGCTCTTTCTGATGTAGACTTGAGAAAATATGCAAAACATATTCCAAATTTTAGAGGTGTGTTTATGTGTAACAACCTTCCAAGCAAACCATTTAAAAAAGAATGTGGAATAATCAATCTGGATACTTCAAAGGGACCTGGCACACATTGGGTAGCATACTGGAAAAACAACAATCAAATCGAATATTTTGATAGCTTTGGCAATTTGCAACCACCAAAACAATTAATAAAATATTTAGGAAAAAACATTAGTTATAATTATGATAGATATCAAAATTTTAATACAATAAATTGTGGTCATTTATGTTTAAAATTTTTGTTTTCGAAGCTAAACTAAAAGGAAACTATAAATGTTTTAATAAAATACATTGATTAAGAATTAAAAAGATCTTGTTTTATTTATATATATATATATATATATATATATATATATATATAAACATTTTATAAAAGAAATATTATAATTAAATAATTTTTCTAATTTCACTTGTTAGAGGTGAGTATTCGATTAAGCGATCATGAATAACTAAACAGTATGCTGATGTTTTTTCTGGAATTGGTTTGTTTGCTTCAGTATCAAATTCAATTCGTACATCAATAGGTCCAATTTTAACAGTTTCATTTTGATGTGAAACATCAACAACAATAAGCGGTGCGTAAGATTTGTAATCATTAACATCCAGCAATGGTTCAGGTTCTCGCATGTAAAAGCTTTGTTGAAATTTTGCATACATATTATATAGTACAGAATACTGGCCATTCTCAAAACGATTATTTAAATCATCATATGGATATGACTCTGAGTTTAGATATACTTTTAAATTAGAGATATTACAATGGTCAAATATATTTCCTTGTTCTTTACTTTGCACTTTTTGTAAACCAATTATAAGAAATCGTGGTCTTTCGTTTTGTGGAGAAAGCTTCACATTCCATAAAACCTTTGTATTCGTTGGTAGTGCAGGATTCACATGACAATCCCAACTACGAAATGCAATTGGTATAGAATTTTTGCTGTTGATTATCTTAAACATTTCCAATTTTGCAAAGTCTGATAGTTGAATATGCGGCATTTTCCATGTTATATCCAGAATTGTTAATTTCAACTGATCAGTTGTATTTGTAGAATAATATGATCTCTCATCGGATGTAGAACGTTGAAGAATGAGTTCATGTTTCGAATTTAATAGTATTTTGTTATAATCTTCAGCAAACCCCATCAACATTTTCAGAGGTATACAACAGCTAAAATGACTTTTTTCTAAAACAAAAGTTTCGTTAAGACACCAACCAGCGTTTTTTAGTGTAGCACTTTCAGCCTTATTCAATGATACAAAATTTTTCATGGTGGATGAAATTCCAAGTTTGCGTGTACGATCAACTTCAAAACCATTAATTTCATAACGAATTTCATCAAACAAATATGAAACAAAGTTGTTTTTAAATTTCACATCTATAGCTGGAACCTCTTTGTTTGCTTCCTTCTTTACTATAAAACCATGAATGTAAATCATACTCTCACTTGGTAAGACAAAGAGATCCTGATTTTGAATTGGTATACGAATTTCATCATTGTTGTTGAATGATTTTAGATATGGAGAGTAACTATGATATTCTCTTTTTACAATACTCTCATCATATATGGGTTTTTGAAGGACATTTAGTATTTCATTCATGGTTGAATATTAAATCCTAATGATTTTAAGTATTCTGTATTATATGATGTTAACGGGTTTTTTCTTTTTATACTTTCTCGAATGTGAGTTGATGAGGGATTGAATGGAAATCCTCTTTGCATTACGTTTTTATTGTAAATGATCATTATTCTGGTTTGAGGTGGAGTCTAAGAGTGATTTTTTCTCCTCTAAAATTTATAAGTTCACCGTCTTGATTTAAGATTCTAATCGTTATGTTGTTTATTTGCTGACAGTTGACAGGAAAATAAATAACATTTCGAGGTTTTTCGCTTATTTTATATCCTGGAGGAACATCAAGAGGAAATTCATGAATAGCATGAGTCGAAGTGTTATTAATAAATGATCCGGTTGTTAAGTTGCTTTCAATGCGTATTGTATTAACATCCGTAATATCTGTAGGTAAGTCAGATTTAAATAACCTTGTAGTATTCAATTGATTAATATCTACAATCGTCACTTCCACAGATTTATCATTTTGAAGATTTTGATCAGTGTTATAATAGTCAGTTGAATTTACTTCTAATTTACTTTTGCTAAATCCGAGCAACTTTCCTATACTGTTTGGTTGTGAAAAATCTATATTCATTGATGAGGTTATTTCAGTTTTAAGTGTGTTATTGTTAGCTTCAATTATTAGATAAATTGATTCATCAATATCTTTTAAGCTTGAGTTTAAGAAAGAATCAATATCCTCAAGTTCATATGAACCAACCGGAATAGTAATAATATGATTTCCTATATGAAACAAATTGTTGTGAACATCTACATTGGGTATGGAATTGAATGTTGCAAAATCAATAAGTCCACAAACATATTTTGTAGGGAGTTCAATTGGAGGAAAATATTCTCCAACCAGAGTTGAAGTGTTTCCGTTTAAAGATATTGTTATTGACATTTCAAGTATTCAGAATGAACTGATGTTTGATGATTATTTTATCTGATTTAAGTGTTAAATAATAAATCAAAAAATGTCTTTTATAATTTTATGTTTTCTTTATTAATATTTGATTTAATAAACTTTCTTAATAGTATTACATTTTTTTCAGCACATATACAATATTTTCTATGATAACAACAAACATTTACAGATTTATCATTTTGATATAATGTTTTTAAATTTGGACAATTTAGATCATCTAGGTTATAAAAATTAATTTTATCTTTAAAAATATTTTGAATCCACTTAATTTTTTCTAATCCTTTAGCATAATAAATAAAGCTTTTATCTTTAACATGCGCAATATAATATTCCACAATATTTGTTAAGGTTGAATCACCATCTTTCCATTTTAATCCATGATGATGATTATAAAGCCAATTAATTGAATCTTTTTCTTTTGTTGTCAACAATGAATATGGAAAAGGTGGCTTAATAATAAATGTTTGTACTTGTATATCGTTAATTGAAATACTCAGTTCTTTTTCGATGAATTTATTGTTGAGATAAAAACCTTGTACATCTACAACTAATATTCTCTCCTCGGACATTGTGCAATACTAATCAAGTCACAACGACGACGACGACGACTGTAGAACTGTTTATAAAGTCTATGTTTTTAAATTATTATAAAAATTCATTATACATAATGCTTGTTCCCAACTTTTATCGATAAGGGAACATTTACAGGTATCAGGTCCACAAGTTGTTTCATTGTTGGACCACACACAATTCGTGTAATGATATCCAAATTTTGATTTACTTTTCTTATAAAATGCATATTCATCGAATTGAGTTTTTAATTTCTTCAAAATAATCTCATGTTCATACCACAAAAACCTTTCTTCATTCAAGAAGTCATGTAAAATTTTCGAATAAAACTGATTATTCATTATTTTTCTTATTTTAATTTTTTTTTATTTATGTTAAATAAATCTTCTTAACACATCAACAACAAAGTTTATATTAAGTAGTAGTAAACGTATTTCATCATATTAGTTAATTTATAATATTTCCATATCCAAATCATGTGTATAATCTTGAATGTTGATTAATGTTATATCGGATCGGTATGTAGTATCATCCTCAGAAACCGCCTCAATTTCACCATTACTTAAAATTCTCTCGTATTCAACTTGACGGTATTCGAAACATGAAATATTTTATCGACGTTTCAAGTAATTGCTGTCATATGTACAACGGATTCTCAATTTTATATTATCTTTGTATTGAAGTTGAAAATGTCTATAAAATGGAGCCGAACTTTCAATTATTCCTGCAAAATTTTTTTTTCTTTTTTTACTAAATCTTGCCTAAATGTTTCAATAGCTTGTTCAACAGTAAAAGATTGATTTATAGGTGGTGAGGAGTCGTCTTCTTGTTCTGCTTTTGTTGTTGACTCGATGTTTTTATTTAAATCATTATTAAACTTTAAAAGTTTGAAATTTAGTTGTATGCTCACAGTATCATTATTTGGTAATTTAATTGCAAATTCTGTATTTTTAAGTTCATTTTCACTCAAATCAATAGGTAATGAAGCTGAAAACACTTGGATGATATAGATATATGAAAACAATATGATAAAAATATTTTTCATTTTAGTTTTTCTTTTTAATATATATGTTCTTAAGTTAGGGATATATATTTGAATGAGATGATAGGAATTGTTTCTCATATTTATATACTAATTTAATAATCTTCATATTGCAATGAGTCATCACCACCGCTAGCACCACCAGCTGCTTTCTTAACTATACTATTATTAACCATTTTTTGAGGGAGGGGAGGTTTTTGTTGATTTTTATACAATGAGTGGATGCCAGTCTTACCATTATAAGATTTAGTTGTATTACTAAAAACATGTTCATCTATTTCACTATAAACGCATGATGGTTTGTATGAGTATACATTTATATCTTTAAAACCACCCTCATAGACTGTTCCGACTAGTGATATCATACCTCCAATAACCTCAATTTTTATATGTTGATTGTGACTAAATTGAAATATTGGAATATTTGTTGGCATTTGTTGTCCTCTATTAAGAGAAAAAATTTGCGTTCTAGTGCCTCCTTCTGCGGTTAGAAACACCTGCATTATAATATCCAAAACTATTGCATTTATTATTTGAAAAGTTTTCCACTGTGCATGACAAGTACAATATTTATCACCAGTTTTTAAAAATTGACCCCAATACATATTTAACAAAGTTTTTTAATTCAACTAAATCTCTCATTATAAATAACGTATATATATATATAACACAAACTTGGATACAATAAGATTAAAACACCAGCTGTTTATATATTATTATTACATACATACATACGTATACTTTTTTAATATTTATGCTTAACCGCAATTGATAAGAAGTTATTAAAATATCTAAAAACACCTTATAGTATCAATTATTGAATATAAAGAATCAGTTTGATAATTTGTTTTACGGTGAAAAGTTAAAAGCAAAATAATGAGAGCAAGTTTAAGAAAATTGTTTCAAAATCCTAATATTATATACTTACCTTTAAAGGATATGGAAGAAAATACTGCATATGAAATCAACAAGATAGAACGAGTAGATACAAAATATGGTGAAAGTATAAGATGTCTTGTAAATAAAGAATATCATATCTATTTACCTAAACGATTTCTGATTATTACTAAAAATCAGATGGATTATCTAAACGCAAATCCACACATTTTAAAGAAAGTTAAGGAAGTGAATGGATTATATACTCTAATCATTAAAAAGAAGAAGCAATATGTATTCTACAACAACTTGTATGACAGTACTGAAGAAGAAGAAGATGACGATGATGATGATGAAATAGAAGAAACATTTTAAACAGAAACCTTTTAAAATTAAAATCATATATATATATATATATATATATATATATATATATATATCAACAAAACTCTACATACATTAAAATTTCTTTCACATTTGATTAAATATAAACTTTATAAAAAAAAAACGGAAAAACCGCAACAGAAACTTTTAAAAATTTTCTCACACCTTTTAATTAAATAGAAACTTCATAAACAACGGACAAACCGCATCAGAAACATTGTTTTAAAATTTTATTGAAAAGAATGATAAGCTATAAAATTACTTCTCATAATTTTATATAAAAACCCACCCCGCATCTAGTTTTTCTTTAATTTCTATTCAAGTTAAGTACAGAAATGGAAGCACACCTAAAATCAATTTTCAAAAAAAACCAAACAAAAAGCATTCTCCCCATAAAGGAGATGCTTTTTGAATATAAATATATAATTACAAAAATGGAGCGTGTCCAGACGCCTTATGGGAAAAAAGTACGTTGTTTGGTGGAAAACACCAAATACATATACCTACCTGGTATATTCCACGAAACTCTAGACGATGATAGTATAGAAGAATTCCAGCGCAATACCTACTATCTTACTAAAGATAGAAAAGGTAGCAAAGGAAGCAGCAGCAAAGAATATTACGAGCTGAATATACATGCAGCTGCAACTGGTAATTTTTGGTAAATAGTTTTTTTATTTATTTTATTATTATTAAATCTAAATATTATTTTTTTTTTTTTGTTATCGTTCTAGCTCAAGATACACTAAAGAAACGATGTGAATCATAAATGTCGTCAAAATTTCCTAGAAATCATACCTTTAAAATTGTTTTAAATTGAAACAAATTACAGCTGATTCGAGTGTTATGTGTAATTGTAAATTATTTAGTCTACAAAAATATAGAATTGTTGCTAATATACATATGTTTTTGTTTTATAAGTATGTAGGTATATGATTAACACTAAAAATAAATAAATGTTTTGTTTTTAAATAATGATTAATATATACCGCAGTAAATGAATTTTATTTATTAAATACTAGTGTTTTGTTTTTAAATAATGTGGTTAACATTTTATACTGATAACAAATAGTATTAGGGAGATTAATATATACCGCAGTAAATGAATTTTATTTATTAAATACTAGCAAAAAAAATCACAGACTTTCGTAAACGCCCTAATGTAGTTTAATTCATATTGTATTAATCCTCTAAGAAACACATTAAATGTTACGACTTCACTTCAACAAAAATAACATCCACCACGACTTCACTTTAAGCAAAACCGAACCCCCCCACCTCGACTTCACTTTAAGCAAAACCGAACACGCTGCCGCCTCATATTCACTTTAAGCAAAACCGAACCCCCCACCACGACTTCACTTTAAGCAAAACCGAACACGCTGCCGCCTCATATTCACTTTAAGCAAAACCGAACCCCCCACCACGACTTCACTTTAAGCAAAACCGAACACGCTGCCCCCCTCATAACACAAAATATCATGGGGTCGAATTTAACCCCATCGGTCGTTAAAGCGTTAAGGTATGCACATTTTTCCTTTGCACATTTCTATCTAGAAACCCCTTATTCATACTACTTATGCGGATTTGAAGGTGATTTTCTTTACCTTTCGGTGTCATGGCGATGACAACAGTGTTAATGATTGTGTTGATCCAGGTGATTATGATTTTATTATTTGTATTGTTTTGTTCTACGACAGAATGTGACTAGAATTACGAGCAAACAGAAAAAAAGAAATGTCGATTTATTTGAATTTTGCCCTGAGAAGGAGGCTGAAAGATTCTACAGAAAACTTTAGAGAACATTAATCCAGCTCAAAAGGTGATTTTTAAAAATTACAGCTTTTAAGTCATCCGTAAGAGTTTGTCGACATTTATTTTAAATTTATTGCAATTGAAGTGAAGTGCCGAAATAGAACAAGAAATTTAAAGGAGATAATTTTTTTTTGTGGTTTTTATTATAGTCTTAGAGTGGTTTTATGATAGAAAATATTATTTACGAAATAATTACATAACAGCAAAACTTTAATTATTATTTTTTTTATTATTTAATAAGTGCATGTGCCATCAGTTTAATTGCAGGTATGAGATCATGATATCTCAATTGGTAAATGATTAAATCTCCAAGCTTACATAATTAATATACAAATAAAAGTTATACTTCTCGTACGCTTTTTCATAATAAAACTGATCCAAATAGAGACTGTTATCATGTTCAACTAAACAACCTAAAAAGTGAAAATAAATTTGAATGCTTCTGAGTTGTTATAATAAAGTTACTGCTGCGTAAGTTGAATGATGTTGATTTTTCCTTGTCCTCTGGAATATTAACCAGGTCTTTCTGAATTAAAAACATTATTCGAGCACCTAAAAAGTGGAAATAATTTAAAATGGTTCTGAGTTTTAATGATGAGAGTGCGGCGACTTTCGAAAACAGCTGCTCTTCTCCACTGTGTAAGTTAAATATATCAAATCTGATGTTGATTTTTCTTTGTTCCTTGGAATATTAACCATGTCTTTCTATGGTTAATATGAAAATAATAGAGTTTATTGCGTATTTTATAAAATTTTTTACTTGTTAAGCTTTTGTAACTTCCCGTTAAGAAAATTTAAGATTTTCCAAAATTGGGAAGTTATTGGTTTTATCCCATTTTAGAAAAAGTCGAGTCGAGTTCTCATCAGATCACTACGTTTTGAAGTCCCAAGAAACTTCCCTGACTAACTCTGAGAGCCCATAACTATGTCTGTGTGTATGTATGAGTATATGTGGGTTTGTGTGTGTATGTGATTGTATGTGTGTGTGTGTGTGTATGTGTTTATGTGAACAACCCGCTTATAACTTTTGAACGGCTGAGCTGAATCAAAAGAAGCTGGAGGCGTTCTAAAGAGCGTTCTCAATTCTGAGCGGATTGGCTGTAGCCCTGGGCGGTTTGGGATAACTCATGCCCCTCTTTTCGACCTCCGACCTAAAGAGCGTTCCCGAACTTAGAAAAGTGCATCAAATTTAATTACGAGGAGTAAACAAATTGAAAGTACATAAGATTTCTTATAAAATTTTTAAAAAACGTCAACCATTTCCCATTTGAAACATGCGTATGGCAGGTAATTTTTTGTGACGACTAACACGCGGTGAAGATTTGTGAGTAACAATTTTAGGGATTATCTAACATTTCGACCATGAGTTTCCATAAAGGATTATTATTCGCCTCTAAATTAATCAAAAATTTTTAATTTGCATTTAATTTTTTATAACTTTCGTCAGCCTATTAAATTCCCAACTTTTGCAAATCCTAAATTCTTTTAAGATACGCTTCCATAAAAGACTCTAATCTGGCTGATTCGATTCATAACATATTATTTTCCTCACAGCAAAATTATTTTTGATTTCAATCAATTACGTTTTGAAAATATAAATTAGTTTTTCATTTATGAGACAACAGAAAATTGGTGACATTAATATCAGTTGTTGGCTTTTGAATTGTTATTTAATTTCAATTACAAACAAAATAAGCATTTAAAATTTCTAGCACAACTTAAATGCTTTTCTCTTATTGGTGCCGGCAACCACATAAAATTATTTAACTAATTAAAATTAACAATTTGTCAAATCCGAAAACGTACCAAAAACTTATCAGATAGTAAAATTCATAAAACACAAACTAATTATAAAGTAAACCGCACTCCTTTACACGTTTCGCCAAATTTTTCTTTTCATTTCATATTGTATTTTACAATTAGAAGACAACAAAAACAAAACACACAATTGCAACAACAATTCCTCAACTTTTCTAAACACTCCAGTCCAATCTAACAGACAAGAATAAGAACAAACTGAACCAGCATCGTGTCATGCTGTAAAATGTAAAAGTTGAACAAACCAAAACTGGTATGCAAAATCCTTTAGAGACTGATGCCATGATAATCTTAAGCTAAACTCTTTGGTTCCTAAGGGATGCAGATAAAGTTGTGACGGAGTAACAAGAAATAAAGTAGAAAATTGGACATAAGACGCAAACAACTGAATGGAAATAAAAAAAAAAGAAAAAAGAAAAACAAAATTCTTTAGCAAACTATTTTACTCATTTTCCTCCAGCTACTGTTTGGAAAATTAACAACACAATTAAAATTTATATACAAATGGCAACAACAACAACAACAACAATAAAAACAACCATGGCAGTGGCTGTATAAAATAAAATAAAAATATTTTCCATGGAATTAAATTCTAAAGGACGAAATGAAAATACATATTAAAAAAATACGGTATTTATTTTAATTTAAGACAAAACAAAATTCAAAAAATAAACTTGTTTGAATTAGAATTAAGCAGAGCAAATATCTTAAAGAATGCAGTGAATTTTTTAAAAGTATTTTATTAGTTTCTATGTTAAATAATGTAACTTTTAATAAAATCCTCTTAACGTGTAGTTTCTAAAATTTTCTTCCACATTTGAAATTCTTTAAATCGAATATAATAACATTAGCCCCATGTAGTTGTTCCCGTCGTAGATTTTTTAACCCTGGATGGTTACTGTTCGTCAAATCGTCGGAGCTCTTATACTCTTTATCAAATAATTTTTTTATTTTTGCTCAAATTTGTATCGAATTTTAAAAGGAAAATTGATTTTATTTAAAAAAAATATATAAAAAAACAACAAAAATATTCAAATTTACATATTCAAAAAATTTTTGTTATTAATCAATTATAATTAATTTTTAATCTTGTTTGTTATCCTGAAGAAGATATCCAGAGGATATCGAAATATTGAAAACACTAAATATATAATTATTTTTTATAAAAAACAAGCCTCAAGCTCGATATTATTATTTTAAATATTGAGTTTTTTAAAATTATTTTTGAAATAAAATTGTTAACTAAAAACATTTTTGTTTATTTTTAATCTTAAGAATTATTTCGCTGCAACTATTTTCAATAATTGTTCAGGGATTCCACAAAGAGTAACTTTTATTTATAAAAATTAAGAGTAGCCATTCAGGGTTAAAAAGTGATGTGGAAAGTGATAAATCGGTCAGAAATTTTCATCCTCATTGAAGGCAGCCACTTAACAGCAAAACTTGTTCAAATATCCTTTTAATAGCAGCAGATATAAAAAGGATTAACACTCATTTGGGCAAATATTTACAAAAAAAAAACAATAAATAAAAATGAAAAATATTTAAATTAAGTTCAACATTAAGTAGCTTCTGACTATTTAAAAAAACTGTTTCATTTTAAGACACTCATAACTGAATAAAAATAATTTATTTTAGTGTTTAGTGGTTACGCTTTTTTGGACACTTATTTGCCAAGTGTGACCGTACTTTTACACTACGAACTCTACAAATTTATAAAAGAAAAAATAAATAGAGAAAACAAAGAACTTTTTTTTTAAATTATTGTTATAAAAACTCATAAAAGTTCTGACTAGAATTGAAAAAGTTTGCTGGAGAAGAAAATCAATAAATCTCATATGAAAACTTAGCCAAGACTTAAAAAAACTTTTTCCAATTTAAATATGATGAATGCATTTTTAAATTGTAGGAGTGCAATATTATTTAGCAAAATATATTTCGATACGGTGCTTCATTGTCAATGGAAAAGGTGATCGTGCATTTTTTGTTATCTTGAGCCTGTGCCTCGTTTCTGTAACTGATGTGAGAAGTACTCCCATCGAAAAATCTAAATAATTATGGTTGCCACGCAATTTATTGTGGGGTTTTCTATAGAATTATTTCTTGATTATTATAAAAAGCTAACAAAATTATAAATGCATTAAGATATATATTCTGTGTCATCCTGTGTTTCACAGAGTGACGACAATTTTTTCGATGCGAGAAGTTCTCACTTCAGTTACAGAAACGAGGCACTGGTTTTGAGATCACATAATGTGTACTGCCTCCAGATTAATGTCTGCGTAATGCCAATCCTTCAGATAATAAAAGCTCTAAAAAAGGATAAGTTTCCAAAGCAAAGAAGATGGGTAACTCCTTAAAAGGTACCGTGAACAACTTTACGAGCCCTAATTTTCAGTTACCAAATATAGCAACGTGAATCTGTTGTGAATATTATTTAATTAATTTAATTAAGTGATAGTTTTACTATTCCAGAAGCTTAAAACTTTTTGTTTTCCACTTAAACTTTAATAAATATTTAAATTCATTTAATATAAATAGAAACTAAATCTTCAACATAAAAGTTTCCTCCTTTTTCCATTTCATTATTTGCAGTTGTAGAATTTCCTAATGAAAGGACATTCTTAAAGGCTGCCTTAGTTTAGACACAAAAGATCTAAAGTTTGCCTTATTTGTACTTAACAAAGTTTATTTGAACAAGAGGTGACTCTTTTTTATACAGTTTGAATATAAGGAGTTGTAAAACATTTCATCAACTTGCCTCTATTGTATTGGGAAGCATAAAGTTTGCTCTGCAATTAGACTTTTGATGGTCATTGTTTTGTTAAGAAACCCCCAAAAGACAAATTTTCTAGATAAAATTACACAAAAATGAATTTTCTTGCTGTTTTATTTTTTGAAAATCGAAAAATAGCAACAAAAAAAAAAGAAGAAATCTTTACATGAGCTTGTGTATGGCAAAAGTTTAAAGCAGGAAATTGACTACTCATATACGAGATACATCTCAGCTTAAACAATTTCAAAGAAGAAACACTAGATTTCTTCTGCCAGAACGAATTCTACTGACCAAAATGACTGAATGACTTATTGTCCAAAGAGAAGTAAGAAACTATAAGAAAAATTTTTGGTTTTTACTAAACAAACTCTGCTGGCAGATATAAACTGCAGAGAAAAGAAGAGAAAGCTCAAGTGTAGCAGCAGTTAAGTACATCTAAAAGTTTTTCGAATATCATATGAAAACAAATTTTAATAGATATTTGAGTTGGTTTTAAATAAATGGAAGTTTGCAGCGGAAACCGGAAAACCACTAAGAACTTAAGTAATTTTTCTTTTTATTTGGAATGAGTTACAAATACCCTGTTGGTGGGGAGAGATTAAAAGCTGAAATATCATTTCTGCTTAACAAAAAGCCATGATTAAATACTGTTCCATTGATTTGCAGTCTTTTTGAAAAGTTTTGGTTTTAAGTTAAATATATTCGAGCTGTAAGCAAACAGTTTTATTTAGTTTGAGTAAAATTTGATTGGATAAGAAGGTCATGTAGGAAATTCTTGTTAATGGGTTGCATACAAAACAAGCATTAATTTTCGTACATCTGTGAAACAGAAACAGAGGGTACGATAAGCTGCAAGTTTTCACAAATATTTTAAATATAGGAAAGGGGGTATGCTCCATTCAAAGTAATTTTTGAATATAAAATTAACCCTTTCTCAGATTAAAGGGGTATATCTTGATTTATATTTATTCTTCAAAAAATAAAACTTATTTCTTGACTTTCACTATTCGATCAGAAAATAAAAACTATATCTTGACTTCTGTAAGAAAAAAATGCCTTTATTTTATGGAAAGCTTTTTCTTATTATTTACTTATTCTTTAGAATATTAAAGTTATTTCTTGACTTTAATTTTTCGATTAGAAAATAAAAACTATTTCTTGATTTTGCATTTATTTCTCAAAATATAAAATATACTTTTCACTTATTTTTCCAAAAAACAAAAGTAATTTCTTGACTTTTGTTGTTCAATCAGCAAATAAAAAATTGACTTTTATAAGAAAAAATTTCATAATTTTATAGAAAACAGGGCTGTTGCTTGAATATTATTTAACTTTCATAAAATAACAATTATTTCTTGACTTTTATATTTCGATCAGAAAATAAAGACTATTTTTTAGCATTTACTTTTTCCTCAATATATATATATATATATATATATATATATATATATATATATATATAACATATGTTTTTTGCTTATTTTCCACCAACAAATATAAATTATTTCTTGACTTTTCCGTCACAAAATAACAGTTATTTCTTCTCACTCTTTATTGGTCAGAAAACAGTTTTTTCTTGAACTTATTTTACTAAAACTGATACTAACCGACGTAAGATCGAATTAATTGTCATGCACTCCGAAATAAATTATAAAAAATACTTGTTTTCTTTGTAAAAATATAAAAATTCCTGCAAAATATTGTTTTATTATCTTTTTATTTTTTTACAAATTTGAAAGAGTTCATATGAAACAGAATGCAGGTTCTTATTTTTACTTTAAGAAATTGCACTTATGTCTTGTTTTATCTCCCATTAAAATTACCTGGAATTGTTGTAAAATTTAAATAAATAACTCAAGGCATAATTCTACATCGACAACAAGTGCAAAACTTGATTGTTACTTTTATGAAAATAGAATTAAATTGCAAAAAGAATTATACAATTATTAGCACTGTGGGACATTCGGTTTTCGTGCACACAGTTTAGCTAAAGAAATAAAAAGATTTTTCTGTAGCTTAAAGTTTTTCCAACAAGAAGGGAAAAGAATAAAGAAAATTAACAATAATTCATAAAAGAAATAGACTGCAAGGAAACAGCGTCGTGTGCGGTTGTGTGTAATTAGAGAATTTAGTAGAGTAACCAAATAACTACAGCAGGATGTAATGAATCTCACACACACACACACACACACACACACACAGACACATATACATCAAGCAACACAAGCAATAAATGTTATGGGAGAAAAAAAACAACACAGAAAAGCTGAATAGAAACAAGGACTAAAACGTACACCCCATGCGGTTTTATTGATTAAACACAAGCTGTGTGCACTTGTACGTGTGTCTTTCAGCATTGAGGCAGCTTCCTTTAGCAAATGACTGGGAATGGCAAGAGGCTTTAATTTTCAGCAGGGCAGATGTGTTACTTTAGAAAATCAAGTGTGGGAGGAGTAGTCTCAGTTATCTATTGCTGGTTAAGAAAAGAGGGAGTGAAAAATAAAAAAAAAATATATCATATAATTATACAATTGTTGCAGGTTTTATTAAAGACATTTTAATAGTTTACTTTTGACAAATGCTTATAAGTTTAATTTTAATACATGAAGAGGCTCTCTAATAAAAAGATTTAGATTGTCCACAAGACTGTCTTGATTAGTTCACTGTGCCTTTTGTGCATCTTAATTTCTCTTGTTTCAAAAGCTTTCACAGGATTTGTGTATTGAAAATTTTTCCTGTTTCGATTTGTAATTAATAAGAATTTGGATTAGATTAATTGTTTTCTTTTACTGTTAAATACAATGTAAAATACTCAATGAAAAGTTGTTTAAAATATGTGAATGGATGTCTTAAATACTTTTAGCCTTAACCCAACAATCACTGAACTATTTTATTTCGTAGGCTAAATAGAGCTGCAAATATCTATTTTGTAGCCAAAATTTGAGCATTTTTTCTTAACTCGATTTCTTTTCTAGAAAATAATGCAACATTAGTCACACTTTTTAACAGAAAATGGCAACATTTTGCCATATCAAAATAAGGAATTCATTAGAAATTGATCCAACATTCTTCAGAAAAAATGATTTCTCTTTTAAAACTTTTCCAAACCGCCACTTTTTAGAAAATAAGTGAAAACATTTTAAATTTTTTCCAGAAAAGAACACGCCATTAGTTTTATTTATAATTGAATACATAATTAATAATAAAAGCTGCAACAAATTAAACAACACCAGCATTTGACTGTCGAAATTCTTTAAAAACTGCTCAAATAAGCGTTAAACTAAAGACTAAAATATTTCAACATGATTTATTAAAGAGTAGAGTAAGAAAAAAATAAAAACTCCACTTTTAATCATTCTTCCCTGTTGTTTTCTCTGCCACACAACTGCGTTGTTTTCACCCCCCTCAAAACTGCAATTTGAAGTGGCCTTATGAAAAACGTAGCTTTCGCTTTGATTTCGGCCATCTTCTTTTTTGTATCTCTGCTTGTTTTTTATTAAATAAATTTCAGTTATTGTAACGTTTCATTAAAATTTATTCGTGCGTAAAAGAATTGCGTTCTTTTCGGTAATTTCGTAGTTGTGCTCTGCTTGTGTTCTTAACTGAATTTGCCAGTAATTCCAATTTCGAGAAATAATATGAATATAAAAATATTTTTATTATTGTGTTCATTCATTAATGTTTATCCCTTTTTTGCAATTTTAATTCGAGAGGGTAACAGTGTGGCGTTGTATCTTCAGTGAAGTGTGGTTGTAGCAAAAATAAAAATAATATAATTTCTTTTTTTTTTTAATTTTCGTCCAAGTATTTGTGGAATTTGTTTATTTTATTAAAATCGGTTTAAATTAGTTTGGGTTTATGCTGTTTGTTTTCGTGGCGATATTAAGTTAAAAATGTTTATTTGTAATTGCTTGTCTGGCAATTGCTGACGGGGTTTTATTTTTTAAATATCGCTTGAGATAGAAATTCTGTGAAAAATAGTTAAAACATATTTGAACATACAATTTATATTTAAATGTTTAACACTCTCTTGTAAATTTAAGAAAAGTTGGGATTAAAAGTGGGTAGACCAGTAGCTAATTAATTACTTACAAGATCAATAGTGGGGAAAAATAAAATAGATTCATATCGAATAAAAGTTGTTTGTTGGGTTTTGGTTTGTATACGTTTCATAGCCTGCTACACTTATTATAATGTGATTTTTTGAAATCATTTGTGAATTTTTATAGTTAATTTATTAACATAATTCTCAGATGGTCTTTTAATAAGTTGAGAAGCTTGAAACTTTTCAAAACTGTGTTTGAAGTCTACTGACGATTTGGTAAAAAGCGCCAATGAAATGCATATAGATATTGCTTAAGCACCCAACAATAAATTTCATATTGTGTAGATTTATATATTTTCATAAAGTACGCCTACATTTTAACTAACACTATTTAGATATAAGACAACAGCTTTACACTCTTATAGTCAGTGAAGATCGTCCTTATAATGAACTATTTGGAGGAAAAATATCTCATTCGTGGTAGAGAATTTCATTATGTTCAATATAACATCTTTCCTGCCGTAACAGGCTTCTGCTGTTATATTATATATTGAAAATTATAATTCCTAAACTACAGGACTTAAGCATGCTCTACTCAAATGCAATATTCGTTTATTTCATCTCTTTTATTCCTTTTTTTTCAAATTCCTTAAGTCTTTTAGTATCTGCCATATATCACAGTGTTTGGTAGACACTTTTTATATATACAATTTTTGCAATGAACAGCTGTACTTAATATGGCAACAAATAAAGCCATCAAATAAATCTTCCTAAAAACATGCTTCATTTAGTGAACATTACCATGCCACGAGATGATGTGAGGCTAGTGGAGTACGATGGATGCGTTATGAAAAAAGGCCTACAAATCAACAGAGACGACAGGATAGCAAACGAAAAAAGAAAAAAAAAACAACATCCCTCCTTTCATGTTTAAAGTCAAAAGCAGATAGTGAAGGAACGTATAGTCCCCCTTAGAAATGGCAGAAAATAGTAAACAACAGCAACAACAACCACACCAGAACAAAAAGTCATTGCAAGAAGATTTGGCTTGTAAAAAAAATTTCAACAATTACAACGATAAATTACAGCAAACATGCCCAACACACTGTTGTGTGGTTGGCTTTTGTTGCCGTTTCTGTTGCTGCAACTACTACAAAAGCAGATTATCTCATTAAACGGAAATGAGGCAGCAACATAACACTTGTTCTCTTTGTTTCACGTTATATGTCCTTCTTAATTTTCCTATTATCATTGTTCAAATAGTAAATTCATTTTTACTACCAGATATCAACATGTCTCGGTAATAATACAGTTTTTCAAAACTTAATAAAACCAAACAACGCTGCGTTACGGTTGTGCCGCAACTTACTCGTGTACATCATAGAGAGAAGTTATTTAGTTTTGGTATCATCAGCTAAATGAGAAGAAATTTAAAATTCTTGTCACACACAAATAATTGAAGTTACCACCATCCTCACTAAAATCTTATTATAATATGAATGGCCACAATTTCTCTGATGTGGAGTAGAAATGAACGCATTCACTGCATGAGAGGATTTAATATGTCATTGAAATCCTCATGCACAAAAGGAAGTTTTGTGCGCCATTCTATTAACTTTTTTGTACATGTTTAGGAATCTTATGAATTTAAGCAGCCATGGCCAAGTTTTTATAAAATGCCCCATTGTGCTGAGTAGAAAAAAAAAGAATTGAAGAAAAGACTTGTTGTCTAGAATAATTTTTATTTAAGCCACAATAAGTACGAAACAGTTTCAATGACATGTTGTTTGTTAGTTGATTGGGAGGCTGAAAGTGAAAGTTTTATTTAGTCAAGAATATTAACTCTGAATCTCTAAGAGATTTCACTGAATAAAACTCTTAAATATTAAATGTTCCACTGCTGATGGAGAGAGTTAAATTTATGAGTTCAAAAGCAAAACCGTGGAACAGATTTTGAATTTTAAGAAAGTTTAGTGTGGCACAAAATATTTAAACATGAACGTGTTCATTGTTACTGCAACTTATAGGATTGAGTACAAAGACAAGAAATATTGTTCAGGCTTAAAATAAAACCCACAAATTTATAATTTTTATTTTTTTTAATGTGTATTAAATTCAGTTTTTGTTTAAAATTGGAGTATATAGAATATTTATTATAATTACTATAAAGTGTGTTTTTTTAGAGCGTCACAGCTTTGAGTTGTTATCACTGGTTTATTTGAACACCCATTTAACAGCTGAGAGTTGCTTTTCGTTTAGTTTGCTTGGGAATTTCATTATGAATCGATTTACACCAGAGCAACGCTTGCAAATTATTGTCCGATGAAGCCCTCTTTTGGTTGAACTGTCACACTTGGAATGTGAAAAAGCAACCTTTACATCCAGAAAAAACTACTGTTTGGTGCGTTTTATGGGCTGCCAGAGTCATTGGCCCACATGCCTTCAAAAGCGATGATTTGTCAGAATCGTACTGTCAATGGTGATGGTTAGAGGGACGTGATTCGAGAATATGATTCGGGGACATGATTAAAAATTTTGTCGTACCTCAATTAAGTGACATTGATCTTGCTGATTTGCGGTTCCAACAGGACGGATGGAGCCACATGCCACACAGCGGGTGCTATTGATTTACTCAACGAAACTTTTGATAAAAAAATAATTTCACGTAATGGCCCAATTAATTGGCCGATAAGATCGTGTAATTTAACCCCATTGAATTCTTTTCTTTGGGTGTATGTATAGTCACTTTTCTACGTCGAACACTTGAACACTCGGAGCACAACATTCGAAGATTCATTGGCGAAATACAGCCGCAAATGTTGCAAGAAGTTGTTGCAAAGTGTTGTTCCAGATTGCGCGTCCTATTCACCTGCCATGGCTGCCATATGTCAGAAATCATATTTAATAATTAATTTCATAAGATTTCCTTTCAAATAAAGCCTGTTTCATCGATATTAATAATTTGTTTCGTTGTTTTTTTATAATTTAAACTTGTGTCACTCTAAGAAAAACACCCATTAAGAGCACGAATTTGTATTGATATCCAGATCGCTACGTCAGCTCATGTTTCTTCTTATATCCTTTTAGTATTATCCCCGCTTTAAAAGTTCAGACACAATGTGCTGAAATATGGGAGCCACCCCCTGATGGCTGGTTACACTAAAAAGTATTTTATTTTACTATATGAATAAATCGTAATAATTTATAAAACGTAAGAAAATAAAAAAGGAAAAGTGATCAGTGATCAGTGATCAGTGAGTTCTTGTTATGACTCTGATATTTGTTTTAAGCTTATCATTTATTAAAATTTAAGTTTGAAATGAATATCTTTAGTTATTCTAAGAAATGTTTGTTAAAGGTTCCCAGATGATCTGCATTAGCCCCAGTGAAATGCGCATAGGAACTAGCTAATACCCCTTAGTTGCTCACTTTGAATTTTTTAGTAAGATTTTGAGAAAAAAGAATCATCACATAAATAAAATTAAAGAGTTTAAAAATATATGAATTCCATACCCAACCCTTGACAGTACTTTCGGCTCAGCCAGGTGCTACAACCTTGATCTGTTTTTGTGACATACAAAAATATTTTGAATATAAATTAAATTAAGTATCTATCAAATAGTTGCCGACATAAGCGTAACCACTATTTAATGAGATATGTTCCATTAATATGTAGTGTGTATGGGCGCCAAATGAAACTATAAAAGCAAATACTGATTTTGTATATAATATTTTCTCAAATAGACTTGACCTCATTTTAAAAATATGTGCTAAGATTCAAAAACTAAAAAATCAATTAGAAACTATTAGTTACGCTTATTTTATTAAAAACTTGATAGATTTCAACGTAACTTTAGAGTCTTTATTAATTAATTTTCTTTTGTATTTGTCGTTTTCATTAAGGTTGTTGTGTGTTTTATAAATAATTTTATATGAAACTGAGAATGTAGAAGAAAGATTTTAGTTTCTCCAAGGAGTAGACTGTTTAATATTTTTAAATTTAACTGTCGTTATGTATTTATTAAGCGAATTTTCAGGATGTAACATCATCAAGATTTTGTATTATTTTAAGACTTTAATACCGTCAATTTTGTACAGATTTACTAACACGAATAATTTTTATTAATATTTCCCCCGTAGGTGTTCTGCTGTTCTACTCCACCCTTAACATGTTGAAATATATGAATTTATATCACAAAATAATAAGTCCGATTATAAACATTCATTCGTTAAGGCCAATATATTTTCAATCCCTAAATCTTTCTTTATTATATGTTTTTGAATGAGTTTTACTGTTTGAATGTCCTTGTTTGCATTCTTCTACATGCTCATACTCGGGCAGATTATAAATACATGCAAACACTTAAGCGGTATAAATTCATGCGTGTTATGCGTGTTTAATGACCAAAAAATGTTTGTTCAAATATATAAAATATATCGAATACATGTGTACGTGTATATCCTGGCAGGCTGGTGAGGGCTTTGTTCATTGAAATTTGTGCAACTTGATGCATCTTAAAGGTGTGTAAATGTCACTTCCAACAAGTCTGATATTTAAAAAGAAAACCAAATATATAACACACATAAAATTTCGTCTAATAACTTTTGGTTAAAATAGTGAAAACCAGTCTGAGATATTTTGAATCGCGAGTACGACCCCGCACTCAGTCATAAATATGATGTCGAGTATATCTGATCTGTATGAGTTCGCGATTGTGTTAATTATTGACGGCTTGTCTCCTAAAATCTATCACAATTTTTATAAAAAGTGCTCTGTTTTGTATCGTTGAAGTCCTTATATTTTCAGATTTTTAGTCGTGTTCAAATATTCGTCCTCTTCAATTTCATTTCAACCAATTTTATTGATGCCATGCTTAGAATTTGACATATTTGTGTGACTGTGCTTCTCAGTGTGTGTGTGTGTGAGCGTAAGTGTTTAAGAATTTAGCGCTGAGTTGAGCATGGCGTGAAGCAATTTAGAAAGCTGTTTTATAAATGCGTTGACATGTCTATTCGGTACTTCTCTTTATTATTGAATCCAGGATTTTTATATCCTCCAACAAACACATAAACATTTTCCTCATGTGGTGGTTGTATCCAATTTTGGATTTGTTAATATATTCTGTTGTTCTTAATTTCTGCATGTTGTTGCTTTAATAATATTTAAGTGTGAGTATGTGTGTGTGTGTGTTTGTGCGTGTGTGGGTTAGTGCTTGTGAGAGTTAAATTGCGGTCGGGTTTGCATATGTTTTAAGCCTTTTAATTAATGAATTAATGTTGGTTGCTAAGAAGTGTTGGCATGCAGTCATATTCTGTGTATGTGTGTGTGTCTTTATAAATAAACGACTTCTCGTATATCAAATTATTGTATTAAAGCACATCCTTTTTTATACTTTTAAATGAAATTTAATATTTATAAGAGTTTGTAATTAGAAATGAAATAATTGTGTATTCATAAAAGGTTTTCGTTGCGGAAAAAGTTAATGTTCATTTATGTGCGCTGTAATTAATTTAGTTTGCTGGCGGTACAGAAAATAGGTTAAATTTTGACATGCTAACCAGGACATGTAAGTTATGCTACAGAAAGAATTTCGTATTACTTCGTTTAACTATTTTTAATAATTCGCAGTTTGAAGTTTTCAATGTCTGAAGGGTTGTTGCATGTGGGCTATTAAAGTAATTTTTTTTAGGAATTATTGCAACGCAGTTCAAATAAAGAAAAAAATAGTTAAAATGCCAAGTAAATAAATGAGCAGAAAATATTTATTTAAAGCCAAAATGCTATTAAAGAGCTGCTTATCAGATCAATAGTTGACACAGAAGTAACGCAAGAGGTGGTTGTTTTAAAAGCAGATCAAAAATAACTTCGATTTTGGATAAAAATTTATTTAATTTTTCCACAGAATTGCCTTTTTTGTTATTGTAGTAAAAATATTCGGTCTTATTATTAATTTTAAGTCACACCTGAGGGTAAGATTTAATATAAATTAAATATTTACTAGTCTGTTATGTAACATCCTTTTGCAAGAAAACCAAATCCTTTTTTGCAATTTCACAATTTTATTCATACAACACTCGAACGACTTTATGTAAATCAACCGATTTGACTTTGAGAATTGTTGCACAAAACTTGCATTTTCCGAAAAAAAGACAGTGTCTTTATTCTTAAACCGATTTGATTGCTTGGAAAATATTCAATGAGAAATAACAATAGGAATATCATACAAGTAAATTTATTTATTTATAACAATTTTAATTCGTATCATTGATAGTTTCCAATACAACGTGTACGGAAGTAAAATAATTTCCCGGTATAAAGGAGAAGAAAATAAAAATAAACAAAATATTATTCAGGCAGTGCAATCAGGCATAAAGAAGTGAAAATAAAATAACAAAAAATTTAAGCAAACATTTTACAATTCATAAAATCATCAATAATACAACAGCAACAATGACACAACAACACAAGAGAAAAATAAAGAAAAAATATTTAACAAAAGATGAAGTCAAATAAAGACTTAATGGTTGATCGAAAACTAAAGGCTTTCATAACATGGCAGGCAAGTACAGTCGCAAAGAAAATTAGAGAAATAGTTGTTTATATTATCGGCTACAAAATATTTTATTTTGTTTGAATATATAGAAATTTGGGGAAGATAAATGTGGATAGGAAAATAAATAATCAAACAACAGCACAGGAATTTATTGCAAGTAAATGGCCATCGGTTTCATATAGTTCTCTTATGCTTTTTCATAATAAAATTCGTACCTTGAACTACACATGAACACTGACAATGAAAGTGCAGTGGCTTTTGAAAACAGCTGTTCAGTGCTCATCTCTTGTATGGTAAGCGAAAACTACATCAATCACTTTCCTCACTTAAGAAAATAATAATGTTTTAGCTCGAAGATCTCAAAGACACAAAAAACCAGCTTACGATAACTATGTGGTTAAAATTAGCGGAAAGTGTTCAGGGAAGGCCTTTACGGTCAATTACTTTCCATATGTTTTTATTGGCAAAATATATCCAGTGGCATTTATTTTGTTGTACTTAATATATCATTATCTCTACCTCCCTCTTTCCTACAAATGAAAATAGATTGAAATGAATGATAAAAATACAATCTATTGACATCATGCATATTGACGGCATGATCGTGTTCATGACAGAAATATTAATTTTTCTTAATCTAGACGATAATTATAATCAAAATTTTTTCGCCAATATTTTTCACATATTTAGCGATTGAAGTATCCTCGAGTAGAACTGTTCTTCTGTTGTAAATGCCAGATATGATATTAAGTGAGTAGTTATTTATTTCCATCACTGTACAATTTTTAATAACATGTTACAACTACATAAAACATACGCACGTACGAACATGCACACGTTTATAAATTTACGGAAAGGAGAAAGGATTTTGCCATTTTATAAAGTACAAAACTCAAGTTTATTGTTATTTTTTCTTAAATATTTTATTAAACAACAATAAAATAAAATACTCTACAGCAAACTGACTAAATAAAATATCATTCATGTTAATATATTGGGCTTGAATAATAAAAATGAAAATATTAATAAATTTATTTGTTTATTTTTGTGTGGGAATTAAGACGAGGAAAACACATGCTAAAAGATGCCATTGCTGAGGAGTAAAATAATCAATAGATTTAAGTGAAATAAGTCTATTATTGATATAATTCAAATTTAATGAAAGCAAATAAATATTTGGAATTTCATAACATCAGGCTGGAAGAATTAGAAAATTAAGTTTCTGGTTTTATCAAAATGTGTATGTATAATTTATTGTTGTTGATTTAATTAAAATAATCAAAAGTGTTGAACACGAGACAATATTCGATATCAAATATTTTTGTGTCCATTTCTAATTATCTTCTATTAATTACGCAGAAGTATTATATTGATGTTATATATTACGTATACGTATAATGCGCCAAAAAGTATGCAATACTTTACATGTGGTTTTATTATGACAAACTATTGAGTGCATTAAGGTATAAAATGTATCAGGATTGCTAAGGACCAGGCAAAAGAAATTTGTTTTTCGTTTATTTAAGCTTGTAGAGTCGAAGTCGATGTATCGTCACATGAAATGCTAAAGAGCTCATCATAATTTAGAAAATATTTGAAGGTGGAATAAAAAAAGAAAACAAAAGCATTATAAAATGAAAACTTCTTGGAATATTGAAACAAAAGTTCCGCTTCATATTTAAATGAAAGACCTATAAGAACAATCACAGACTGTCAGAAATAGTAAACTGTTTCTCATATAATTGGCCACCAAAATTTTGTGATTTAACCCTGTCGGACTATTTCCTTTGGGACTAAGACACGTCGTTGTCTACATCGGTAAGCCACAAACAATTGAACACAAAAAATCAACATTCGGAGAAACATGGCTGCAAACGTTGTAAAAAGTTGTTGAAAATTTGCGGCTTCTATGAACCAGCCGTGGAGGCGACATAAATATCATTTAATTATTTTTAATAATCCGCAGTCTGAAGGGTTGGTACATGCAGGCTATTAACTAATTTATTTCAGGAATTATTGCAACGCAATTCAAATAAGGAAAATATAGTTAAAATATCAAGTAAATAAATGAGTAGAAAATATTTATTTAAAGCGGAACTCCTATTAAAGAGCTGCTTATCAGAACAAAAGTTGACACAAAATGAATGCAAGAGGAGGTTGTTTTAAAAGCAGATCAAGAATAACTTCGATTTCGATTAAAATATCATTACATTTTTCAACAGAATTGTCTCTTATGGTAGTAAAAATATTCGGTGTTATTATTTATTTTAAGTCACAGATGAGGGTAAGATTTAATATAAATTAAATATTTACTAGTCTGTTATGTAACATCCTTTTGCAAGAATACCAAATCCTTTTTTGCAATTTCACAATTTTATTCATGCAACACTCGAACGATTTCATGTAAATCAACCGATTTGCCTCTGAGAATTATTGCACAGAAATTGAATTTTACAAAAAAAAGACAGAGTCTTTATTCTTAAAACGATTTGATTACTTGGAAAATATTCAATGACAAATAACAATAGGAGTTTTGCCTGCCGTGGAGGTGACATACATTTTATAAAACCTTCTTTCAAATTAAGCCCGTTTCCTTGATATTAAAAATATATTTCCTTATTTTATTATGAATTGATCTCATGTCACTCTTTAAAAAGAACGTATTACAAGCAGAGTAGTGTGATAAAAAATTAATTTAAAGAAAAGTACAAACATTAATCTACCGATAGTAAAAAACATATCAAAGGTATGCACTATCACGCACTATTAAATTTATAAATTTGATATTTAACTTGATTTTAAAAAAAAAACTGAATAGCTGTGCTCAGAGCTTAAGAAATGATTCTTTAAAAATATTTTAAATTTAAAAGTAAATATTTTACAAGCCAAACAGTTTCCTTTACCATCTTTTATTCACTCAAGACTTCCTTTAAGCAGTTCTGCTCCTTAAATATGCAATAATTCCAAAATGTGCAATAACTTTAATGGCTCTCGTACTCCAAGACTTTCTTTCCAGCAAACGTTAACAACGAAAAGAAAGTCCTGCCGCGTTTGGCACAGCATGTTGCTTTTTAAATTACTTCTAAACTTTAGCGTGTTTAATAAACGTAATGCATGTTGCACTAAAAATCTACCACCCGCTGTTCTGATTACTAAGCAAATATCCAAACAGGCAGTCACTCACGCAGGCAGTCCTTCGTATTACAGATGCAAAATAAAAGAGTAGCAATAAAATAAAACCTGACTAAAACCACTAGAAAATTATATCTGTACAAGCCGACCAAGTGAAACGCTTTTAATGCAATAAACTTAACGAGTGTAAATAATAAAAATAAATAGAGAAGCAAACACATCCACCGTTCAGCATTATAAATGTACGCAAATCAACTATTTATACAATAGAAAAGCAACAATACGAATACATTTTTATCTTTTTAACGTGAATAGATATCAGCTTTAAGAGAATTTACAGCAAATTAAAGAGCAATTTTTCGATTTTTGTAAAATCGCCAAACGTTAAATTTATTGAAATATTTATGGGAGCTGCTGTTTTACAGAGAAATTATGTTAATTTTTCAATATATTTCAAAATTAAATTTTAGCGATTTCAGTATAATCATGTCACCTGCAAAAATATATTTTTTCTTTTCCTCTTGGACCAGTACTCAGGGGATGACCCCTGCATACTCACTGCATTGTGCCGAAATTGGGAAAAAAGGGGATAGTGTTAAGAGGACAGCTGAAGACAAATCAGAAGATATATAATTTCGCAGACGAAGGAGGTACTGTATTCTGTTCTGATGATGTTAAATTCTGTTCAGTGACCAGTGCTATGCCTTCGTCATTGAGACAAGCCGACAATAATTAACTCAATCTTTCTGAAGATGAGAAAAATTCGACATCCACATTTATGGCTGAATTCGGAGCCAAACTGGGAATTTTAGGTGTCGTAGTCTTGTGTTAACCACTTCAGCCAACAGCACTTTTTTTTCACTGAAAGACGTTGAAACTAGATTTTCTGTTCTTTTTATTATTTGATGAATGCAAAAATATGCTTTTGGAACTCAGTGGAGTTGTTATAGAGCATGACTAGCACAAAAAAGTAAAGATCTGAAAAAAGCGGATCATCTTGGAGCAGTCTGGAATACCTAAACGTCATTGTATTGATTAATTTAAATACTTTTTTTCTAATGCCTCATATTTGGGATCGAAATTAAAAACAACACCTACCGAAAGGATACTTGTAGCCCCTTTAACTTTCCAGAACTCACACACTACTTTTGGTAAAATATAGCCTTGACTTCTTTGAGAATATGTCTTTTCGTGGTTGAATCTGGCCAATATGTATTTGAAAACGAGAAGAAGAATTAAAAGACGAGCCGTAATTTCCCAGCCGTAGTTCTCAATTATATATAAGGCGATGTCCTCGCCAGCCCTAAGCGTAACTTTGAATTATACGGAATTAATTTGAGAGATCTTGGGTTGCATGTAAACTTCACTTATTAATCTTCCATTTTTTCGAAGAATTTTGTTAATCAAAAAATCAAATTTTTATAAATAGCAGTCATCAACTTGATGAAATTATAAAACTATTATATCGTTGGCCCGTATAATTACAGGAGGTGTCGACATGTGTAAAGAAAGTTGAGTTAATGGCAGCTCAATTGACAGATGTTATTTCATGTAAAAGGTGTTTTTTTTTTGAGTTACTAAATATACGCTTGGCAGATTTTTTTTCCTTGGCGGCCTTTTTGTCAACTGTCAAATGATTTGAGTTAAGTTTGATTTGGAATTTCAACATGAATAGACTGACGCATAAGCCTCCCTTCCAAATTGTGCAAATTAATCTTGAATATTATGGTTCTGTCCGAACGCGAAAGTTTTGTAGAGTGATGGGACTCCCTTTTCTTTGAAAGGATACGTCGATGGCTAAAACTGTCGTATTTCGAGTGATACAATCCGCAAGTTACATCGGGAAATATTGACTGTTTGGTGTGATTTATAAGCTGGTGGGATCAGTAGGTCGTATTTTTTTTTTGAAACGATGCTGGTCTCAAAGTTACAGTCATTGGCAACCGCTATAGAGTCAGAATTGCTAATTTTTCTGTCCAGAAATTAAGCCACCATGACATCCTGTCCAACCTTTTTTAAATGAGATGCTGGTAAAAACATTAAGGTCAATAGTGAATTATTTTCTATGATATGCAGCAGCTGTGGTTTCCACGATTTGGCACAAAATCTTATGCAGTTCGTGCCACAAATGATTAACATTTTCCACCAGTGAGTTGGACTGTAAGATTGTGGGATTAAACGCTGCCAGAGTGTTTTTCTATAGGAATATATGAAGTCACAAAAGTACACAAACGACGGGTCATTTGGAGGACAATATCCTCACTTTTATTTGTGATGGGCGGCTATATGGGTTGGAAAAAATCATCGAAAATCGGTCCTACAGATTAGCCTACATCCGAGCCACCCGTTGCAATCATATTTAAATTATAATGCCAACAGAGCACCTCTCGCTCAAAGTAAATTTCAGGTCAATTTCAAAAATTCTTCCTCATTTTATACAATTTCAAAGTCCATTATTATATATAGAATAACATTTATTATATATAGACATTTATTTATTATATATAACATTTTTTATTTATTTATTATTTATTTATTATATATAACACTTATTATATATAGAAAAACAAAATCTGGCAACTATGACTAAAGGATCTACAGTTCGTTCAAAAGTCTTAAGGAAAATTCTTTAAAACGTAAGAAAATAAAAAAGGAAAAGGGATCACTGAGTTCATATTGTGACTTTTATAATTGTTTAATTTTTATAATAGTAAAATGGAAGGTTGAAATACATGTCCTTAGTTATTCCAAGAAATGTTGGGTGAAGGTTACCTGATGATCTGCATTAGCCCCAGGGAAATGCGCATAGGAACTAGCTAGAACCCTTCATTTGATCACTTTGAATTTTTTTGCAAGATTTTGGGAAAAAAGAACCAGCACATAACTAAAATTAAAGAGTTCTTTAAGCTTCTTTCTAGGACAACTCTTTTTCCAAGCCCATTAAATATCAAGTTAACGAAAAGCTTTTACTTGAAATCGATAGTCGTTTTCTTAAAATCCTCTTTTGCTAGCCAAACTTAACGTTTATGAGTTTTATACTCTTACAGAAAAGAGGTATACAAATTTCGCCCTTCAGATATAATAAATAATCTAAACAGAACTTTTACAAATTCACTTCTCTTTAAACTAACAATCGCATCACACTTTTTCGTATGATTCATATAATTTTTTCTGTAAAATCATATAATTTCGTTTCAATTAGAATCTTCATTTTTCCTCACAATATCTCGCATCCTCTCCATAGACGTGCATATCTATGATACAATTTGAATGGTGTTTTTTCCCCCTGAAATAAAATCTACTTGTGCGACGTCAACACAGTTCGGGCAATCTTGGTCTAGAGATTGATATAAAATCAGCGAAACATGGTGGAAAACAACAGCTGGCTGCGTTCATGTTACACGGACTGAGTAAATTTACAAAAAAAAACTTTAAGTACTGCGGCGTTATTTGTATTTTTATGCTGAAACCCAAAACAAGGAAAACAGGAAAAAACCCAACAACAATAACTTGCAACAAAATATTGTAAAAACCCTGGTTGCATCAATTAAGAAAAAAAAATAAAAACGTTAAAGAAAGAGAAACAAACTAGTTTCACCAACATCATGTTAGTTTTTTTGCTTCTGTGTGTTTGTGCAACTTTTTATAATTTTTCTTGTTGTTTTAGTAACCAAACGAATAACAACTACAACTTTAACAGCAGAAGCGCAACGGAACAACAAGTAACAACAATGTTTAACAACAACTACAAAAAAGTGAAACATTTTAAATTGAAGTTGTGGGTGGTTTGATGTTGTGTGTGTATGCATGTATGTGTGTGTGTGTGTGCTTGTGTTTGTGTCTAAGTAAATTTTTCGCGGTTGTTTCTATCTTTCCATAAATAATGCTGCTTGTTAGTGTTTCAACTGCTACCGCCGCTGTTGTTAGCTGCTGTTCTTGTTACTAATTAAAATTATTATTTTTTATTCCATTCTCCATTCAGTCCTTTTGACGATAATGCCTGCCGTCATATGGAATAATTGCCGAATTATATTCGCCACCACAACCACCGGCGACAATGAGATAACAAATAGTTCAATTAAAGCGATTCCCAGTTCTTTGTACTCAATTCATTCAAAAGTGAGTGGTTTTAATAGTGCGCGCTGTACTGAGAGGAGATCCAATCCTTTTGAGATAATTTCCAGAGGCAGACTCCGCCTGCGATATTCCATTATTTTATTGAGATGCTCAATTAATGTCAGCTTACAATTTCTGTGTGAAGTAGTTGTCTTCTACCGTGTTTCTGGCGTGCAACGGATTAGCGATTCTACAACCAACATCTTAGCCTGTGGGATCTTCAATAAATACAGTCTTTGTGGTTCGTAGTTAAAAGTTTCAATTGTAACTCAGCTCTAATAATATTGTTGCGGTTACTAAAACAAAGTTTCCATACATTTGTGTGTATTAGTGAGAATTTGAATGCAACTGTTTTATGTGGGAGTTGTTACCTGGACATATTGTATTGGGTTTCCTGGTAAATGTTTATGTATTTTGGAAAACTTAGTTGTGTTGGCTTTAGGTTATGAATTGGTTTTGATGAATATACGACTGCTTCATACAAAATGAAAACTCAATTAAGTTGGTTGGCTATTTAGGGAAAGCTATTGAGTGATTTAATTATGTTATAACAGTTGCAGTAGCAGGCTCGGTTCCAGCTTAAGCTTTTATAGTGTTTTCATGCTGACATGGCTTTAAAGGTAAAACCAACTAATAAAAGCTTGTTTTACAAAATTATGTTGTTGAAACGCACTAAAAACAGTTTTTGAATTGGTTTTAAGTGGGTTTAATGAAAAAGATCGTGTTGTTGCTTGTTTTTATCTGTGCTAAGCTGAGTGCTGCCAAGTTATATATTGGAAATATATAATATACAGCCCAATTATGAATAAGAATTTCCCGGGAGTTTTTTCCCTTATCCCTTTCCCTTATTCTAAGTAAACTTCCTGCGAAAAATTTCTCCCTTCTCCCTTTCCCCTTATTCTAAACAAACTTCGAAACTGGGAAACTCTTCCCGGGGAAAAAAATAGCTATTACGATTGTCATAAAAAGAGTGAAAGTGATGACAAATTTTGGGAATAATTCCGTCAAAAATTTGAAGATGATTGTGGCAAAAAATGTAAGTAATTTAAATTTTTCATTAAAAATTTGAATATATTTTTAGGTTAAAAACAACAAATAAGAAACAGATAGACATCCTTATAATCCCAATGCAGTCCCACCCACATTGTGCCTGGGGATGATTTAAAGGAAGCAAAGAGGATTTATATGTAATACGGCACAATTTAGAGGCGGAATTAAACGCAGCTGGGCCACCACTTAAAAGTATCGCCGAATGGAAAAAGGTGTGAATTATTAAGTGGCAATAAATTTTCCTTTTAGAGCAACAAATGATAAATTTATTTCTCAGGTTTGGTACGACCAAAAGGCGGCACAAAATTTTAAATTTTTAAATTATTTTTCATACAAAATAATGTACTTTTGCGGCATCGAATCTCTATGTAAAAATATTTCCACTTTTTTAAAATATTAATCTGCAAAATGTAAAGCATTTACTTCTTAAATTCCAATATAAATTTTTTTAATATATATATATATATATATATATATATATATGCAAATTAAAAAAAGCTGCAGTGCAGTTTTTGCTGTAAGTCGTTTTTCTAGTGTAATTCTTAGCGAGTACAAGAACCACCTATTGCATATGTGAAATGCCTTGAGATTAAAATATGTTGTTGATATTAAATGGAAAGATAAATATATATTTTAATTTAAATTTTGTCATTTTGTATTATAAAAATGTTTCTCCACTTGAGAATTTAATTTTAGCTTGAATTCAAGGTCAATATGCGTATCGGTATCAGCGATATTTTTTAATGTGTACCGATATCGTATGATAAAACAGGCGTAACGTTATGCAATTGCATTTAAATATATTATGTCATTATGCGTCAATGATATTATTTAGACAATTTTCTTAAAAATTGTGCTTTAAACTAAATTTAGATTTAATAATAGCCAATTCGCCATTTCTACTTATTTGATCTTCAATAGCGAAGCCACTAACCCATCAGAACACCAGTATGGAACGCATGCTAGGACATGCACACATACTAGGGTTATTTGTTTAAGCAATAAGGACATCTTAAGCAGCCATTCATGAGAAAAGAGTCAAGCACACTCACACATGCCTGCACATGCATGTGTATGATTTAGCGGACAAAATATTTACACTTGAAGCGAGAGCAGCCATTAAATAAATTGTTTTGCTTTGTAGATTGCAAACCAATATTATCAGGCATTAAAGCATGCATTGGCAAAGTGTTTTTAATTTTATTAATGGTGAAACCCCTCGTTACTCTGGCAGCCAGGCAAACACAACCTTTTCAGACTTTACAGTCGGTCTTCAGCAGCAACAAAAAACTGTATTGAAGGAAAAAAGGTAACGCATACAAAAATCAAAGAGAAAGCAGGTTTGCAAATAAAATAGAATTAAAAAGGGAAAAACTGGTTTACTGCGTCCGCAAAAAACAAGAAGAAGAAATATTAAAGCAATAGACTGAAAGTCAATATTTTTGGAAATACTTTAGTGAAGTTGTGAAAGTATTTGGTTTTTCTTTTTTTTACATTTCGCTTCTAGGGGAGAATGCAAAAGGAAATAAATTAAAGTTCTCTCTCGTTAAATCAGATGTTACGGTCATTTTTTAGCATAAAAACTCTGGGAAATAGTGGAGGCAGTTGTAAGAAAAATAAATAGCAACGAAAGGTCTTATCAGGTCTCCAGACACTCCATTAACATTATTTTTCAAACTCGCATTGAAGCTAAATTTAAAATTGTTGCAATGACTGTAAATATTTTTGGGTATGTGTGAATGTGTGTTGATGTAAGTGTGTGTGTGTGTGTGTGTGTGTGTGCACTTGAAAATCTTTTGCCGAGTCAAAGGATTAGAAATCATTCAGTTGTGCAGGTAAATGGAGTGTATGTATTTCTACGACTTTTTTGTTAAATAGATTTTTTTTTAAACTTTTTATTCGTTAGATATTTGAGTTCTTTTAGACTCGTTCATGACTTCATGCAGTACAATGGCGAAACAGTGTTGGGCATAAATTCAGCACCAGAGAAGATGCTTGGAATAATAACAACATTTTTACTTCTTAAGTCCATTTGAAACAATTTCATTTATAATGAACTCCCTTTTCTGGAAAATGAATTTCAAATTATTTCAAATTTAATAATTGTAAAATCGAGTTGACAACTTTATGGGTCTTGGAACTCTACGACATGTAAGACTAGATCGTGCTATAATATAAAACGATTGGCTAAAGAATTCAATGTTGCTCTTGTAACTAAGCATTTATGTAAGAGATTTGTTATAAGAAATTAGGACAAGCTTAAAATTTCTTGGACTAAAATTTAAAAGTGGTACATATTTTAAGATCGAGAAAATACAACCGATGAAGCATGTCCTTGGAATCCATAAAACATCAACCGATAAATATATATAAAAAATAAAGAAAACTGTTACTTAGAATCGTAAAATCACTATTAAAAAGGGACATATGCAATTGGTTCATGCCTTCCAATTGTTTCAGAAATTTCAAGGATGAAGCATGTGGCATGAGTCCTGCCTAAGACACTATATGCACCAGATTTGGCTCCCGGCAACTTTTTTCTGTTCCCAAGATTAAAAAACCAATGAAAGGAAAGAATTTTGGCGAAGGGGCAGTTAAGGATATATAAGCCCGACCACTGAGAGAGCTCAAGGACATATGAAAAAGAGTGTGTCAGTAATGCTACCAGGATCGAAAAAGATAAATGCTGGCAAGTATGTCTTACAATTGAGAGAGGCTCTTTTACAGGGGGAAAAAAAAGAAATCAATGAGCTTATATATACTATTTAAAAAAACTGAAGTTAACCTCATATTTGAACCGATCTTGCATTACTGGAAGATTTCATAAACATCTTGCATTTATTATCGATAATAGTTTTAGCAAATATATTTTCTTTTCCAATAGCCAATACCTATTGAAATATTTTGTTTCGAACTGTTGATACTTTAACGATCAGTTTTTTGGTTTTCGCATTCAGTGATAAATAAGCAGAAGCAATAATCTATTTTATAAAACAGGTCATGGTGCTAAACACCAACAGATTAAAAAATTTAAAAACATTGAAAGTTGTTTTCTTTTTATAATTGACCAACAAAACAGCGATAACAGAAAGAGAGTTAAGAGACCTTTTATTGAGACAGGCACATGAATACAATAAATCAATAGCAATGAAAACAACAGGGTTTTTTATTGTTGTACTTGAATTCGAACTGAGAGGTTCTCACATCGAAAAATTAAATAATTACGGTTGTCATGCTATTTATTGTAGGGTTATCCTTATAAAAATATACTTATTATTATAAAAAACCAACAAAACTTTAAATGAATTAAGAAATATATTCGGACTCATCTCGTGTTTCACAGAGTGACGACAATTTTTTCGATGCGAGAAGTTCTCACTTCAGTTACAGAAATGTGGCAATTGCTTATGTCCTATTCTATACTTTTGAGATCTTACAGCTAAAAAACAATTATTTAAATCAACCAGTTTTCATGTAATAATAAAAGATTCTGCAAATGGTTCATGGCATGAAATTGGAATTTCAAGGATGAAGCACGTGGCATGAGGCCTGCCTAAGGCACTATATACACTATATTTGAATCGAGAAAACTCACTGATCTGTAGGCAAACAAGTAGTAATTTCTTAGAGCTTTTGCATTCCCGACATCTCACGGTTTACGGTGACTGGCGTGGTTTCTCAATGTCAAGAGCTGATCAGAACATTGTGGAATCGATCGGTGAAGCCTGCTAAAAGTTATTAAAAAAAAAAAACTTTAAATGTTGCTTTTCTTCAAAATTTTTCTTTTTCAGGAAACCTTATTTCTATAAACCCTCTTCAGATTATTAACAGTTTAGTTTGATTCGGTTCAGCCGTCTAAAAGTTATAAGCGAGTCGTATATTATATTCAATTACGGGATCAAAAACTTGAACCGGCTCATGCCTTTATTTATATCAGCAACTGTGAAAGAACATACCCTACAATTTAGACCGAACAGCAGTGATGCTTTTGCGTCGTAAAAGATTATCAGCCATTAAACGCCATGTGAATTCCAATTTACCTCTAACATATTGCAATTCAATAACTCTTTTGGTATTTTATTTTCTACATCCTGACTTATACACTCAGTTCAGATATATTTTTGTTTCTTTTTCGTTTTAATTCCGGTTTTTCGAATTAATCACTCCTCTGCTTTCGTCCATAAAACAAACTACTCACTGAAGCAAACGGATAAAGAGTGCAAGTGTTTTATGGGAAAATTAAAAATAAACTTGGCCAACTGTTAAACTTTTATTTTGTTGTGTTGCAACAAACATTCAAGTATTGAGTAAATCGCCTAAAATCCGCCGAGACCTTTAATCCTGTACCCAAATGACCGTATGCGAATTTATTGAACGCACGTGATAGTCAAACACACATACATTCACATACAACATTTTGTTTTGTCTGCTTCCGTGATCGCATGAAAGAGGATACTTTTAACATTTAAGCACCATTAAATCATGTATGATTTCAATTCGAGTTTTTTTTTCTTACAGTTTTTGTTACATTATTTTGCCAATACATTTTATTGGCCCTTTTTGCTGTATTGAGAGGGGAAAGAGGCCAACACAAAAAATATATACTTTTTACAATTTTATATGGTAAATTTTGCTGCTCTGCTGTTGAATAAAGGATTTTTAGATTTGGAGGGATATTTTAAAGCTAAATTAACTCTAAATAAAAAATATTCAATAATTTATATTGTGCTAAAGAGGATTAAATAAAATAATGTAAATGAAAAGCTATTTTTTAGTTGGTTCCTAAAGGTAGACAATGAGTTTAACAACGTAAAAGTCCTTCCATCATTTGAAAACTTGTGTGGTCACATTTGGGCAAATGTATGGCCAATAAACGTGACCACAAAAAACTAACGAAATATATTTTAATTCAGGTAAATGTCTATTTAGTTAAACATTTCCCAAATAACATCTTACTCTACGTCCCTGACTATTATAATAATTATTTAAATATGAAACTATTTTATTTAAACAACCTTTAGCTAAATAAAAATATTTTAGTTTTGTGTTTAGTGGCTACGCTTTTTCAGGCAAATATTTGCCAACAGTGACCGTAACTTTGGACTTCCAACATAATCAAATGGATTAATGGCCAGAGCCATTATTTTGCTCATTTATTTTTTATCCTTTTGATGGCCTTTTGGAGCCTTTCAACCTTTTGTTTAATGTTTTAAATTAATGTCAGATATGTGAAAGCCGGCTTATGTTTGAATTTAAGATATTAAGTAAACAATTACCTTCTAGGAAGGGATAATTATTGAGTTTAAGGCTTAAACATTATTGCCAATTATACAAATAAGATTCTAATACAAAGTTTTTCGTTTTTGCTTTGGTGACAAGTGGTAAAGAGGGTTAATTACTATTTTTATTTATAAAAATAAAAAAATTAAAGTGAAGTCAACTGACACAACAAACCACTAGTCAAGTTGTAGGGTGGGTTATATTATCTCAAATTCTAAGAATAACAATTGAATAGGGTGAAACTAACTGACAACAAATCAGACAAAATCCTGGTCAAATGGTAGAGACGAGAGCGGACTAAAACACTTCTTTATTACCTCGACTTGAGTATAAACAAGAATAATACAAAATAATGATTTAATCGTTTTATAACGAGTGAATAAGAATTTTTCTGCTCTATTTTTGTATAAAATAAAATACTCTCTTTGGCGAATTCAAAATAAAAAGTTATGAAATCAAAGAAACTCAAGTATGTTTTTCGTTTTAATATGAAATTGCAAACAAAAATTTATATGATAAGATAAACCAACAGTTACTGCTTAAATTTGTGAATAATATAAAAAAAATTGTTGTCGGAAAAATCAGAGTTCCACACTTTATTAAGCTGATAAATAACGTTTTCACACTGAAAGATAAAACTTGATTTTAATATTTAAACCATAATTAAGTGATTTTGCGTTTAGACTGCAAATTTAATAAATTCATTTTGAAGCACACAAGTTTTCCAATAAATCGAATATCTCTTTGTTCTTCTTTTTTTATAACACTTAATTCACAAACTGTACTGCAGCTGTTTTTGTTTGTACACAAATCAAAGAAATTTTACCCTGATCTCTAAAATAAAAATTCTGTTATATAAATTACTGTGTATTTTGAGGAATTGTCGTTTGAAACTGTTCAATTTTATTTATGTGATCGCTTTGAATTTTTAGTAAAATTTTGGGAAAAAAGAAACAGCACATAATTAAAATTAATAAATTGTGTTATAGTTTTCAAACAATTATTTCAAAGTGATGAAAATGCTTATACGAAGTAAATGAATGCTTGGAAGTTACATTATTTTATATAAAAATTATGCAAATTCTGTGCATTCTTTGAATATTGACAGATGTTTTCAACACATAACTTGGCATCACTCAACTTGGCACGCACAAAAACAGGCAAAAATAAGGCTGTATTTCATAAAACCTATTGAAAAGTTGTTTGCAACAATATAATTTTGTAAGACCAGTGCTTAGTTTCTATAACTGATGTGAGAGCTTCTCGCATCGAAAAAATTGTCGCCACTCTGCGGAACACATGATGAGTCAGAATATACTTCTTAATGTATTTATACTTTTTTTAGGTTTTTATAATAATTGAGATATTGTTCTATGGATAACCCTACAATAAAGAGCATGACAACCATAATTATTAAGTTTTTCGATGCGAGAATTTCTCATTTCAGTTACAGAAATGAGGCAGTGGTTTTATCATTTAAATAACAATTAAGTGATTTTGCGTTCAAGCTGCAAATTTAACAAATTCAACTAGAATTAGAGTTATAAAAAAAGCAAACCAATTGAAGGACACAAACGTAAGAAAATAAAAAAGGAAAAGTGATCAGAAAAGTGATATAACTTTCATATCCGTTTTAGACTTCTCACTTACTAAAGTTTAAGTTTGAATCAAATATCTTTAGTCATTTTAAGAAATGTTGGGTAAAGGTTCCCTGGTAAACTGTATGAGCTGCCGTGAAATGCGCATAGGGACTAGCTAAAACCCCTCAATTGATCACTTTGAATTTTTCAGTAAGATTTCGGGAAACAAAAATCAGCACAGAATTAAAATTATTGAGTTTTAATAAATTCATGGTTTGACAAGCAGGTTGTCTTGGAAATTAACCACAATAAATTCAATTTCGCATAGAAAAAGATGTATTTGTTGCTGTTCTTTTATTATCTTTTTATAACATTTACTTAATTAACAAACTATACTGCCTTTAACACTTAATTCGCAAACACCCTTTATAGTGAAGAGAAATCTCTGGCTAACTCTGTACTTCAATAATTTCAAAGTCAGTTATTGAAAACCCGATCATGTTGGCAATTTTGTTCCACACATTCATTTTTCAAATACAGGTTTTCAATTAATGAACATTTAATTGATTTATTAAGTCTTATTTAATAATATTTTCAAATACTCGTATGAAAAATTTCATTATTACATTATAGTAGATTAATACAAATTTCTAAATGACTTGTTGAATTCTTGATTGTTTTGCATAACAAAACAATATTTTATAAAGAAAGTTATTTTTGATTAATTATCAAAATTAATGCGACACGAGGCAGCTTGCGCTGCTCATCTTTTGCGTTTATTAGAGAGAGGGAGCTGCTTGCATTCGAGAAGTTCTCTTTGTTGTGACATTCGTCATTGTCAATGACGTTATGAGAAAATATGTTAAATATTTAATATATAAAACAACATAAAATAATATAATAAATTGTTTGCTTTAAGCCCCTAAAATAATCTTTTGCAAATAAATAAATTAAAATAAACTGGCAACAATTTAAAAATCTGAAAGCGAAAGAAAACAAACATATTTTTAAACAAATTTCGCTGCAGAAACATTCTGCCAGCTTCGAAAGCAAGTTGAACAGAATGTGAGCAGCGAACGCTGCCTGGTGTAAACCGGCTCTAATACTAAAACGCAGCAAACAGAAAAATGTTAATTAATCTACACTTTTAATATGATTTTAAACAAATAAAGAAATGTAAATACAAACGACTGCCAGATGTAATTAATGAAAGCGAAAAAGCTTATGCGATTTTTATTAAGATGGGATATTATTATTATTAGGGAGCGGTCACATTAAAGCAAATACTTGCAAAACCACTACACATTAACCCTAGATGGTTAGTGTTCCTCTAATCGACGAAGCTCATTTACTCGTTATCATATAACTTCTCTATGTTTGCTTTAATTCGTATCGAGTTTTGATATCTTATATATAATAATTTTTTTTAATAAGATAATTAACAAAAAATATTTTTAGTATGAAATGTAAATGTTATGTGGTTAAGCAAAGTCTATATGCATTTTATTGTCGCTTTTTACCAAATCGTCTGTAGACTTCAAGCACAGTTTTGAAAAGTTTCAAACTTCTCAACCTATTAAAAGACTCCTATAAGCCACCTGAGAATTCTGTTAATAAATTAACTATAAAAATTCACAAATAATTTTTAAAAAATCACATTATAATACGTGTAGTAGGCTATGAAACTTATACAAAACAAAACCCAACAAACAACTTTTATTAACAGTTAAAAATATTTTCTTTTTACTTTTAGCTTTAAAAATTATTCCGTTAGAACTATTTAAAATAATTGTTCGTCAATTCAACGATGAGTAACTTTATTAAACAAAAATCAAGAGTAGCCGCCATCCAGGGTTAGTGAGAGACATATAGTGAGTTGAACAATTTCCCTTCATATTGAATTCTACACCGCTGACTGTCTGCTATTTACGTTATTGAGACATACATACTTATCAAAATCAAAACAATTTACTTTTCTGCTACGCTTTTTTGGTCAAATTTATGACACGCGTTTCTCTTTTGTTTTGTTCAAACTCATATCGTTATATACAATAGTGTACAACAACAAAAACAACTCTGTTCAAAATAACAATTTTCTAATGACGAATTTCGTCGAAATGACTAAACATAAACACAAGTTCTTGTATACCAGAGTTTGCAAAAATGTTGTGTGAGTAAAAGAAATATTTTAGGCACTTTGTTTTATTTAATCGGCATATGATATTCTTTAGCCCCTATATTTTAGATGTCGACATTCTATACTGGACATTAGCCTACCAGCAAAAGCGATATGAAGTGTCTTATTTATCATAAATTTTACTAAAATTATATGTATGAACTTAATAAAAATACCAAGAACTCTTAAGCACATCTTAAGGTTGACTTAAAATTTCAAAAACGAAAATTAATCGGAGAGTTAATATATTGTCTGATAACGTTGTTATGCTGTACTGAGTTGTGAAAAACGTATAACGCTTAATGTTGACGATTATGATATGAAAACGTCAAAAAAGTGTTCTGACAGACGAAAAGTAAGCGTCAGGAATAATATTTAGGAATTGATTGAGAAGTTATTTTTCTTGCACAGAATTGAAGTTATTTGAGGATTTAGCAAGTATTATATATTTATTTATAAAAAAGAGATGTTTTATTAAAGAGGTAAATTAGAATACGTGTTCACTTAAATCGAATACAAATTAAAAGTTTCTAGCCTGGTCTGAGAAACATATTTATATATCCTCGTGGTATATGTGCTCGTTTTCAATCGATATTTTGAAGTTTTAGTGGGGAGTTATAGTTATATATCGATGTTAATCGATATATAACTGTTATTTTGTTTGATGTATCAAAAAGCCTCTGATTGTTTTAAAAAGTAACAAAATATTGTTTTGCAAAGCCTCAATTTAAGGTGGCGGGGTATTTAGTAGAAAATATTTTCTTTATCTATAAAAAATTTGTATCTACACTTTTATTTATATCAGAATTTTGTTTAGTGCCCATTAGAATCAACACGATTTATTGCAAACATCGATTCAATTAAGTTCCCATTAGGAGAATTGAGAATTTTCAAAAGTGGGGATTTTGTTGGTTTTACACCATTTAAAAAAAATCGAGTTCTCATAAGATCTCCATGTTTTGAAATCCTAAGAAGCCTGCCTGACTAAGTCTGAAAGCCCAGCGCTGTCTCTGTGGACTTATGTATAGTGTAAGCATGTAAGTGTGTGTGTGTATGACTGTGTGTGTGCGTAAATATTTCTGTGTGAGTAGGTGACCCGCTCATAATTTTTAAACGGCTGAACAGAACTCAAACACACCAGCAGTGTTATGAAGAGTGTTTCTGAACTTAAATATCCTGTGAAGATGAACCGATTCGAACCGATACAGGTCAAGATTAAGAGATATTGGAAAATAAACACTTTTAAAAGAGCTTATTTAATTACTTTCGAACGGTTACACCGATCGAGTACACAATTTACTTATCAGCTTTTAACACTTTAAAACCACTTCGACCAGGTCAATTGGGTTAATTTCTCTACGGGATATGCCAAACGAAAACATTTTAATCAAGTGATTTTTCTTAAGCTCCAATATTATATATCTGATCAGTTTTCTAGTAATCGAACACTACATCGATTAGCGCTTTTCAACTGAGAATCGGTGGATTTCAAATTAAAATAATCGTGTTTTAGATCAAAGAGCTCAAACAAAAACCAGGTTATGATGGCTCTGAGCTTAAGATTAGCGGGAAGTTACAGGGATGACCTTTAGGGTCAACCGTTTTCCATAATTTGTTTTAATAGATACACCGAACAACATCGATGTGGAATACTGATGGATCGAATGGGAAGAAACATCAATATACAAGATATCTTTACGTGAGCGGAACTACCTTGAAAGTGTTAAAACTGCATTTTTTTTTCAATACATTTTGTTTGGGATAGCGATCACTCAACATTTATTTTGTACATTGACATTCAGCGGTACTTCAGATATCACTAACGCTACCATTTCTATGAAATTTGTATTCTGCCACAGGTCTTTGGTATTTCATCGTTTAATATAAACTTCATATATATTAATTAAGCGCAGATTAGTTTAGATAGCAGTTTTAAAATAATTGCACAGGTGGCAGTTTCTTTTTACTTATTTATTTATAAAGCATAACAAAATATCTACAAATTACTTACAAACTTTAAAATATATCCACGTTGATCAGATCTTAGTCTCATCTTCGATTAATTAAACGATTCATCGCTACTCTAGTGTCAACAGTTTCATTGAATAGTTCTTAGCAAAACAACTCAGTAGTATAATGACACGAATCAATTATCCCAGCGAGCGCATGTTAACAAGCAATCCAATAAATCGATAATCAAACTACAAAAACTACAACATGTATATAAGCAGCTGCACTCTGAGTCGTCTTCATAAGCAACATTTCGAGCATCATAACTTCGATTAGGTGAGAACATCTAAATGAGGAAAAAAGATATAAAATTGTAAACTTGCTGATGTAGCATGAGATGGAAACGCATCAATTTTAAATCGCATGATATTGAAAACACACAAATTTTAATCGACATGTTTCCATTGCACACTGCACTATTTAAATCCACAATGACCTGCGGTTCCAAGTGTGTAGACGATGAATAAAATTTCGAATATACGGACTGATCGTGTAAATCACTTCGCCTGTATGCGTCTCCTCTATACAATGGCTGAGTTGTAAATACATGATTTTTATTTGTATCGAAATTGTCTCCGTCCATAAGTTTGTAAGAAAATGGTAAAATATTATCGCACCCTTTTTGTTGTTGTGGTAAAGACTGGATCTCCTTCGCTACATGTTTGTGAGGCAAAGCTACAGTTGCGTTATTCACAGAAGATTGTGGAATAATATTATCCATGGATATGATTTCGATAGTTGGCTTAGTTTTCAATATATCTGTGTGTGTGAGTGATGGATGTGTATTTATTAGACTTTTGCAATAGTCCTCAGGATAACTGAAAACTATTTGCGGTTGAGCTGCTTCACTTTTTACTGCAGAATTTAATGTCTTATTTATAAAAATTGTTAGATCGGGAGAGCCAAATACGGTACTGTCAGTTACAAATACGCGCACATTTGAACTTTTCATGGCAGGGATGCAAATATTTATATCCATATGACTTTTGGGATCCTTTTTCCACCGGTCGCATACAGCAGTTATAATTAAGTTGGGGATATTTATTGTACAATTAACTTTAGCCTTAGAATTTCGTATGTAGCTGGCATCTGGAACGTTGTTAATATCGGGTAAATTTTTAGCCACTTCAAAAATGTTTATTTCGTTGGTGATAAGCTTTATGTTTGTGATATTTAAAGATTTATTTTGTAATACAGCTACTTCGCTTTGACAGATCTCAAATGAGCAGTTTAGTTTTGCAAGATCCATTATAATTGTTTTACTTCCGTCATTTACTACTTCAGTTGATTGCTCCACTGCATGGAGTGGTGAGTCTAGAGCAGACGTTTCCTTGTCGATCTTAGTTTTGGTAGATGGCAATGAGCATGATATACCGCTTTTAAGGGTTTTTTCCATCACAGTATTTGTAATTCGCAACGGTTCCCTATAGACTGATCATTTGAATTAAACAAATCATGCATTTCACCCTAAATAATTATATAATAATCAAGTTTCAGCTGTCGTATGCATTGACTGCATTACAAGCATCTATAACTCAAATATTATTGTTAGTGTTTTAAGAAAAAGTAATTAAAGCCAATAAATATGTTGATAAAAAACTAAAAAAATTAAATCTTTGAAAACCGCCAAGTATGACCTAATGAAATTATAACACTGTGCTACAGTAAAAATTTTAAAATAATATTTTGTTCTCCAATAACATTCCTAAATTTTTAAAAAGTTTTATATATAAATAAAGGACATTTGAAGTTCTCAGTAGCATATGAACTACTGAGAACTTCAAATGTCCTTTATTAATTCAGTTAATTAATGGAATTAATTCTTTCACTCTTTTGCTATTAATCCAGCTGTACGATTAAAAAAAACACACTATTCCTGTTTTAAGACACGAATTGCTCCCAACAACACATATACAAATTTGAAATTTTTTGTATTAATTTCAGAATATCATAAACACGATCTTGTGCTGTTTTTTTTTGTGAAAATAGTGTTACATTAATTTTTTTATAAAAAATGGTGGTGTTACACCATTTGAAAATAGAGAACTTTTTAGCAACTAATCCAACATCATTTACGGAAAATTATTTTTTACAACTCCTCTAAACTGGCACTTTTGAGAAAAGAAATGCAAAAATGTTACATGTTTTCCAGAAAAAAAGCGCCATTTTGCTATTTAAAAATTACAACAACTGCATATAATAACGATCACCCCATTTCTATTCCTAACTTGTGTTCTTTTTTGAAGGTATTACAATTGCCAAGAAAATGTCACAACTGATGAAATATATGATGGATTCTTGGGTTAATACTCATTTGATAATCTGCTTTAAGATCCTGCAAAATGTGATTTGAGAATTTAATTTTCCATGCATTCAAAGTATTTCTGCGTCTGGAAAATAAAGTCCCTTTTTGGAAATAGGAAGACTGCAAATCTAGCGATTTCCTTGGGCAATGCGTATTTCATAAAACGATACACTCTGTCACAATGACAGCATTCCAAGGCGGTATGGACTGAAATTCAAATTTAATATTTAATATCTGCGAACTTAAGCGGGGAGCAAGAAAGCAGGGTTTTGTAGTTATTTTAAATCTAAATCCGATTTTAAATTATTCACAAGCTAAAGTTTTATTAGAAAAACACACTGAGAATTATTTTGTTGTAATGAAAAACAATTTCAAAATATAAAATATGTTTCCTTAAGATAGCCAAAACTCTTTCTTTTTATTATATAATAAATTGAACTATTCACGAGACTAAATAGACTCTTGTGCAGGATAATAAACTTTTCCTTTTTTTAGTACAGTGGATACCGATTAATTTTTAAAATGGTGTTGCTACAAAAATGAAAAACGTGAATCGAAACGTTAAGAAAATGTTTATAGAGCGTTTAAATGTCATTGAAATTAAAGACAAAATTTTGTACCAAAGGGTTTTAGTCTAAAAGTGTTTTAGTTCGATTAATAGCAAAAATCAGCACATTGAATAAAAAAAAGTTTAAAAAAGTAAAGTTTCGACCGTTTTCGAAAACATAATTAAAACCGTAAAATTTATTTATAAAAAATCTTAAAATAAACTGTTAAAACAGCCCCGCATTTGATCTATTTAAATTAAACACTGTGACAATTACCTAATTCTCTTTTATATAACATTTAAATATTTTTGAAAAGTTATAAAGTTATAAAAATTCATTCCAAAGAATGCAAAAAGTTTTCTTATGTTCATTAATCCGAAGTCATGTTTTTTATGTTAATTCAATCTCGTTTTTTTAAGTCGATTTTAATAACTTTTCAAACTATTTCGGGAAAGCCGTTTACTGGGAGTTCCCTGAAGACTAGGGGACGCCATAGATATTTCCATGTTATTAGCCAACGTAATGTTTTTTTATTTTTAAACAACTGCAGACCTCTAACAAAAGAAGTCGATTTATACAAATAGTGATTGTAAATTTTTCATAAATGACTTCTAATTCAATTTAATATTTTAAAATTTCGTGTTGATTCTTTTTTTTCCCAAAATGTTACTAAGAAATTGAAAGTGTTCAATTGAGGGGTTTTAGCTAGTTCTTATGCGCATTTCACTGGGGCTAGTGCAGATCATCAGGGAAACTTTACCCAACATTTCTTAGAATAACTTAAGATACTTATTTCAAACTACCACTTTAATAAGTGAGAAACTTAAAATGAATATCAAAGTCGTAATAAAAACTTACTGATCACTTTTCCTTTTTATATTTTTATGTTTTCATTCTGCAATTGATTGATATTTTGCCGACTATAATTGTAGTTGTAAGAGAAATAAAAAACAATAACTTATTTTTGATATTTTTGATGTTAAAAACTACAAACATATTTTCACGAATAAATACAGTTATATTGCATAAAAAAATATATATCTTTATATATATTTCTACGATAATATTTTGTTATAAAACATATAATACTTCTATTCTGTTCAAAAGCGTAAAATAATTATTAATTAATGAACAAATTACTTAAAGCATGTTTGCTCTCGAATAATAATTTTTTTCAAATCGCATCCGATTACACGCCTTTAGAATAATTATATGTTGCTACAATCACAACCAGCTCATGTAGTGTGTTTGGGTGGACGGCTTTGGCCTGCCTTCTGCACTGAAAACAAAATTCATAAGAAAAACTATGAGAGTGCGTGTATTTTTAGTGGCTGCTCGTTTTTGTTATCTGCTCATTATCGTTGATTACACACTCTGGTAGTATTTGACGTCTTTTGGTTAGCCAGCATATTCCCGCACCACGATGGAGTTGACGTGTATCTGCAGACTTGAATTTAGTCGAAAAGCAACAAAAACTAAACAATTAATAAATATAAGCAGTCTTTGAAGAGAGCGGTGGCACAATCGGCTGCGCAATAAATTATCTGGTTTTTATATGTTTTGTGTTATCACAATTAGAAATAAAAAAATATTTGTTTTACTTCGTTAGTATTATTGAAACGTTTAATGAGATCAAACAAATATTCTCATCGAATCGTGGTGAAGAGCACAGTTGTGTTAATGTTTATTATCAGTACACAGCGAACTTTTGCCCATGACAGAAGTCATGTCGGAAGAAAATGCAGCTGACGCTACATCGTGCCATTTACAATCCACCACTTTTGACGCAGCTACGTTGCAGTCAACTGAACACAATAAAGAAACTACCAAACCATTGTATTCTGCTGTTGGCTCAGCAGTGACATCATCATGTTCTCTACTTCCAGCAAAACAAGCAACTGAGTTCATAACAGATGGATGTGAAAAAGATAATGCCGGCTATACAAAACTAAAGTGCTCATTTGAGATCTGTCAAAGCGAAGTAGCTGCAGTACAAAATAATGCCTTAAATGTTACAAACATAGAGTTAATCACCAACAAAGTAGATACTTTTGAAGTGGCTAAAAATTTACCAGATATTAACAACGTTTTGGATGAGAGTTGCTTACAAAAGTCTAAAGCTAAAATTAATTGTACAATAAATATGCCCGACTCAATTATATCCGCTGTGAACGACCGGTGGAAAAAGGATCCGAAAAGTCATATGGATATAGATATTTGTATTCCTGCTATAAAAAGTTCAAATGTGCTTGTAGTTGTAACTGACAGTACCGTATTTGGCTCTCCCGATCTAACAATTTTTATAAATAAAGGAGGAGCGGAAAATATTCAATCACAAAAATATATTGATTATCCCATGGCTAATAGCAGCATTTCACACAGTAATAAACCAATAATCGAAATAAAATCCATGGATAATATTGATCCGCAATTTTCTGTTAATAACAGAACTTTAGATTTGCCTGATAAACATGCAACCCAGGAGGTCCTAAATATACTAAACAAAGGATATTCACCACTACCCTCCAAACCTGCGTCCAGAGATAATATTGATGCAAAACGAGATCATGTTATTACAACTCAGCCATTAAATCGAGGTAACGCACACATGCGGAGTGACTTAAATGATCTTTCATCAACTGTAATGATGAATGCGGCGGTAAGAATATTTTATATCTCAAAATCGCATGACTCAATGTTACCATCGCATACCCGTGCATAAGCATATCGGATTTCACAAGTAGAAAGGCCCAAACTAGTGTTATTTACGTCCCAAAAGTGTCATCAAATATAGCGATTTTCTAAGCAGTTGATAACTACAGATTCCATTATTAATTCAATTCAGCTGCTATTTTGTTATTATCATCTTCCTTGAAGTTGCAATTACATTATTTAGGGGTTTTCTACTTGAGACCAACAATATGTGTGCATGTGATCTTATATACGATTATAAATTTTTTCTCTTATTTAGATGTTATCAGCTACTCATGATAGTTCAGGCTGCGGTTGTTTGTTTCTTTGTTGTGAGATGGTTGAGGCAATAGGTCACTGTTTGGAATGTGTGATATTGTGCACAATCTGCTGTGATGATAGCTAAGCAACCCATTTATCGATTCAGTTTACCGGGAACTATTTTTTGGTAAAGAAACTAAATACATGCAGCATTAACAACACAGATGGTGATTTCCGTATACAACACTTTCACAAAAGTTTCAATTGAGGGAACAGGATAAATAAAACTGATAAGTCACACCTCATCATACAAAATATAGAAGAACTGCAATAATTTAAAAGAAGAGATAAACGAATTTAAGAATTTGCGAGTTGTACGCTAAAAAACTACCTCATACGAGTATTTATTCTAAATACTCTTGCCGCTATAGGGATAATAAAATGATCGCCCAGGCAACTAAATATGTTTGCTTGGTCGTTAATGAAGCCATTTGTAAACATAATGAATTCTCTAATAATAAATCAATTGTAGCGCCCGCTGTGTGGCATGTACCTGCAACGTTATTGAGCTACGAAAAAATTTTGATTCATGTTCTTACTCCGTTAATCATTGACAGTAACACTATGACCATATGGGAAAATGACTTCGCCAGCCCATAAAGCGCACGAAAAAGTTGTTTTAATTTAGATACGGTCGTGTTTCGCTAAAAGCTTGTGGATTCTCTTCACTCCAAATGCAACAAGTCTGCTTATCAGAAATGAGCTTCATTGGAAAATAAAATATTTAATGGATGAGTTTGAGGAACAATTATTTTGATTAACATTTTCAACAATTTGCAAGCGTTGCTCTGGCGAAAGTCGATTCATAATCAAAGCAAACCAAATAAAAAGTAACGATCAGCTGTCAAATGGGTGCTCAAATAAACCAGTGATCATAATTGTGACACTCTAAAGAAAACACGCGTTATAAGATGTTATAGTATATATTAGATTCTTTTGTAAGAAATTTGTAAGATATTCCTAAGCTATAATATTTTCGCTAAGATTTATAATGAACCTTTCTTGATGGATCAGTTATAAGTCTATTAAATTATACTTTGGACAATAATATGATATCTCTGAATGGCAAAATGAGAAATGCAGTAACCTCCGGAAGTATTTTAAAATATTATATGTATATGAATTTAATAGATTTAAGGAGCCAGAATTTAATAGATTTATAAGAGGCCTCAACGATTGCTTTAAATCTGTTTATTATTTAAGAAAAACAAAAAAGAATGAAGTATTTTAAATACACATACATATAATTTGTTTACGAAATATTTCATACCGTCAGATTTATATATCATATTCGTCAGAAAAGCAGATATTTATTAGATATAAATTCAAAAATTGCAAAATACAAATTAAAAGTTTTAACTTAGTTAAAATCTCAGAAAGACATGATGATAAATATTCCTAGGCACAAAGGACAAAAATCACATACAATTTAAGCTTTGGCTTGAGCTACCAATGAAAATTGGAAAAAAAACGTTCACATATACTTAAGTATAAAATTGAAACCATAAAAGTTTGACTTAATGTATAATGGAACAAAAAATTCAGAAAAATGAGACATGAAGAAAATAATCAAATGGTAACACAGGTATCATAACACACAAGTGTTAACATCAGGTTGATACAGTTCTCGGATTGTTTTTCACAATAAAATTTGTGTAAATAGAAAACTGTTATCACATTCAACTAAGCCACCTAAACAGTGGTGATAAACACTGTATACACATGAGCACTGAAGATGAAAGTGTAGCGACTTTCGAAAACAGCTTTTCTGCTCTGCTGTGTAAGTTGAATAAAACTGATGTTGACTTCCTTTGTGCCTAGGAATATTTATCATCATGTCTTTCTGAGATTTTAACTAAGTTAGAACAATTAGCCTATATAAATATTAATATAGCAAAAATAAAAATGTTCAATAAAAATAAAATCACTTAAAAGTTTTCCTGTTCAATGGTGTGGCAAAATAGCGAAAAAAATTATATAAGTTTTTATAAAATATTGATATTATAAAATAGTTCCAAGCAATTAGCTTATAATATATTAAAAATTTAGTACAACAATAAATAGTTCAATGCAAATTACTTTTAATTGAAAAATTTTAAAATCAATGGCTTGTGCCAATTCAATAAAAAGGGCAAGGTAAATTAAGATAAAAATATAATTAAGAAAGCTCAAATCAAAAAAATTTTACTTAAGAATGTTTTAATTGAATATAAACAAAAATGATTAAAACGGCAATACTGGCTCTTAATATAAGTGTGTTACGATCGGTGTGCAACAATTCTCGTATCCTTTTTCATAACAAAGTTGGTATAGGGTATTTTTTATATGGTGATACAACTTTGAGTTGGCGTCAATGCTTTATTGGACTACTCATTTAAAAAATGATAGTTAATTTATGTTTAGTTTGCTTTGACATTTTAATATGGATCAACTTACAAAAAAAGAACGCGTGCAAATTGTGGAAATTTTTAATCAAAATAATTCCATTTGAAATTTTATTTTGCGATGAAGCCCATTTTTGGTTGAATGGGTACGTAAATAAAGAGAATTGTGGCATTTGGACTGAGGAGAATCCACAAGCTTTTGTCGAAATATTCACAGAATATTAGTGTTTGGTACGCTTTATGGGCTGGCGGAATCATTAGCCCATATGTCTTCAAAAACGATGATGATCAGAATGTTACTGTTTGTGGAAGTTGGAGTTTCAGATTGCGCCTTGTATGGCCCAGCCATGGCGGCCACCATGACCGAAATCATATTTAAACATTAATGTCATAAAATTTTCTATTCAATAAATACCGTTTTATTGATATCAAGAATATATTAATATGTTTTATTATGATTTAAACTTGTATCACTCTATAAAAAACACCCTTTAAAAATAAACCTGTTATCACATTCCAGTGGTAGTAAATCAAGTTATACACGAGTACTGATGATGAAAGTGTAGAGGCCTTCGAAAACAGCTGTTCTGCCCTACTGTGTAAGTTGAATATATAAAACAGAAGTGCCCAGGAGTCCAGGGCAACTGAAGTTAGTGTTTAGGTCAATATTAATTAAACTATTTTCTTCTCAAAATTTTAATAAATGAAAATATTTTAAAAATTATTCTTCTATTAATTTATTTTTCCAACAATTATTCACGACCACAATCCAACGGATCACTGAAGCTTTCCTCCTCTATTATAAATGCAAAGTAGACAAAAACCATCCGCATATATTTTAGTATCTCCACTTAAATAATCCTTCACAATTGTTTTGAATATCTTGGCAATTTATTATCTAATGACAATTTCATCTGGAATTTAAACAATAGAAACGAACTTTTACTCTAAACGTCGTTACAAAATCCAACAAGTTAAGATTTATGGCTGAATTTCAAAACATTTCGCAACAATAAAAACAAAGAACTTGTCCTCCCCAACGATGTGTAGCCATGAATGAAATGAAAAATCTATAACACAATCGACAACAATACGGGCAGAGAATGAATGAGTCGTTGATGATGACGACAAAGACACGGGCATTGAAAAACTATAAGACAAAATAATTCCAATACAAATTCGAGGAGAGGAGAGAAGAGAAGAGATTCTTGTTTGGTTTCATCGTCATGCTAGGAAACGACAGAAGCAACTTTACAACCTCTATCAACGTAATGACAACAAGGAAAAGGCTCTGAGAAATACTTATTTGATTTTAAGGCATACGCACACTCATACACACACACACATACACACATATATCGTCAGAGCAAATGCAAAAAGTGCTATTTAACATTTTTAAAGTTTAACAGGTGAAACACAAAATATGTTTAAACGGAGAAAAATATTGATAAACAGATAACACGAAAGAAACATTACGGGGTTTTGACGATTGATCCTGGTAGAGGAAACGAAAAATATATATACGTGTGTCGCCGTTTTGACCGGACACTCAAATTGCTTAGTCTCCTCTACCAGGTTCAATCGTCAGAAGCCCATAATATTGCAAAAAGCTTGAAAGTGTTGTACAGTGTAATTAGCGCATAATATAATACAATTAGTTATATATAGTTCACAACCTGATTTGTGTGGTTTATATGAAAAATAATATCGGATGTTTTTTATAGAGTGATAAGTTTAAATCATAATAAAACACAGTAATATGTTTTTGATATCATTGAAACGGTCTTTATTGGATAGAAAATGTTATGACATTAATGTTAAAATATGATTTGGGCCATGTGGCAGCCACGGCTGGCGCCTATACGGCGCAATCTGGAACACCAATTTCCACAAACAGTAACATTCTGACCATCATCGTTTTTGAAGACATATGGGCTAATGACTCCGCGATAAGAGCTTGTGGATTCTCCTCACCCCGAATGCGACAATTCTGTTTATTTACGTACTCATTTAAACATAAATGGGTTTTTTGGGAAAATAATATTTCGAATCGACGAAGTGCACGATAAGTTTGACGAACAGAACCATTATTTAGATTAAACACTTCCACTATTTGAACGCGGTGCTCTGATGTAAGTCGATCCATTATAAAATGTCAAAATAAACTAAACAAGAAAAAAACTATCAGCTGTTAAATGGGTGGTCAAATAAAGCTGTGATGCTAAATCAAAGTTGTATCACTCTATAAAAACACTTTAAATATGGAAAAGGTTGATCCCTGTTACTGCCCGCTAATATTAAACACAAAGTTATCGAGCTCTTCGAGCTAAACACTATTTTTATTTTCAAGTCAAGCGATTCCCATGATTCGGTTATTACAAAAAGAACTAACTGATCAGATATATAATCACGAGGTTTTTTAAAACAAAATATCACTTGTTTTGAATTTCTTCCTTTATGATATTTTACGAACGCATTGACCCGATTTACGGTGTTCGGCGCAGTTTTTTATTGTTGAGTGTTAGTATATGACTCGTTCATAACTCCTGAACGACTGGAACTGGTAGCGTTCTGAAAACCGTTCCTGATGTTAAAAATACTGTGAATTTGATTTGACTCTAACGGCCTGTATCAAGAAAAATAACTTGGAAAAGAATTAATTATCAACGTGTTTATTTTACAACAACTTCTAAAGAGCTACACCGAACTATTTTTAGGCATATAAAGACTGATTCAATCGTGAGACATCATGAAAGAAAATATTCGAAAATTGTTATATATTTAAAAAAAATTCTTAAAAATATTGATATGATCAGTAGGTAATCTATATTATTTTGTGGTAATCAATTACTTCATGACTTAATATATAAAGTTATAGTGTTTTAGCTCGCAGAGCTTAAAAGAGAAAAAATTCAGGTTACGAAAGTTATGTGGCTTAACTCTTTGAAGTTAATTGTTTTCCATATTGAAATAAATAATTCTTCTATCAAACTGAGCGTCAGTAAAATAAATTGAATAAACCGAACTTTTTCTGTCAGTTAAAGCAAATGACAATCGAACTGGAATATTCATAAAGACATTTGTCATCTTTTCCATAAAAAATGTTCAGAATGACACTCCTAATAATTAAATTTATGCAATGAAAAACAGTCATTCACTTCTTAATTGACTTGACTTAAATTTAGTCTTAAAATAGAACTCATTTAATTGGATTTTGTTATTATCGAAAGACAGTTTAAGAGCTCAGGATATAACCGAATTTTCATAAAAAACCATTCAAGTAGTAGCAGTTGAATATAAAAGTGTCATGGAAATCCCTTGAAATTTTGTGCTGCTTCTACGATCTTTAAGACAATATAATGAAATCAAATAATTACCCATAAATTCCCCGGCCTAAGCAGAGAAACAATGCATAGACTCTCTGAGATACTGTCATTAAATTGAAATCCTTAAAACCACTTTTAGAACATCAGAAAAAGACCATTGAAAATATTCTACCACCAGCATTTAAATAAGTATATTTTGACATGTTAACTTATTAATTTATTTATTCATATTAAGCACGAAAAAGCCCTCATGTTGTGGAAAGGATCGGTGAAGCCTCTGAAAAGTTATTCTAAGAAAATTACTTTCAAAAGGTTTTTGAAATATCTTGAAATTTACCATTTCGAATCGGTTCAAATTCATAGAAAATCCAAGTTCGATTTTTTCAAAACTGGGTGGAAAGTATGTTATTGGAAAACAATTGAATATGAGTGTCAAATAGTAAAACATTAAATTATTATACGATTACAGAAACAGAGCGGGCTTGTGAATTGAACAATAACTTTATAGATCTCCCTTTACTTGTATTATTCGATTTGGCATCAATTGTGAATACATGTTGCATTCAAACAAGTTATTGTGTTTCGCCTATAAAACTTTTAAGAAATTAATTCGGGCCTTTGTCATTTCCTGTGACCATATATCAATGCATACACATACTCATTGAAACATCAGCCTTCAAACAAATCGTTAACGATTTTGTATAGAAAAGAAAAACAACTACCACTGCAGCAGGTTTTGGAAAAGCAACGAGAAAAGACTCCTGCCTTTATCCTCAATAGAGTACAGACAGTTTACCTTGAATGAAAACAATCGATTATAAAAATGAGGAAACACACACCAGCCATAAGTGACTAAAGGAACGAACGAATGAATGACTGAATGAGTGAATGAAGAATGGTAAATGCTTCGTTCTGTTGTATGTAAATTTTGTAGAGTTGAACTCTGAAGATAAATTTTGTGCTCACATCAGATACACATCATGTTGTTATGTTTGGGTAACATGAAGTATCGGTAGAAGACATATTGTTGCAATGGCATGTTGAAAATCATTATTTTCCATGTTCACAACATTTGCAGGTATTTTTTTTACTATGGAAATCTATAAACTGAAAGGTGAAGGAAGGGGTTGGAGTTTATATTAAGTATTTCTGTGGCAAATTAATAATCAAATTGAGTAAAAATAATCTCACTAAAATAAGTCTATTTCAGGAAGCTTCTGCATGAATGTAGTGTCCTCTATTAATTGTTTGGAAAGGCAGTGTTAATTGAAACAGTGTAATTAATAGGTTATCTCAGCATAATTATGTCTGATTATTTGTGTGGCAAAGCACGTGAAGCAGAGGTGATGTGCTGCTGTTGATATTTAGCGTTGCAGTACCCATTTAACTGATAATGTGCGAAATAGAAAACTAAATTGGCCATAATGATTGCGTGTTATCATTATTTTTGTCCCACCAGATTTTGGGACAAACATTCAGTATCAATTAGTTACGAAGCATTTGGACTACATGAAAAGCCAACTGATAATGAAAATCGCTAATAATGTTTTACAGGTTATTGCCAGGCTTAACTCGAACTGATTTCGAATAGGAAAAGGCTGGTATATACAGCACAGCATAAAATATTTTTATATGAAATCAAATTTTTATTAAAAGAATGCTGTTGAAATGGTTTTTTAATTGTGCAACACATTATTTATAGTGATGCTGCATATAAAATATCTAGATTGTGAAGATAATTTAATTTGTATTTGAAAGGTTCCTTCAGAAATAAATCTGACAGACATTTTTTTTAAAACTTCTCTTCTTACATAAATTACTTTTTGCTAGAAAAGGCAGATAGTTTTTTAATATAAAAGTTTGTTTCAAAATCGTTTTCATTCTCAAATCTCCTATTTAAATAATAGACTGCACTTTTAATGATGCTGATATTCATGAAGTACGTTTGAATTTTAGACAGTTCAAAGTTTTATTAAGGACAGGGGCCGGCTCTATACTTAAAATATTAAAAATATATGAATATTTTTTAAAGTTTAATGTGTACCAAACTTGTTAAAAACAAATTGAAATCGACTTTCTTAACTGGTTGCTACATGCATTTCACTGTGGCTAATGCAATTCGCTACAACAAATAATATATCATATTAACTTCCAATTAAATGAATGAGAAGTTCGAGTAAATATGTAAGTTATAGCAGCAACTTAATAACAATCTTTCTGCTTTATATTCGTGCCATATTATTTCTGAAATATTATCCTTTTATTTTTATTAAAATTGTAGCTCCAAGGGAAAAGGGAAACGACAAGAGCAAACAATTGTTTTAATGTTAAAACAATAATTTAGATTTTTGACAATATGGACTGATCGTAGTTTCTTTAAAAAGTCTTCAGTAAAAATTGTTGTCGCTTAAGATCTGATTTAAGATCTGATTGGGTGTTATCCTTTCATCCTTGTGACAGCACAAAGAGTCTTTGTAGAAGCCTGCACCTACTTTCGTAAAACTTGTACTATTTGCTTCTATCGGGTGCTTCTTTAGAGTGATACAACTTTGAGTTGATATCACTGCTTCATTTAATCACCCATTTAACAGCTGATAGTTGGTTTTTATTTAATATGCTTTGACATTTTATTATAGATCAACATAAGGCAGAGCAACGCGTGCAAATTGTGGAAATTTTTGATCAAAATAATGGTTCTGAATTGTCGCATTTGGATTGAGGAAAATCCACAAGCTTTTTTCGAAACACCATTCCATTCGCAGAAAATTACTGTTTGGTGCTCTTTATAGGCTCACGGAGTCATTGGCCCATATGTCTTCAAAAACGATGATGGTAAGAATGTTACTGTCAATGGTGAACGATATAGAAACATAATTCGAAGTGTTTTTCTCATCTCAATTAGCTGGCATTAATCTTGCTGATACGTGGTTCCAACAGGACGGAGGCACATGCCACACAAGGAAACTTTTGATGAAACTATTATTGCACGAAAGCCCCCAAGATCGTGCGATTTAATCCCATTGGATTATTTTCTTTGGTGTTATGTAAAGTCACTTGTGTACGTCGATAAATCACAAACAATTGAATACCTGCAAATCAACATTCGAAGAGTTATCGTCATATTAAAACATTAATGTCATAAAATTTTCTATCCAATAAAGTCCTTTTTATTGATATAAAAAATATATTACTATCCTTTATTATGATTTAAACCTGTATCACTCTATAAAAAACACCCGATACTTGGGGACCTGGCGAGTGACTAGTTATGTCATGACTTCTCTTGCCTGTAGGCTGATTACGCGTATACTCAAGGATAACTTTAACTCACACACATACAACTTTCGCCTGTCCATTTTAAATTGTGCTGGCATCAAGTAAATTCTTCTAAATAATGTGGGGCAATATAAATTTTAAACGATTTAGATTGTCTGCCATTCACCGGATTATTGCGTTATACGTTGTAACAGTTTCCTATACAAAAGCCATTGTAACTGCCGTTGCCGTTGCCGCTGCTTATCTTTAATGGTCCAAACATATGCCGTACGTGTTGCTCCTTTAAATGAGCCACTTACTGGAACGTAAATATTTTTTTAAATATTATTTTAAAGCATTTTATTTTTAATATTAATTTGTATTTGCCTTGAGTTCGAAGCATTGATTTGTGATAGCATTCATCGCAAAATGCGAGTAACTCCCACATCCTACAGAGTAAAACAAAGAAAAAAAAATGTTGTAAACATTTTCACGAAGGGTGAGTGTCTTTTGGGATGTCATGACTGATTTTTAGCTGAAGGTAATGTAATCACCATTTTTGATTTTGAAATAATTTCCGTTTTTAGCAGCATTTCATTTATACTCCGTACAGCAGTTTGTTTGCTTGTGTGTTGGTTTATCGTTGTATATGTAGTTGGTTGGTGTGCGTGTGCTTTTGTGCATCATTTCATATCTGTTTCTTTAGGGATTTACATACAATTTTGTTAGATTTTGCTAGCTGTTGTTGTTGTTTTTTGTTGTTGTATATCTGTTCATTTGAAAAATATTTATCATGTTGATTGGTTTTCGTATATTTCCGTTAACAAAAACAATTTTGCTTTCTTTTTTTTGTCATTATCAGCATCATCGATCGGATATGCAAATTAATGGTAAATTAATCTTTATAAAAATGTTTAAAAAACTGGATTTAAATGAAGTGGGAGTTTATTTATATAGAGGATTTGCTATGCAAACTGATACGACGGGCAATAGACGTTTGAGAGTTCGTTGCAAATTGAGTTCGTTTACTTATTCATTGAAAGTGGGATGATAACTGATATAAGAAATGGCGTATTTGAAAATAGCAGCATATAAAAAAAATTTATATATCACGAAAGTCTTTGTTTTGTGGGCGAATATTTTAAAGTTGAAATTGGGTATATCACATCCAACGAAGCGACACTATAAAAGTCAAGTGTATTGCCGAAAATGGGGATCAAAATTGGATATGTTGACTAAACTTCTTAAAGAACAGTCGTGGAAAGAATTTGGAAGTGGTGATGCGATGTACTGGCTTTAATAAAATTTGCTTTATTTGTAAAGTTCGTAGGCCTTCGTCTTATTGGCTCTTAAAAGAATTAGTTGGTACTTTTCAGTCTAATTATTTCAATTATCTCTGATATATGACTTTGAATACGTAAAAGTTTTAATATGTGGGCTATATTTTACAATTCAAAGTTTTATTAGGCTGAAGGAAACACCCTCTATAAGAACGCTGTAAGCAGCACTACACTGTCCTATACAGGATGTGTTTAGATCAGGGGTCATCATAAAGAGAGCGGTTTTTATAGTTTCTTACACTCTTTCTATAGACTTTCGCTAAAAGTCGTGCTATGAAGGGCAGTGGTAATGACTCCTGGTAAAGATTCATATCTTTAACATCTAATGAAGGTTCAGAGTTTAGATGACATGACTACGAACTCTTGTACGTTTCTGCACAATCTTTGAATTTATACAGGGCTAGCGATGCCCTTCGAAGGTAGTTACAACTCGGGGTTTCACAAAATGAAAATTAAGTAGAAGTTGCTATTAACTGACTCCTTAGAAATATAAATATGCATTGTCGAAAGTAGAAAAAATTTTGCACAAATGGAGTTACCCACATTCCTCCTAAGCCATGAAGTATGCAATCAATGTACTTCTTTTCTACCGGGTTATCATGTCTCTTTGCAAACTTGGAATGTTTTATTAAATGAAGTTCTTTTTCATTTAGAAACAGTTTTATATCTATTTCATAGATTCAAATATGTTTATTCATTATTGTTAACTATAAAAATCGTTGTTGGTTATTAAGATAAGAATTGTCCATTTTTGGACCATTAATTTTGCAAGTTATTTGGAGTTAATGAAATTTATAGCAGGGAAAAATAATCTTCTAAGATATTTTAACATACTTTTTGTTTTGTACACAATATTTTTCCCAAGCGAAAAAATATTAGGAAATAGATTTTAAGAAAGTAAAAGTATTTGATATTTTGTTTATATAGGGTGTTTTTTATAGAGTGATAAAAGTTTAAATCATAATAAAACACAGTAATATATTTTTCATATCAATGAAACGGTCTTTATTGGATAGAAAATTTTATAACATTAATGTTTAAATATGATTTCGAGCATGATGGCCACCACGGCTGGCGCGTACAACGCACAATTTGTAACACCAATTTTCACAAACAGTAACATTCTGACCGTCATCGTTTTTGAAGACATATGGGCCAATTACTCCGCCAGCCCATAAAGCGCACCAAACAGTAATTTTCTGTGGATGTTTCGACAAAGGCTTGTGGATTCTCCTCACTCCAAATGCGAAAATTCTGTTTAATATACGTACCCATTTAACCAAAAATGGGCTTCACCGGAAAATAAAATTTTGAATGGACGAACTGCACGATAAGTTTGACGAACAGAATCATTATTTTGATTAAACACTTCCCCAATTTGCACGCGTTGGTCTGGTGTAAGTCGATCCATAATAATATATCAAAGCAAACTAAACAAAAAACTACTATCAGCTGTTAAATGGGTAGTCAAATAAAGCAGTGATGCCAACTCAAAGTTGTTTCACTCTATAAAAAAATAGCCTATATATTTTTTCTATAATTTTTATCAAATATCACAAAAGCAATTTGATTAATATAATTAAAACTAAATTTTTTCTAAGAGTACATTTTCCACTATATAATAGTCGATGTAATATAATTAATACGATTGTATTTTATGTAAAAAAAATTATTTTTATAAAAACACAAGATGTACAAAAGTATGCCAAATCGATCCGATATATATTGAGTTCTGTAACTTTTTAATCGATTTTCTCATGTTGAAAAACTACTAAGAAAACCAAATATTTCTGTTGAGATGTTACGACACAATTTTTCTTATTCTAATTAACAATTCCAACACGTCTTTTTTATCAATAAATTAATTTCAATTGTTCACTAACTCCAATGACGTACTTGAGTCTGAACAATGACTTCCAATTATTTCTTCCTTCCATAAAAAATACTTATTTTAATATAATCAAAATTATTTTCAGTGTAATTAAGCAAAAAGTAGTTAACCTTGTGCCGAAGAACTTTCCTTCAACTTTCAATAAAAGTCACACTATAATTTAAGGCATTAACTACTTCTTCACCCTGCTTGCAGACAACAGCTAAAAGTGTAAGTTAAGAGTTTGAAAGAAACCCGAAAACCTTTTCTAGCACCAACAGTGTACGAAAGTCGTTAATATCATTTTAAAAGAAAACGATAATAAATGATGTCGCGACAGTTTTGCTTAGTTCCTTTAAGCCAGAGAGAATTTTCGGGCAAACAGACACACGTTTAAATCGACTTTCTTGGGCTGTCAACTAGAGAGAACCTTGAAGGAATGCAATGTTTGTTTACATGAAATTCATCAGTTGTAAGCGAGTTAGAATTTTAAAGACATTAAAGCTGCTACTCTTCTAATATCGCTTCAGACAGAATTTACTTGTTCTGTATTCAGTGCAGTGCTTTAAGCTCCTGACAGCCTTTATGTTCATCTTTAACACGCTGCTCCTTTTTACTGCTTCTAATAAGAAAGACATGGCGATGATGATGATGGCTCACAGCAATGGCCGTTTATGGTATTGAATATGGCAAAAGGAAAGTGAAATTGCTACTTGGTACACGTACAGAGGGTCATGTACGCATTACACCTGAGTCTTTACGATACACACAGAATGCTCGTACGAATAAGGACTTTCATCGTCACACAACATGAACAATTTTTGTGTCTTACTTTTACTTGTTCTGCGACTTCTTCTGCTCTCTCCCGCTTTCTCCACATAAAAAGGAAAACATCTGCCCCAGTGTGAGTGTTATAAATTAATGTTGGCAGCAGCATCGCAAGTATAACCAGAAGCTGTAGAGCCAGAACTAAAATGAAACAGTAACACCACTCGTATAAACTCGTGCAAGTGTATTGTTTCGATGTGCAACTACTATAAACTTTTACTAACGACTTTCTTTTGTTTAGTAATATGAGGTAAAAAGCCGGGTTAACAGCTGCTCAAGTTTTTAAGCACAATCACATTGTAAAAAAAAAAAAAAAAACAGAAGGAAGATGTGATAGTGGCACAAGGAGGGTGATTTATATTTCGTGTATTAGTTGATGTTATTGCTCAGGGAAAGGGAAATTAATGGAAGTTTATGTATGAGTTCAAGAAAGTGTGAAGTGCAACTGTTGTAGTTATTACGTTAAACAACGTTCTTGATTTTTTTTATTTTAACTTATTTTCTTGGCTCTCATAACGACGCAAATGTTTCCTTTACGCTACATAAATTCCTGTGGATTGTTGGATGTTTGTTGTCGAGGATTAGTCGATGGAAAATTTGTGAAATTACTTTTTGTTTATTGCGGTCGGTTTGGTGGTGAACGAAGTTTAATATATTTTGGTTGTTTGAGTTTTAGCCTAAAATGTATTAAAGCTGGAGAGGCAACGACTTAAAGGTTTTATTTTATTTTTATTTTTATATTTATAGGAAAACACTTGTCTCTATGTTTATTATTCATATTGCAAAAAAAGGTAGAAGTGTTTTCAAGGGGACAGTGCACTTAGACAATCTTTTAATATCGATAATGTTTGCGTAAATTGTAATTACGATAAGTTGAAGCGGAAATACTTCAATACTGCTACATCTTAGAAATGGAGAAGGCACTTGTGCACTTGTTAAATAATTTGAATCAGTAGCGTTGGTATATTTTTCTCTCGAAATCTGTTGTCGACTATGAACGCTGCGATATCTGCAAGACTCATTGATCCGATACTTATAAACGAAAATCTTTTCGTCAAAATAGGTTTTACTGGGGAATTATATTAAAGAATATACAGCGATAACAAAACTCTGAAGCAAAAATACTCTACGACAACCAATTAAATTTTTTACTTTTGTCTTGTACCAGCACTCTGATCCCAACATATGAAAGTGCATTGTGCTGAAACTAGAGACAAAGATATATATTTATATATTATTTAGATAGATAATTTTATATCTACAGGTGCCGACGAAAGAGACTAATGTATTTCTCTCTTTTAGTAAATGACGTCACTGAGACAGGCCAGTAGCGGGAAGTCAAACTCTGGATCTAACGCATCGTCGTCAGGTTTTCACTTGTTCAGTCAACAGCATCTCTTTGAAGAAATTATATATTTAGACTATTTCTCTTTAATAGAAATCCTAGACGCATATTAAATTTTTATATACCAAGACATATGAGCAACTTTTTAAATATCCTTCAGGATATAAGCGAAAATATAGAAAAAGAAGCATTTCTCAAAACGGCTTTCTAGAATAACTTTAAAACGGCTTCACCAATCGATTCCATTTTAAGAATACGTTCGAGTGGTGCTGTTGTCTGAAGTAGTAAGACATTAGACTATAATGCCTTAGGTCCCGAGTTCGACTCGGTCCTGCATTAGTGCAGGAATGTGTTAGTTGTTATCGGCTTGTCTCAATGACGAAGGCATAGCACTGGTCGCAGAACATTACCGACAGCGATTGACATCGTAAAGGAGCTACAGTACCTGTAGCGATAAGTTCACCGATGAAGTAAAGAAATAAAAACAGCTACAACAAATTTTCTATGTTCTAATCTATCCTCTTAACACTATGCTCTTCTTTCCAGTTCCAGCGCAACGCATTGCATATGTAGGGGTTGTTTTCTGAGTGCTGGTCTTAATAAAAGAAAAACATTCATGCACGAAAATATCAAAAAAGTCATGTTTTTTTTTTGAAAAGTAAACCGATATTATATATCTGAACTGTTATTGGCCCCGATTCTTTTACATTAATCGAAAATTGCATCAATCACTGTTTATCACTTGGGAATCGGTTGATCTCAAGATTAGAAAAAAGTGTTTTAGCTCGAAGGACACAAAAGCAGAGAATAGCACCTAAAACCATTTAACGATGGCGGTTAAAATTAGTGGGAAATTGCAGGATTGCCCTTTTTATATGCTTTTTCTTATAATACAGATTTTTATCTCTTTTTAATAAACAGCAACACAATCTAACATCCTCAACTGATACTCAACTGATATAAATTCTTATCAATTGCATATCTATTTCTACGCTATACTTCCCATTTTCAAAATACTTTACCATGTTAAATGTACCACTTTTTTCTCAGTTTGTTTCATGTAGAAAATAATGAAATAATAAAATGGCATAAATAAGTCGCCTGGTTTACACTTCAACTACGTACGGAAATAAATTTTCCCAAGCCTCCCAACTTAATATTTCGTCTGGCTGTTATTCCCTTCACGAAAACGCACCCAAAAGGATGCTCATATTTTCCTTTATTTTACTTTTTATATTGTATTTATATATATATATATATGTATATATATATATATATATATATATATATTTTTTTTTTTATATTCATTCGACAATTGTTATATTTCACACCATATAATCGTAACAGAAAAAAAAAATTACATCCAGCAATACTACGTTATGTGCTGTACGCTACACATATTTATACACTCTTCCATTTAAATGTATATGTAAAGCAATAATAACAACCATAATAATTATTACGTTTATGTTGTACATTTAAAGAACAACATCGGTACTAGTGGCAAAACAAAAAGAAACAAAAGGAATAACAAAAAAACAAAACAGGAACAAGACCGAACGAATACCAGGACACAATTCCAACCAGTGAAAATAGTAAGAAAAAAAAAACAAAATAAAATAAAAAAATTAAAATACAAAAGGATCTTCTGCCTTTAACATGTTTAAAGCTGGATACCCTTGTGTCTACAAATAAATGTCTGCCTTAAAGTATGCACAAGTTTATGTGTATGACTGCCTCCCTTGGATTAAGTGTTATGAGAGACGGTTTGTTTGGCTGTATGCATGTGTATGTGTGAGTGCCCGAGTGTGAGAAAGATTTTACGTGGCCATGTGTTAATGCTTTACAAAATAATTTTATATTTTCGTTTATTATCTTGTAAATGTAATTAAATTTGATCACTTTATGCTTACAAATTTCCATATTTTTCATTTCCTTCTTGTTTTTTTATTTTTATTTTTATTTTGCCAAGAGTGTAACGAAAACAATAAACAGCATAATAAAAAAAATATCTAACAGCACTCAATTAAGTTAATTTGTTAGAATTTTATTTACGAAAATTGTAAATACACTCGTTAGGAGTTTAAGAGTTCGTTGTGATGCGAAGGTGCGCCTGTAAATGTTTTAGGAACGCAGCAGTTATGGAGAAATGAATCGGACTAGTAAAAATATTGTAATTTGTAACACAAATTGCTTGTATTAACTATGAGTTTATTAAAAATAATATATATTTTTTAGAGTTTCACAAAATTGATTTGGCTTCAATAGTTTTTTGGAACACCCATTTAACGCCTGATAGTTGATTTTTGATTTGGTCGTTTTGAACTATCATTATGAATCGACTTGCACCAGAACAACGCATGCAAAAATATTGAAATTTTTATTCAAAATATTTGTTCCATTCGTCAAACTCTTCCATTCAAAATTTTATCTCGCAATGAAGTCCATATCTGGTCGAAACACCATTACAGCCACAGAAAATTACTGTTTGGTGCGCCTTAAGGGCTGACGGAGTCACTGGCCCATACGTCGTCATAAGCGATGATGCTCAGAATGTTACAGCAGTTACAGTTTTTAGTGAATCTACTCTTCTAATATCGAAAAAAGTCTATGGAGAAGACAATGTTGTTATATTAACTATTCAGAATATGATTCTCATTTTAATCTCTTTATTTGGATGGGAGCTTTGTATTAATTTTTACTTATATATTTTTATTTTATTATAAAATTCAATAGTTCCTTTAAGTGCTCCTAAACGATTAAAACCATTGTCATGTCAAAAACTGTTTGATCACTGGCAAGTTCATGTGCTAATAAAATATTGTAAACATTTTGGAAAATAATTTGAATAACTAAAAACAATATTATACAAAACATACAGCTGAGGGTCATAGTTGGGTGGTCTTTAATCATATATAATCTTGAAAAAATACTCCTTAATATTAACTGAGCACATACAAATAATATAAACTAATAATAATAATAATAATAATAATAATAATAATAATAATAATAATAATAATAATAATAATAATAATAATAATAATAGTAATAATAATAATAAAAATAACGATACTAGTAATAATTCATATTATTCCTTCTTTTCTTGAAATAATGACTTCAATATGCGTCTATAATATAAAAATATTTCGCATTATTATATGATTAAAAAACATCCGCAACATTCTTGTAGACAACATCAAAGTAATTGAAACAGCATGTTGACCAGAATATTATGAAACTGAAGTTAAAACAACAATTTACAAACTCTAATTGCTCGAGAGTAGCAGGAAAACTACAGGGTTTAGAGAAATAATCTTAAAAGTCAACCACGAAATACTCCATAAAAAGCACACTCTCTCTCTGTACACACACACATACATATACACTTTTTAATATACAAATAAGTGTATGGAAGTAAACTGCTAAATCACAAGTTATTTGATGTTTGAAAAACCCCCCCTGTTATGTCCGCTAAATGATGCAGAGAGGCTGCTGCTTCACTTTAAAACAGGCAATAATTCATTCGTATACAATTTGAAGGTATAATAAAATGCATTTGTTAAACGGTAATTTGCAAGTCCTCAACTACCAACAGCCACAAAAGCTTGAACATCAACAACAGCAACTACGTTAAGAACAACAACCTACAACATCAAATGCGGTGCTAAACAATGCAAGAAGGTGGCGTAAAAAAAAATAAAAACTAAAAAAAGGAAATAAAAATTACCATATTTTGTGCTGATGCTTTTGTTTGCTGAAAGTAAAACAGGCAACAACAGCATTTCGAATATGCATCAACAAATAATTTAAAATATCAACAGTAGTTTTGTTTGAGAGTCTAATGAAAGTAGAAAAGGTTGCTTTTGCGGCTCAATCATGTCTGTAGTTCTGGAAATTCGTTGGTTTTTGTACTCATCCTGGTCTGAAAATTATGGTTGAAGAATAAATTTGAAATTACACAAGATAATGTTAAGCAAAGTGATGACGTTTTTAAAAATATTAATCAATTTGATATTTCAAAAACTTTATACAACTTAGTGCAAAAGATTCGAAGTCCTTTTTGGAAAATAATTTTTTGCTTACTTCCAAAGTTTCAATTAATTTGTATTTTCTACTTAAAAGAAAGTGATTATTAAATATATTCAGATAATTGATTAAAAGGTTATTTAACACAAAATTTTGAAGTTTTTTGTGATTGAATTTCTTTTCATAGAATTTACTTATTTATTTTTTATTTATAAAAATATAATTATATTAAAAACCACTAATGAAAGATTATTACAGCGTGATGTAAGACTACGATTGAAAGTTTTTAACAATTTTTTAAATTAACTTACATATTAATTTCAGATTTTTGTGAAAAAAACTTGAGGAAAGGAGACAATATACAACAGAAGAGTGACATAAACTTGTTGAAATTTACTTTGAAGATCAGCAGTTAATTGTACTTTCGGTGTTTTTAAAATTCATCCTGGACCTTTAGAGATAACAAGAAACCGCCTGGTTGAAAACATTAGATAACTTGGCACAGTAGGACACCTTCCTCCATTTCGTCTTGTTTTTGGTGTGCAGTATAGTCAACATCAGCAAGAAGACGTTCGGCACCACTAGAGAAGTTGCGGAGGTCCGTGCAGAGGGCTTTGGCCACATTGTCTATGTTCCCGTATAAATTTCAGCTTGTGCAAAAATTGAAGCCTTAATACTATCAACCACGTTCTGATTATGCCCTTTACTTTCGACAAAAAGCATAATTATGAAGCGATTTCATCAGCATTTTAATAATGGGAGATGAAGCGCATTTCCATTCGAATGGTGGCTTAAACAGGCGAAATTCTAGGATATGAGCTGCGGAGAATTAAAAAACAATAACATACTGTTTGTATCGTGTGAAAGGATCTCTGGTTTATATATCTTTGAATTATTGAATAAAAGTATTATTAAAAATTCGAACCCTACCGGTAGTTTTGCGACACCCTTTAATTGATAAAGAAGTTAAGTTTTTCTTAAATAAATAAGATGATTTAGATGAAAATTATCTATACATTTGACTAATTTTCCCACTGTGCAAACACTCTAACACGAAACTAAAGTTTTTTGCCCGTTATAGTTAGAAATTTTGTTATAATATTTTTTAATGACTGTCTCACCGCACTCTTCTACATCATCGTTATAAAAATGTGTACCAAATATTTTAGGACCCTTCGAAGCAAAAAGGATGTGGCGTTGAAATTTTATATTGTGGTTAAGTTGAGCTACATACTGCAATGAGACGGGCGGCTAAACTGTAATATTAGTGAGTTACCTTTTCTATCTTTCGCTCTTTTGGCTTTTTAAGTCTGGGTACCTGGTTTTATTGCTTCTTTTGCAACCAAAATCTTTTAATTATCAAACCTTAAGTAAAGCAGTTATTAACAATTTTCTTATAAATCGTAAATTATACCGTATCATATAGTTTCCCATCTCTGCTAAAGTGCTTAGATATTTGCCATGTTGCCAATGGCTGCCATTTTCATAGCTTAATTGGCTGCGGTCGCTGTGGTTAATGTTGCACACATTCTCCTTCTCAAAAATCTTATGCTCCAGCGTTCCTCAACCGCCATAATAATACTAAACTTTTAATGTACGCATATAATTCAACCTGAAAGTACACAGTGCGGCAGGCGTTTTTTAAACTGCTTGCACTTGTGCGTAACGAAGTATGTATAAGAGACAGAGAGAGAGAGAGAGAGAGAGAGAGAGGGAGCGGGTAGTTGTAGTCATTAGCAAAGAATAAAAGCCACACGAATGGCATTAAAAAGGCGCTTGATGTCTAAGTACACCAACACTTCTGCAACAATACTTTTATATACTTCCGTTTTCAGGCATTAACAGCCACACACTCCCACACACACACACATCCATACACACTTAAACGTAATTGTAATACAATAATTGTTACCTTTGTTTTGTATACGTTTTTCGTTGCCTTGCGTTCAGATTGGGTTACTTGCCTCGTTGCCTTGGCTTGGCTGCTGGTTGATTTGGTTTCAGCATTCCATTATAATTATTATTGTTGCTGTTGTTGGTTCCTTGGCTGGGCGTCTATAAAGAACAATTAGTAGAAACTTAATTATAGGTAACAGATGTCTGGTTATTGTTAACAAATTAAGAAACAAAACATTATAGAATGAAATAAATTTGATACTTTTATTGGAAGATTATACAAAATTACCCGGGAATATTTGAAACAACTTAAGTGAGTTGCGGTGAGGGTAAACGTGCTAAGAATTAAGATATAAAAAGCAAGCAGCGATTGGTAATAGAAACTGCACAAATTGCTTCAACTTTATAGAAACATTAGCATGAATCAAAGAAAGTTTGGCGATTAAAGTCACTTATTTGTTACACAAAAGTTGCCGTTGCAACGCGTTCTTTTTCTTAAGCGAATTGATACTTTTAAATGTGAGAAGAAAAATTTTATACAATTTCAATGTTGTTTATTCAATGGTATTGTGAAAAGATTATTTAATTTGTCTTTAATTATAATCAAATAAATTTAATTTTATAGGCTGATAGTTGGAAGAGTGTTTTGAATTCACAAGGAAATGATAAATAGTCCAAGGCACAAGGGAATGTCATCATCAGTTTTATATATTCAACTTACACAGCAGAGAAGAGCAGCTGTTTTCGAAAGCCGCTACACTATCATCATCAGTACTCATGTGTATTTTTTATTAATTATTACTTATTAGTTGGCTTATTTGAATGTGATTACCGTTTCTATTTGTACTAATTTTCGAAAGCCGCTGCAGGGATTCACAACTATTTTTTTGAGTCCCTGTATTGCTGTTTGATTACTCAATATATTTTATAATATAATAAATTAAAATTAATTTTATTAAGATATCAATACAGCAACACTTGGATAGTTTTGAAAGTTGTGAACATGAACAGTGGGAGTTCATGTTGGGAGAAGTCTGTTGTCTAAACGCGTACAGAAGATAATTAATCAGCATATTTTATTGATGAATTCTTTGTTATTAAGTTTATATCGTACTGCTTAGCAACTAAATACGTTTGATCTAGGTAAGTTAGCGGATATAAATATGATTCTCTTTCAATACTTTTGATATTGTCAAAATATTCATAAGCTTCATTGCAACCCATCGGGACTTTTATTGTACAGGGGAGGTTGTTCTCTTCGTGATATAAATTTAAAGATTCAATTTTATCTTTTCCCATACTTTCGCTTTATGAACAGTTTAATCGCATGACCTTCAAATTTTATGCTTTGAATAAACCACTCACTGTTAAATGATCAGCCATAATGCACAAAATTATTTGAAGTTTTTTACTGAATTGATTTTGCAGTTTGCTTGTGTCAGTACTTGAACGTGGAAAGACACACAATTGAAAAGCGAATGCGGATTCTTGAAGACTTTAAATGGGATTTCATATTAAAATGCATTTTATGCACTTCATGATTGTTTTTTTTTAAGTCAGCATAATCGACTAAATGCGCCCATTATAGGAACAATTGTGTATACGTTTGTTGAAAGCCCTTAACCTCCACTTGCTCAGCAAGTGCACGCTATCGCTATATGATAAGGAGCTCATTAAGGCCAGAAGTTTTGGATACAGATCTAAAAAAAATGTGATTGCAATAGGATGAGGTCACTCGGCACACAGCCAATGAAATAAACGCGAAAAATACAGCAACAATGGCCGTGTTATCTGACGTAGTGGCGATGTTAATAGGCTTCCAAAATCATGTGATTTAACAACGTTGAACTTCTTCCTTTCAAAATATATAAATAAAAAAGTGTGTGTCAGCAAGCCAAGAATAATTCCAGATTGAAAGGATGTAATAATTCTGCCCATCAGCGATATCTAACCTAAACTATATCGCAGAGTTATTAATAATAGACACATCTGAAGGCATAAGCGAAAAAAATATGGGAATATTTTTACCCTTTCTAACAAAGAAAAGCCCAAAAAAATATCTAAATTAAAAGCAATAGTTTTCAATAAAATTTATTTTTATAGCAAGACTTATTTGCAACACTTTCAATCGTCATGCAAAACTCTGTTTTATGATCAACAGAACAACCTAAACTTTATAATAACATTCAAATTCTAATATTTGATAATTGTTAGCAACATCTACTTTTATTTTTGTTAATCTACCAACGCAAATTATTGTCGAATTAAAATAGAATTTCACGTTTATTGACAATATAACGAAAGCGTTCAACAGCTGGGCACATCTGCACATGTACGGAAAATCGCATTACCATGAAATTAAACTAAAACACATCCAATCAAATAATAAATAGATGAAAAAAAAGTAAATCCATAAGAACATAATAGACAAAGAACGATGTACACTGATTGGGACAAAGAAAAATAAGAGAAAAAAATCTTCAAGAAAAACAGCAAGACAAAAATCAAATCAATTTTAATTTGGAGACAAACAATGTTGGAAACCCCCCTCAAGAGAAGTACAAAAGAAAGCGTTTTGTTTGAAAGTAAAATAAAAGGAAATGAAATTACTGGAAAAGTATGCAGAACAGAAGGTCTTCCCAATGCCCACACACAGAGAAAACATTTAAGGTCAAAAATGAATAAGAGAACTTTTTCTTTTTCTTATTTGTATATTCATTTTTTTCCTCCTCTCCTTCTAAATAACATATAAGCATAAATCTTTTAAGCGAGAAGGAGGACTGGCAAAAAAGTGTGGGCTAAGCGAACATAATGGGCTGGTGGTGGGACTTGGCCGATTTTATAGCAGAAGGTTAAGGAAATTACTTTAATGAATGGGAAACAAACAAGTTAAAGGAAAGATAGAAATGAAATGTTAAATAGTGAAATAAAAAGTGTGCGTGTGCTTGGAGTGAAAATTTATAAAGCGAAATAGATGTGAATAAATAAATAGCAGGCTCTGGTTTATTAACAGCTGATGTGGAAATTTAACAACAGTAGTTGGAATAAAATAACATCGGATATATGAACTACAAAGTTTATTTATTTTATTAACTTATAAGCGACGCAATGGAAGGTCATATGGATAATATTTTGAGGAGAAAAATATATCGGTTTTGAAGCTATATTTTGCATTGAAAACTCATGCTATCAGTTGCTTGAGTTTCACAGCATTTTCAATGCATCATAACAGCTGCATGTTTGAGGGTACTATTGGCTGAAGTAGGAAACACACGACTACGATGTCCTGGATCTCGAGTTTGACTCCGCATGCAGTCATTAATAAGGTGTTGAGTTTGTGTGATTTCCATTAGTTCAAGATTGTGTTAGTTGTTGTCGTCTTATTTCAATGACGAAGGCATAGCACTGGTCGCTGAGCATTATAGTCAGCAATTAATACCATCATTTACTACGAGATCAGGATACAACAACCTCCTTCGTAGATAACTGTAGCAAAAGAATTTTTCGGCATAGTAACAAGTAAACATTTTTGCGACAAACTCTACGGTTTATAATCTGTCTTCATCTGTCCTCTTAACACTATCGCCTCCTTTCTATATCCTACACCAGTACTGAATATGCAGGGGTCATCCTTTGAGTACCGGTCTGATACAAAATAAAGAGAAACTTTTTAAAAGTCATAATAAACGAAACGTTTGATTTGAGAAAAAAAATAGTAGTTTAGCTCGAAGAATCTCGAAGAATAATACGAAGACCAAGATGCGATAGCTTTTCGATTAAAATTACCGGGAAGTTGCTGTGATGTCCTGTAGGGTGTAACGTTTTCCATAATTTTTTTTGGATAAAAGGAAGAACTGGAATTTACAAGGCTGCGTTTACAATCGTAGGAAAAATCCATACTTTCCATAACTTCTCAAGCTTAAACAACTGTTTCAACTTAATAATTATTTCAATTCTATTTCGGAATAGATTTTGAATGAAAATCATACTTTCATTCTTATCGGATTCTGTACATAATCAATTATAATATACAATCCTGCAAATTTTATACTTCTTTCAATGACTCCAGTCCAAATAATATCGTTTTGTTTTGATTCTCAGTATTTTTAGTGCTACAAAACTAATTTAAAAAAAAAAAACTATTCTTAAAAATATAATTCTATTAAGTTGCTTAACTCAATGAGCTTTTCTTGGATTCTTTTTCTTATCTTCAAAATAATCTACTTGAAAGGAACGCTTTCTTGAAACAAGGTTTAAGAGGTGCAACATTTTTACTATCATTTTAGCCTCTTTTCTGCATAAATTTTGGTTTAAAGAAACAATTCTTTAATCCTCCAATGCCCAGTCAAGCCTGTACAAGTTTTTTTTCATGTAAAAAACAAGTGGACAAAACGTTACAGAACATAAAAATAAAAAAAAATAAAAGAGAAGCAAACAAAAGAGTCTGTGTATGTGGCTAAATACAATACAAACAAAAATTAAATTTAATATATGGCATTTTGAAATCCTCTAAAATCCTGTTAAACCAAACAACCCCCACTGTTTGGAACAACAACAATAACAAAAATAAGACAAGGAGACATTGAAAATATTTAAAGGTTATTTAAGCAAAAACTGAAATGACTATTTTTGCCCAACTAGATTAAAAAGGATGTTTGCAAAAAATAAATAAAAAAAAGAAATATGTATAAAGAAAAACACAAAATGTAATGCCAAAGAAAAGATTTTGGGTAAGAACAAATTCCAATAGGATAAAGAATTTACCAACAGAAAAAAGGTCCTTTTTATGGTGCGTAATTTCGTATTAATCAAATGCAATTGCCAGCAGCTCTCCATGTATTAATGAAGGGTAACTAGAAAAAAGAAATAAAAAAAAGAAATGAAAAAACTAATCAAAAGATCTACAAAAGACTCCTTGAGAAATTATATAGAGATGTAACGATAAAATAAAAATATAAGAAAGTAACCGGAAATATACTGGTGTGATTCTAATTGTGTTATAGACATCCTTGGGGTGCTGCAATTACAAACAGCCAAAGAATACAACATAAGAAATACACGCACACACACTCAGGCAATCCATTTACACAGCAGATTGATTTGTAGGCTTGACCTAAAGCGTAACTGTTTTGTGTTTTGATTAAATTAAATTACGCAAAACACAATTGCCGCACATTGACAAAAAGGCACAAAGAAAGAAGCCTACAAGCACTCAAGGCGGAAGACGTTGTTTATTGTATGTGTGTGAGTGTGTGTAATTTATTTATTACAAATTTATTTTCGTGTGCTTTTCTGAGTAGAAGAGATAAATGAAAGGGATGCTTGTCATACTAATTTGTCATTTAACAAATGCTTGACAATTTGTTACGAATTTAAGTGTGTCTTGTCTAAAACAAGAGGAACGTTTAAAGCAATTAATGAATTAACAGCAGCCTTTTTTATTTTATAATTTAGGTAGGCGAGAAAGTAATTTCTTACAGCACAATATGGCCGGGAAGGACTAATTCAGAATTCAAAATAACATTCCGTGAAAACACACGATGTAAAACATCATTCCAAGTCAAATACTCGGCAGAATATTAAAAAGGAAATAGTCCTTCAAAGATTGCAGCGTGAGAGTTTGACACTGACTAGCAGTTAAAGCTTCAAGGACATGTTTAATAGAGCAATTGAAAAGATTTTGGTGACTGATAAATTTTATATTTTAAATATAAAAAAATTAAGATCTTATTTATTGTATTTCTAAATTCTATTTAGACTTAAGTTTAAAGCCGCGAATTTTTGAATATTTATTTCATTTATATTAAATTTATAATTCTATAAGGACTTCGTGAAAACACACGATGTAAAACATCATTTCAAGTCAAATACTCGGCAGAATATTAAAAAGGAAATAGTCCTTCAAAGATTCCAGCGTGAGAGTTTGACTATGAGTGGCAGTTAAGGCTTCAAGGACATGTTTAATAGAGCAATTGAGAAGATTTTGGTGACTGATAAGTTCTATATTTTAAACATAAAAAAATTAAGATCTTATTTATTGTATTTCTAAATTCTATTTAGACTTAAGTTTAAAGCCGCGAATTTTTGAATATTTATTTCATTTATATTAAATTTATAATTTTATAAGGACTTCGTGAAAACACACGATGTAAAACATCATTTCAAGTCAAATACTCGGCAGAATATTAAAAAGGAAATAGTCCTTCAAAGATTCCAGCGTGAGAGTTTGACTATGAGTGGCAGTTAAGGCTTCAAGGACATGTTTAATAGAGCAATTGAGAAGATTTTGGTGACTGATAAGTTCTATATTTTAAACATAAAAAAATTAAGATCTTATTTATTGTATTTCTAAATTCTATTTAGACTTAAGTTTAAGCCCACGAATTTTTGAATATTTATTTAATTTATATTAAATTTATAATTTTATAAGGACTGAATATATAAAATATTGTATTATAATCAGCAACGAAAGGGAACAGTACTGACTTCGAAGCATCCACACCATCTCAACAGCGTTCAGTTTTTCATTTCTTGCACTTTTCACGATGATACTAATCAGTAGTGTTATGAAAGAGGGATAAGTATTTAGGCCACTTGAAAGCTTTTTTTGCAGTGTTTTCGTTCCTTTTTTATAAAAATTTAAGTCTTCAATTACTTCATTTACTTAAACAAACAGTTCTTCTGCACACTCCGTCAGAAAGTTCATGTTGTGGTGTTTTATTATTTACAACTCGTATTAACTTGTCACCAAAGTCGATTCCTTGGTAAAGTTTATCAATTGTTTTCAAGTAAATACTTGTGCAAAATAAAATTTGTATACGAAAGCTAAACAGTAAATAAATATTGTGTGACAAATTGCAAACTATTTAAAAAAAAACAACTGCACATATTTAAAAGTTAAAACCATCATTAAGTTGACAGCAAATACTCGTATGTGCAGTTCAAAACAAAGCTAAAAAAATTAAGTAAATAATTAAAAAACACACTAAACTCCCAATAAATAAGACAGCGAATATGCTGAAATATTTAGCGTGCTTAAGCATGCATTTGGAAATGAATTTACAGGCCTAAACGCACAAAATATACTGAAAACTATAACGATGTAAACAAACCAGGCTCATGTTTAATTGTTCAAATGTACACACATTAAAGCGCTGAATAGATTGACAAGTTCTGCAACAAATAAGCCTAAAGGCATGCTACACCGTTTAAATATATCTGTTTGCAGAAGTATGTAAAATAAAAAATGCTCATGTATTTACATACTAAATGACGACGCATCCGACTGGGATGTCAATTTCTTCATTTAAAAGCGAACGTGTGTGTGTGTGTGCATATAATAATGTTTAAATGGATGGATGTCACATAATCCTTGTTGTTTTACCGCTGCAATTCACATTTTAACTATTGCTAAAATGGGATAAATATAAAGTTTTAAACGCAAATTGTCATTAAATTAAAACCACAAACGCATTTACATTTTATTCGATACAAACTATGCGCTTGTATATGTATTCGACTTTATCAGGAAGCATTTCACACACGCTCACATACACTCAATAACATATGCCACCACCAAAATACTTGCAATCAACAGCAAAACAAGAGCATTTGCGATGACACAAAATTTGAATCGAATTGCAGTGGTTGCAGTTGAAAAATACTTTTGTAGCTGCACGATTCGTATTCCACTTGGGCCATATTGTCGTTGGGATATGAAATCGTAAAAGTTTGGGAAATTTTACTATTCTAGCGTTAAATTAACAGGACTTTTGAATATAAACCCGTGGATATATAAGCTACAAGTGTGCACACAGAGTAGTGACATGCTGAATGTCCATTTTCGGTATTCGTAAGTACGACTACGAATAAAAATTTGGGAGAATAAAATATAATTTTTTTCCCAACATTTAAAAGCATTGAATTGGGGCTCTTTTAAAGTCTATATAATTAAAATATTCCACCGATAAAAAGTTCGATAAAAAAATTATTACAACTGAAATGAAAAAGTTGTGCCCAAAAAAGGACACGAACTTTATTAAGTCCTCAGGAATATGAGGGCTTTTTTTGATAAATAATAACTTAAAAACTTTTATTATTATTATTATTTTATTATTATTATTATTATTATTATTATTATTATAGAATTTTACATTCTCAGTTTATGCTGGAATTGACGTACCGGGTCTGAGACCAAAGGTTACGCTCTGTGGGGATATAATTCATCTTTTATGTCCGTTATCCTAATGTTTCCCTCACGATCGTTGTTGCTTTTATTAGAATTGCCTTTTGCATTTCGGTTAATATTTTTACATTCAGGTCAAATTTTTCGATTAGTCGTGGTTTCTTTGGGTATTGTTCCCATAGAGCTTATAACTATTGGTAGAATTTCTACCTTGACTAGATTGTGTGTATTCTTAATGTATTGGGCAAGCAGTATATATTTAGATTTTTTGATGGCTATGGTGTCTTCGATATTAGTATCATATGGTATGGCGAAGTCAATGATCTGGGCAATTTTTCTTTGTTTATTTATTACTATCATATCTGGTCTATTGGGTATATTTGTGTCTGATGTGTTAATGGTTAGTATTGATCTATCCCTGTAGATAATATATTGGTTATTTTCAATTATTGGCTTAGGTTGATATTTGTAGTACTGTGTTGTTGGCTCATTAATATTTAATCTATTAATAATATTTATATATATTATATATTTTTGTTATTGTATTGTTACTTGACTATTATTAATTGTTATCCTTAAGAATGTATGTAAAGGAAATATTTAAATATAAAAAAATTAAACTGGTAGCTTCTTTGGGAATTGTGATTTTTAAAAGTCTTTAACATTAAATATCGTGCTATTTTGTATTGCCAAAGATTTTTATGAAACAATTGAAAGTGATCAATTTAGGGACTGCAACTAGTTCCTTTACACATTTCACTGCAGCTAATTCAGATCATCAGCGAACTTATGCCCAGGATATCTAAGATTATCTAAAGATATTATATCAAACTTCCACTTTGATAAGTAAGAAGTCTAAACAAGTGCCAGAGGCATTATGAGAACTTTTTAATAAAAATTTGGGAAAAAATAATATGCACGATATTTAAAATTAAAGAGCTACAAAATATTACAGTTTTTAAAGTTATTATATTATTAAGAAGACTTCAAGCTCAGTATTATTAGAAGAAAATGATGAAATGACAAGACAGGTATTTAAAAAAATTGTAATAGTTTAAGTTTGATATACATCTCGTTTTTTATAGTACGGGCTTGATAAACTTTTCGTTTTAACTTTATAAACTAATTTATTATTAAAATAGAAACTGTTATCACATTCAGCGAAGCCAACTTACAAGTGGAAATAATTAAAAATATGCACACAAGTACTGATGATGAAAGTGCAGCGGCTTTTGAAAACAGCTGTTCTGCTGTGCTGTATGAGTTGAGTATGTTAAACTGTTGTAGACTTTTTCTTGTTTTTTGAAATATTTATTTTGCCATCGGACTTAAAAAGACTCGTCCTACAATAATCCTTCCCTATAGGCTTAAATGATGTTGAGGGAAGCAGCTAAAAGGGAATACATTAGTTTTGTTAGAGATAAGAAAAGTCGAATGAGCATTTATTTAGTAATTTACAAGATTTCTATATAACTTTCAATGAAACCATAAACGGAGATCGTTTATTGGTATATAATTTAAGATAACACAAAATGTTCTACATAAAGATTTTACAGGAGAACTGTAGCTCATCCAGATTTCTTAGTCGCGAGCTTTTATTTGATGTATAACCATTTTGAGATTCTCAGAAAGCTCTGCTCTGTAATTCAACACTGTTTGAACACGATACTTGATCAACAAAATATTACATTTGATGTAAATAAAGCATGACGGAAATTTATATAATTTTTACATTATGAAAATTGCCTCAGTCACGGTAAATTTTACGACTACATTCTTTTATACATTCAGTGTGACTGCAGCCTGCCGTAGAATACAAGATTTCAGTACATAAAAAAAAGAATCTATACAATATTTAACATATTGATGTAAAACAATTCGATTAAGGTTGGCATTGTCAGAAGAGGGTTGCAGGGCTACAAGAGAACTGGAGAAGGGAATGTAAAACAGAAAAATAAATAAAAGAAATAAATGCTGCTACTTGTATTGGCAAATATTTCATCAGTAAATAGCAGGGAGGGTTTAAATTTCGTAGGTTGGAAATATTTTTGTGCTGTAAGTGTCTGGTTATTGAATAGCAATTTTGTTGTCGTTTTGTTGAGTAGAAATAAAATTACACATTTTGTTCAACCGCACATTATTTAACTTTGTTTGGTTGACATTCGAATGTGGGATTTTCCATTTACTCGTATACCCTCCGTCGCATATGCAGACGACATAGAAATCTACTATTTTTCGTTCTTCATTTGTTCCATTGAATACTGAAGGATTTTTATCTCGCATATGTTTGATGGTTTATTTGCTTCTGGGGTCTTTTCTGATTTTATCAATTCAATAAAAACAAAATAAAATCACAACGACTACAAAAAATAAATGAAAAAAAAAAAACGGAAATGCAAATATTTTTAATACTCGTACATATAATTTTCCTTTTATTTCTCTTGGATATTTATTTTATTTTTGTATAATAAAAAATTGATTTTTAAAAGAACAAAATCTTTCATTTAGACAGATTTTATGAAAGGATTTTACTGGTTAGACCTGTACTTAAGAAAGATCAATTTGTTTTTCAGATATTTATAGCAGCTGTAAAATTTGGAGGCAAAATTCTTGTCCAAATCCTTGCTCCTGTTTTATTGCAACCAGTACAACTTCATATGCAACTAATTATCTGCTTGATGACATCAAATCATTGAGTTTGTATCACTCAATTTTGAATTGAAAAAGCTAAATAAGATCTTTTATTTATATTATATTAAAAGAGTCATACCTTTACAGACTGCTTTTAAACGTTAACGTTCTAGAGACGATCGTACACAATAAATTAAATAGATGAAAAATGTGGTTACCCAGGGGAAAATATATTTTAAAATCAAGACACTTTATTTATGCATGTAAAATTCATGTTAATTGTGCACTCGATCCTTGTGAGTTTAAAGTTGTTGTTGTCTGCATTTATGGCATGAAGTACAACTGCGGAAATTTTTAATACGGGCTCAACATGTTGCTGGAATGTTGCAGAAATGTTATACATGATTTTGTGTAATCAAACTTCAAGGATTAATTATTAAAACAGGACTCATTATTCGGCGTTAAATTCAAAAATTTCTATTTTTAATTTGTGTAAAATTCACATATTTAAATAGTTGATACTCCTAATGATTAATGCATGACATGGCATAGCAGATTTGAAATCAGTGCTGATCCATCCTGCCTGATTATAATGAATATTCTAAATATCGCAACTAAAAGAAACAAATTTCATACAATTTAAAAATACCATGTTAACAAGCGGGTTTGAAATTAAGGTTGATAAATAGTTTTTAGTTTAATAATAAATTTGTTATGAGATTTGATTAATTTGAAATTAATTATTAAATCATTTTTTATTAAATCTTTTTGTTTTAACTGAATTTTGGATCAGTTAAAATGTAATTTGATAGGCTAACTGTTCGATAAGTGTTTTTAATACAGAAAGACATGATAAAAGTTCCAAAACTCAAGGAAAAGTCACGTTATTGCAAGAGCAAGTGCCCAATTATAATATGAAACTTATAAATTTAAGCTACTGACCGTCATAAATTGCATTAGAGATCAAAAATCTTGACTAATAATTTTTCCACCTTGCTTGAATTCCATTTTTGAAGGACTTTTTTCCACAGCTTTTAACTTTAAAGAAATGTTTTGTTTAAATTAGTTTGTTTCCTCTATAGTTTTCCTCTTTTATCTTAAGGAAATACAACTCCATCCCGGTTATATACGTTTGCAAGTTGTCTTTAATGCACAAATAAAACATTTCACAACAGCATTTAATATAAAAGATTACAAGTATCTAGAGCACAAACTAAAAGAAAAAAAAATTAAGTAACTCAGGAGAGTAACTTCAAGTTTTCTATCGCGATAAGCGGAAATACCATAAGATTTCCATTTTTATTTCCCGCAAGACAATAAGACAAGCAAAAACTAGAGATGGAGATACATAAAAGGAAATGCATACAGACATAAAAACGGAAAGACAATGAAGAAAGTGTAGATTACAACGTATAGGAAATGGCAACATGGATAAACTTCTAACAAATGGAAGGAGAAGAGCGGCAGAAAAAGAAATTCTTTGGCGCCTTTAAATGGCAAAATAAAATTGGAAAATAACCTCAAGGCTTAGATAAAAAGGTAATTTGATTCAATTCCTCTGATAGGCACGTCATGTTGTATCATTTTACTTTTGCTATTACACTTGTGGTAAACATTTTAAGTTTCATCGAAATGAAAATAGTGAATTAAACACTCATATTGCAGTTAAAGTTGTTACTAGTTTCTGAGTAACTCAAATAATAGGATTTATTTGCTATGAGGCCTGATAAATAATTTGTAGCAAGAGGGCTTTTTGTGTGATGGCACAGTTTTATTTGGCCCATCTACTGAGAAGTTATCAAATATTATAAAAAACATTTCTTATATATAAACATTTTTCAAAAAATTTGTATAAAAATATTACTTTTTATTGAATATTACAAAAGCAAAACAAAAGTATCATATTTATTATTATTTTTTTTTTAATCTTAAATTGAGTGCTGACTGATGACGCCTTTAAGGGCAGTGCATTGCGCTAGAACTAGAAAGGAGGGTTTAAGAAGACAGACTTTTTACTTCGTCGAGGAATTTTTTGCTGCAGATAACGGTGCTGCAGTATTGCGTGTCTTTTTAGAGTGTCACAACTTTGAGTCGGCCTCACTGCTTTATTGGATCACCCATTTAACAGCTGATAGTTGCTTTATGTTAAGTTTACTTTGAAATTTCATTATGAATCGGCTCTCCAGACTAATGCGGTCAAATTGTTGAAATTTTTAACCAAAATAACTGCTCCATTCGTCAAACTCATCCCTTAAAAATTTAACTTTCCGGTTCAAGTTCAAAGTTCATTTCTGGTAAAATGGTTACGTAAATAAGTAAAATTGTCGTACTTGGAATGATCAAATTCCAGAAGATTTTGTGGAACCGCCATTACATCAACTGCCTGGCAGAGTTACTGGCTCATATGTCTTCTAAAACAATGATGGTCAGAATATTACTTTCAATGGCGAACAGAATAGGAACATGATCTGAAATTTTATTGTACCTCAATTACGCGGCATTAATCGAGCTGATATGCGGTTCCACTGGGATAAAGCGGGTGCTACAATTAATTTACTCAAGGAACTTTTGATGAACACATTATTTTACGCATTGGCCACCAAAATTGTGTTGTTTAACCAAATTTGATTATTTTATTTAAGGTTATGTGAAGTCATTTATCTATTTCGATAAACCACAAACAATTGAATACCCGGAAATCAGCATTCAAAGAGTTTTTGGCGAACTACGTGATTCAAAATAAAAGAAATACTGCAAAAAGTTGTTGAAAGTTGGTGTTCCAAATTACGCCTTCTACGCGCCAGCCATACATTTTCATAAAATTTTCTTTCGAATGAAGCCCATAGCATTTATATTAAAAATATTTTCATATGCAAATACTTTACAAAGTGAATTTGTAAGGAAGTATTTGGTGCACAGATGCCAGTGGGTGATTGAGACTAAACACCGGCGATGTTGTTAAACCTTATTTTGTCCGTTTCTATGACCAACTGTACACGAACTATGCCTTTAAATAGATAGTAGCAACGTAAAGGGTGTTTTTTATAGAGTGATACAAGCTTAAATCTTAGTAAGTCATCGTATTATACTTTTGATATCAATGCAACAGTCTTTATTTGATAGAAAATTTTATGACATTAATGTTTAGATATAATTTTGGCCATGGCACAATCTGGAACACCAATTTTCACAATTAGTAACACTCTGACCATTATCGTTTTTGAAGACAAGGGGCCAATGACTCCGTCAGCCAACAAAGGGCACCAAACAGTTATTTTCTGTGGATTTAATGGTGTTTCGACAAAAGCTTGTGGATTCTCTTCACTCCAAACACGACAATTCTGTTTATTTACCTACCCATTTAACCAAAAATGGGCTTTATCTGATAATAAAATTTTGAATGGATGAAGTGCACGATAAGTTTGACGAACAGAACCATTATTTTGATTAAAAATCTCCACAACTTGCACGCGTTTCATTGGTGTAAGTCGATCCATAATGAAATGTCAAACAAATTAAACAAAAAGCACTTATTAGCTGTTAAATGGCTGGTCTAATAAAGCAGTGATGTTAACTCAAAGTTGTATATCTCTATACAAAACACCCTATAGTTAGTCACGGAAAATTCCTCAGAAGATTCCTCAGTTAGTTGAGGCGTCGAAAACTCTGGAAAGAGAGTAAACGATCAGTGGTCTGGTTGCACTTAAAATATAATTGCCAACGAGGTTTGATATTGACTGACTCAGAGCTGTTTTGCGGCTGATTTAAAATATATATGTTTTTTTTTTATTTAGACTTGCGTCACCTTATAAAAAACACTCATTACATGACGTTGTTAATCGCCGTCGTTATTTCTCAGGGACCAGGGCCATTTTTTCGTTGCTGGGACAAGTTACTGGCAACAATTAACGCAGTCATGCACTCATGCAGATCAGAAAAATTCGACATCGCGCTCGAATCGGAGATCTAAGGCATCGTACTCTTGTGTTCTGTGCTTTAGTTAACAACAACAATATTAGAAGTTTGAAATTATTTGTTTCTAGCCACGAAAATAACCAGGAACTGAAATGTTATATGAACCAAATAATTTTTACACAACAACTTATGTCACCGTCACTTCTACTCCTTTAATATCTGCAATATGTGGCTTTGCTATCTCTTGGGAACCATCACTATCTGCAGTTGATCTATTTAATTAGGCCACTGCCGCCTCCGTTTATTTTATTTCAATAGCAGTTAGTTTGCAGAACATTATCTTTTCAGACGCCAAAACATTTTATATGTAACAAATAATATCCATGACTTGACGTTTTATTTAATTGTAATTAAAGTTACAAAATAAACATATATAAAAATATATTAATCAGTAAAAGCAAAAACTTTCATTTAATAGTTAATGTTATCTGTAACATAATTAATAAAAAAATTGTATTCACTTTCTAAATGCTTATAAATAGTAGCAGATTCTTGTGAGTTGGCAGTAGCTGCCGAGTGGCCTGGAATATGTGTTTCAAAGGCAATTAATAAGTTTTGTTACACACAAAATGCCAAATAAATAGATCAAAGATACGCATGACATTAATAAATGTTTGTAAAACTGCTGCTGGTTGTTAGTTTAATTGTGTCTTTCTCTACTCCTTCCAGCAATTGAGTGTTCCATGAATATGTGTGTAGGTTTGAATGTGTGCAGGTTTGTATATATTGTGTAGGTTTAGTTTCACAGTTTCTATGTTAAAATGAAATGATATGATGGCATGTAGAAAAATAGTCGACTTACATTGTTAAATGGTGTTTAAGATGTTGTCTTGCAGATAAACTTTTAGTTCATAAAAATTAAGTACTTCTTCCATTTACATTGTGTTGATGCTTTTCCTTCTCTTCCTTTTTTTTTTGCTGTATCTTTGCCTGTAATATTCTTTACTGTTTTTATTTTCCTGCGGTTGCTTTATCGAAGTTGTATTTATTTAACGTGCTGTTTCAGCTTACTGCTAAACTCAAACAACAAAACAAGTCCTTGTATGAGTTGTGCGTTCAAAGAGCCTAAAAGTATGTTAACTTTTAATTAAAACTTACGCTTGCTTTGGAACATTTTCAAAATTAATTTTATTTGAGCAACTGCACTAAAATCATGTTGGTGGTTGTGTGTGTGTTCCTTTTTATTTGGGCTTGCAATATTTAAACTTTATGTGGAAATTTTATCTACTTGTTCATCACAGAAAAAATTTATTTATTTTATTTTTATTTTCATTTGTTTGTTTGTTTGTTCGTTTATTTAGTTTTTCAGTTTATATTTTTGAATTGCGTTTTTTTATTTCTAATTTTCATTTCTTTTTATAACAACTTTTACTACTTTAATTCAAGCGTGTAATAGCCGAGTTTATGAGTGCAGACCAAAATTAATGTAAAAAATATGCTAAAACTTATTTGAGTTTATATCTTGGATACTAAGTTTATGTTATTACATCTAAGAGAATCTGTTTTTTCGAGTCCTTTTATGTTTTATATTAAAAAAAAAATATTTTAGTATTGCGTGAAAATTTATATCCAGCTTTAACATTGCAGCTGTTATGCTGGCAACAGAAGGTTTTAGGAATCTTAATTGTTTCCCAAGCTCCTTTCACATCTATCAAATATTTGACAAATAGGCGTGACCAATAATTTCTGATTTAATTTAATTAATTTTAGACATACATTCTTAAAAATGAGCTTAAGTCTGTTTAATAAAATATTAATATCGTCTTATTTGGCTGATATAGATATATAGTCAATACGCCTATTTTTCGAAATATATGATGTACATGAACGTGGCTCAAAGAAACAGTCACAATTGGCAAATATTTGCCCAGAAAAGCATAACCACGAAATATTAATTAAAAAACATTTAAAACGATTCTGTTGAAAGTACAGAAATTAAAACCTAGTTAATCATACGCCTTGATGTCCGTCCCTTGTATGAGTATGCAGAAAAGCTGCAAAGTAGGCAACAATTTTTGTGACTATTTTAAAAATTCGTTCGGGTGTTTTTTATAGAGTGATACAACTTTGAATTGGCATAACTACTTTATTTGACCACCCATTTAACAGCTGGTAGTTGATTTTTGTTTAATTTGCCTTGACATTTTATTATAAATCGACATAAACTAGAACAAGGTGCGCAAATTGTGGAAATTTTTAATCAAAATAATGGTTCTGTTTGTCAAACTTATCATGCACTTCGTCCATTAAAAATTTTATTTTCCGATGAAGCCCATTTTTGGTTGAATGGGTATGTAAATAAACAGAATTGTCGCATTTGGAGTGAGGAGAATGCACAAGCTTTTGTCGAACCACCATTACATCCACAGAAAATTACTGTTTGGTGGCTGGCGGAGTCATTGGCCGATGATGGTCAGAATGTTACTTTTATTGAAAATTGGTGTTCCAAATTGCGCCTTGTACGCGCCAGCCATGGAGACCACATGGCCGAAATCATATGTAAACATTAATGCCATAAGATTTTCTATCCAATAGAGATCGTTTTATTGATATCAAAAATATATTGTTTTATTATAATTTAAACTTGTATCACTCTATAAAAGACACCCTTTATTTCACTTTATTAAACATTGAAATAAACAACTGAAATACATTTTTTAATTTATCTTACAACTGATAAGAATGTAGAATAACAAAAATAATAAAAGATTCAATAAATTAAGCCTCTTGAAAATATCCGATTTAATATCCAATATAACTTATCACACACCAATACATACAAACATGTGCGATATAAAAACTAAAGTAAGTTGATGAAGACCCTTTCGAAAAAAATTGTTGAAGTGTAAATTAAAATAATCAAGAAGCAACTAAAAAATAAACAAGAGACGGAAAACATAAAAACTGGCACTTACAGACATCAATACACACGTAAACACGCATACATCTACATTCCCATGAATACGAGTATACAGAGTTCAATTGTGTTTGAAACAATCGAATAAAGTGGACAAGAATGACACAATATTTTTGTTGTTGTTGTTGCTGCTGTTGAAAAGTAAAAAAAGAAAACAAAAATAAACAACGAGTAAAACCCCCTGACATCAAGTGCTGTAAACTTATATGTTTGTATGTATGTGAAGCGTTATTATTAAAAAAAAATAAAACAGCAACACTAAAAATGCCACTCAAGCAAAAAATGATAAAAGACCCCTTCGCACAAAAGTGACCAACTGAACGCAGTGGCACGCAATAGCCACACAACTATACACGAGTGAGTGTCCTCTTGATGTGTTTTTAATGTTGCTATTGTTGTTATATATTTTTTTCTTTGTTTTTTTTTTTACTGTTATTTTAGCTGTCATGAGTTGAATGTCAAGGCAACTGTAATTGTAAACAACATACTAGAGGTTGTTTCTTGTTGCTGTTTTTATTTCACTCTTCACTTGTTGTTAATGGTATTACAATAGCTCGAAAAAAAGGGTTATAAAACACAAACTTTTATCCCAGGAAATAATGGCTAATGAGGTCGAATATGGAAAACGCTTTTATAAACGATGACTAAAATTAATATGATTAAATAAAAGCTTGTTATTGTTTGCCAGCAGCAATGCGAATAGCAGCGTTGCATATTGTCAGGACCGTAAGCATGTCGTTTTCCTGTTGCTTATTAATCACTTGTTCCCTCATATTTATATCTTTTACTGGTCTGAGTCAGTCAACATCAATCCTCGTTATCAATTACTTTTTAAGTGCAGCCAGATCACTGATTATTTACTCTCCATCGAGATTTTCGCATCTCACTCTCACTTTTACATTTAAGATAACTGTAGAGGATTGTGGGTTTTCTGTGAAATCTTACGAGATTAAATACGTTGACGATTCTTACGTGAAGTCGTAATTTATTAACACTAACGAATAACATACGGTTAACAATATCGATTTAATGGTCAGAGTCACAAGTCTGCATGAGAGACACGATCATCTGTTAACTATTTGCAAAATATTTTTAATACCAAAACAATATGTCTGTACTATAAAAAATTTATTATAATAACAGCCACAAGACATATAAATTAATTGGGCAGATGAAGTTTAGAACCCAGTAAAAAAAGCCATTTTGGGGAGCCATAAGTTGAGGATCTTATTGATATTTTCAGAAGGTCTTTCATTTTTGTTGAGATCATAATAAGAGACTGCGTTCACCTCTTGACCGACTAGCCAATACAATATTTAACTGAGTTGAATTAATGGAAATGCTCTGGCATGGGAATAAAAATAAAGTTCAGAGCATGTCAAAGAAAATACGAACAATCTGAAACAAATAATACAACCAACCACTCATCTGTTGTTTGTAGCAACAACACAAGAAAGTGAATATAAATGTTAAGAATCTGCAATAGTAAAATTAATTAAAAATATTGTGTTATTTATAATAAACAAAATTAAAAAAAAATATATATATAATAAAACAGCATCATATATAAAATTCTTAATTAATGTACGGCCATTTTATGGCGGACACTTCAGCTTGTGCAACGCCAAGATATTTTTATAAAGACACACACGTTTCTGATGTTCATGTAGAGCTCTTTTGACGTGCTCTGACCCTCCTTTCCAATGTGCTTGAATTCTTTCAGCCATTACTTTTTGCGAAATTGTGTAAGTGCAACAAAGTAAAAGTCATACGAAGTGACAGTTGTAAAATTTACTCAAGTGCTGTATCGTCAACTTGACTATTTAATTTTTGCGCGTAGCCAAACAAACACACATGTCAGACAGGGTATAGCATACACCAAGTACCCGCATGAATTATAACCGTATATGTGCATACACACACACACTCTCACAAACGCGCACACATATCAGTACACATGTGTATGTTGTTAAATGGTTACAACATCATGTTGCTAAATGTTGTCAGATATCAGTTGGTACCACTGCTTCCACAACGACTGACTACTGTGTGTGTGTGTGTGTGTGTGTGTGTGTGAGTGTGTATTTCTGTTTAAGCTCGTAATACAATTTGCTCGACATGCAAAGTTAAACAGGCTGCAATTTGTGTATTGGAACTCTCCATACGATTTACTTGATTCAAATGTTTGCAAGTGGTAATTTGTTTTTTATATCTTGTCTTTAAATCCTTGTTTTCGAAATAAATCCTATAAATATCAATTAATAGGAAAAGTTTAAGTAGATTGTGGTAAAAGCGAAACAAACTTATTTAAATTATTTCAAACTTTATGTTGAAACTAAACGTTTGACTATCATGTTAAAATAATTATTAATCAAATGGATTCTCGAACCGCGTACGCAAACATGATATAGGATGCTTTTTATAAAGTGATACAACTTTGAGTTGTCATCACTGCTTTATTTGATCACCCATTTAATAGCTGATAGTTGTTTTTTGTTTAGTTTGCTTTGACATTTCATTACGGATCGACTTACACCAGAGCAACGCGTGCAAATTGTAGAAATGTTTAATCAAAATAATGGTTCTGTTCGTCAAACTTATCGTGCGCTTCATCCATTCAAAATTTTATTTTCCGATGAAACCCATTTTAGGTTGAATGGGTAGGTAAATAAACAGACTTGTCGCATTTGGAGTGAGGAGAATCTACAAGCTTTTGTCGAAACAAAATTACATCTACAGAAAATTACTGTCTGGTGCGCTTTATGGGCTGGCGGAGTAATTGGCCCATATGTCTTCAAAAACGATGATGGTCAGAATGTTACTGTTTATGAAAATGGGTGCTGCAGATTGCATCTTGTACGCGCCAGCCGTGGCGGCCACATGGCCGAAATCATACTTAAACATTAATGTTATAAAATTTTCTATCTAATAAAGGCCGTTTCATTGATATCAAAAATATATTTCTATGTTTTATTATAATATAAACTTGGATCACTCCATAAAAAACACCCTTTATTCATTTGTATTTAATTTATTTTTATTTCTGTGGCAGGTTTAATTTAAAAACAATAAAATCGAGTCGAAAAATGTATAAATAAATCTTAAAATTGAAAAAAGTGTAGTGAAAAAAGTGTAGTACGCTCGATATACTTAAAAGAGGACACAAAGCGCGCAGGCTTTTTTCACAACAATATTTGATTCTTTATTATTTTAAAATAATTAAAAAAATTTTTTTAATGATATTTGCTAAAATTGTGCTAGTATTTCTTGACTGTATATATTTTTTATTCTTTAGTTCAATTAATTTCGAAAGCGTGTAAAAATACTTAAATTTTATCAGCAGATAAGAACATGATATACACCAACAACCTTCAACGATTAAAATGTCACGTAGGAGCAACAATATCAACAATAAGAAGTATACGCGTCGAGGCACAATAAAGAAATAGAGTTTCATACAAACAAACACAAAAGTGAAGCTAATAATGGGTGTTTATTTTAGAGTGAAACAAGTTTGAATCATAATAAAACAAGAGTATATAATTTTAATATCAATGAAACGAACTTTATTTAAAAGAAAATTTTATTAAATTAATGTTTATATATGATATCTGGCATGTACCCGTCACAGCTGGTATGCAGAAGGCTCAATCTGGAACACCAATTTTCAACAACTTTTAACAGCAAAGAAAATAGTCCGATGGGGTTAATTCACACGGCATTGGTGGCTAATTTCCTTAGGCCATTACGTGAAGTTAGTTTCCATCAAAAGATTCTATGATTAGGAAAGATCCGGATATGCACGACTTTTGAATAATAAATTTAGGATCACATTGACTTCTCCAGAATAACTTTTTTTTAATGAGTTATACAAAATTTGACCTAAATAATGAATTCACATACATCCACATCGAATATATATCCGATAAAAATTATAATAATAGTTTCCAATTCAACTCCCACCAACTGTTGATATGGAGCAACTGCAACAGAATAAAAATGAAAAACGAAATTATTAACAACAAACTAAAATCTCATCACTTTTGCAGCATCTGCATCATAGTCTTGAATATGTTTTCCATATTAAAATGAAATTAAATTAAAATTCAATCTAGTGTGTAATTATTACTTTCAGCAAACTACAGATGAGATTTATGGGAATTTCATTAAAAGCAAAACTTAATAAAAACATAGAAAAAAAAAACGGAAACTTAATAAAAAAAAAATAAGTGCATCAACATATTCTTAATGCCAACAGCATGCCAGTTTATAATATTAGCAATTGCAGCATATGCAGCAACAAATTCGATGTGAGTTTATATAGCGTAAATAGAACAGACATGCCACCCACAGTCTAGGCAAAATGTGTTCAGTTTGGCTTTCAAAGTAGTGAAGACCAGAGCAGAAGAGTTTCATATATTAGCATAATAGCCGGAGGCGATAAAAGTTTTGTCATTTAATCTCAAGACTTGAAGTAAAAGTTTTGAGTGCATGAGAAAAAGATTTTTGGCAATTTTAGAATTCACCAGACGCATGTCAATTTTAATACTCTTTTCATATGTTGAAATAAATATGAGGATACATAAACAATAATATTTGTAAAATCTTTTTAAATAAGAATACTATGTGTGTATATAAAATTCTTCAAATAATAAACAGATTTTAATATTTCAATCCCATGTTTTCATTTTCCACTGAGTTTGTTATCCAGTTGGTCTGATAACGATAACATCATTTCCGCATATATTGTGTCATCGTATTAATTAATTCGTTTCAGACTTTTCAAATATCAATAAATAATCTTGACAGCAGCTGCAATATAAATTTTATATCTGTTTTGATTTAATACTTATTTTTTGTTGCCTTACAATAACAAATTATTTGCAGAAAAAGTTAGAAGAATCAAAGATATTCTCAAAAAAGCACTAATATGAAAATTACCATACAAGTGCCTGCGCTAAAAACATCTTAAATTGTCAACACTATGAACAAATACTCTTTACCTTGAAACAATTGTTAGCTTTTGTTGCTCAACTACAATTAGAGTTGGAAAAAACCTAACCAATTATGAAATGAGATAAAAAAAGAAGTGACCTTAGTTATTCTAGGATATGTTGGTTATAGGTTCCCTAATGATCTGCATTAGCCCCAGTGGAATGCGCTTAAAGCCCTCAATTAAACACTTTGAATTTTTTATAACATTTTGGGAAAAAGGGATCAGCACAATATTTAAATTAAAGAGATTTAACTTGCTTTGCTATTGATTCAGGGCTATAAGAACAATTTTTATGTACTCTATAAGAAAGACAACTGAGTAAACAAACATATTCCAAAAAAGTTAATAAGATCCTAAATTTATGATCCGGATCTTTTCTAATTTTTTTACAACAGGTTGTCTGTCATTGCAAAAAGTTATCTTTTATATCATCTTTTTAGTGAATACGAAGTCACGTTTCCGATGTTAATTCAATTTGGTTTTGATATGTAATTTCTAATAAATTTTTAAATTGATTAGGAAAAGTGGCCAACTGCAAATTCTCTAAAGGCTCGGGGATTCCATAGAAAGGACTTATTCTTTACTTCTAAAGTATCAATGAGTTTGTGTTATTGACTTAACAGGAAACGATTTTTTACAGTAGTAAAATATTTTTTTAAAATTTGCTTAAGTTATTTGTAGTTATGCAAAGTATAACATTTTTATTTATACAAAATATTATATTTGCAACAATATAATTGAAGTAAAAAAAATAATAAACGACTTATAAACAACAAATTGATAAACATAAATTAGTAATATTATGTGTATGTGTATGAGCACTATTTGGCAAAAGTCTTTAATATGTTCCATATAGAAAAATTGTGCTGGCAAATGGCAAGGAAATATATATTGAGTCCCCGAGCGTTCAAGGAATTTCACTAAAAGACCTAATCAATTAAGAAGTTATTAGGTACGACATAAAAAATCATATTCAGAAACATGACTTCATTTTTATTGAAAAGGCGACCAAAGGCTGAACGTCTTGTAATTGCAACCCATTTTAAAAAGTTGTAGAAAATATCCAGATTTGCACAACATGAATTGTTGGCTAGCCATTGACTCTAAATTGCGTTACCTTCAATCGGATTGAATTTGTAACTTCCACAGGAGCTAAGATAGAAAATATGTTCTATTTACAAATATTTTACTCAAAAGATTATGATAGAAAAATTATCGTTTCGAAACATTTTACAGTGTTTTATGAAGGAATTTATATCTGCTGTCTTTCGTAATTGTAAGTGTATGAAAATTGTGCTTCAGTCGGAGGAGTTAATATATTAAAAACAACATTTTTGAATTAATAATCGAAGTAAAAGAATTATTGCTTTTTTAAATCACACTTGACACAAAACCAATTCATCGACTTTTATTTTTGCTTCAAATTTATCTGTACGAAGCACAGAATTCTACGACGTTGTTTAAATAGCAGTGAGTTATTAAAAGTGTCTTATAGATTTATAAAAAGTCTTACAAACGGGTCACAAAAAGTTCTGTTTTCTAACATTTTAAAAGTCCGCATCATTCTAATCAATCTATCTAAATCCTTTCCTTAATTAATTATTTTGTTAGATAAGTTCGCTTTAATTAACACTTTCCCTCAAACACATTTATAACTTGACAGAAGACCATTTTTCTTTAATACATTTCACAAACATGTTGCCATTAATGGCAACAATATCTCCCTGTCAAACCTTTCCGTTGTATGAAACAGTTTATCTTGAGATTTTCTTTAGTTGTTAATTATATTGTCATAATCATGTGTTGTTGAGTGAAACGATTATTGCTTTAAAACACGCAATAATAACGTGTCTGAACAATACCCATCTGCGTATTTGTTGAAATGAAATAACATTTATTACAAATGCAATTTTCAATATCAAACACATGTAACGCAGCCATACACAGAGAAGAAATTCACACACACCCATATATATTTCCTTTTATGTATAAATAAACAAACACACTTTTAGTAAATCATCTTGATAATATTTCTTTTACTTTTACAATGTGCATCTAGTCCTCATCATTGTAACAGAGCAGAGTAGCAGATGTTGCTGCTGTTTCAAAATGTTGAAGGAAAGAAATTAGAACAAACAATCTAACAAAAACTCAGGAAGCCCCCTCAAGAAAGCTTAGGAAAACTGTAACAACATGGTTACACATATACACTTATACTTAGGCACAAGTTTCATATCACAACATATGCCCGTGTAGTTATTGAAAGTTATTTTCTTTCATGTGTGTAAAAAGACTTCTACCTAAATGTTGTTAGAAATCCTTGAATGTACTTCCGTTTCCTATAGATTGGCCTCTTTGTGTGTGTTTTCTTTTGGCTCGTTTATGTATTTTTAATTTTTCTGTTTTTTTTTTCAAATAAAAATGCTAGCATATTTTGTGTTTTGTTTTATATATTTTCTAACAAAATGTTAATATTTTCATTTCATTTTCATGTTGTTATCTTTTTATTTGATGGGTGTGTCTGTTGTACTAATCGTAGGCTGGTTGATGAGTGGTTGGATGTTTCCAATGATGTTGAGCTCAATGTTCGAACAACTTAAATTGTATGAGCGTTTGCAGTGTACCATCAGATATTTAGTCGGTTATATATTGTGTTTTTAAATCACTGCATCTAAGAAAGTAATTATTTTATAAAATTTATATATCATGATGTCCTCACTTTTCACTTACCCTTAGCCTGGAGTATAAATGAGCGACTAGGGTTAAGGATATATTTTCATTCCTATTTCCTACAACAGTTGCATACCTGGATATGTATAATGAAACATATAAAAATATGCCGATATTGACTTTTGATTGCATTGAGTTATTAAGCTTTTAATAAATGAAATCCCCTGACCGCAACATTTTATAAATAAAAAGGTCTCAACGAAGCGATAGGATGCAAACAAATAAATACGGAAAATGGTTAAGCCTAAAGGACATCTTTGTAACTTCGCGCTAATATTAACCGCAAGGCGACCATAACCTGGTTTTGGTGCTATTCTTTGAGCTCTTCGAGCTAAAACACAATAATTTTAAATTTCAAATCATCAGACTTCCACTTGATAAGCGGTGCTTGATATAGTTTTCGACAACTTTAAAGAATTGAGAAAACCAACTGATCGGATATAAATTTTCGAGGTGCTTCAAGTGAATCCTTTTCTTTTCGCTTACGATATATCACGAACGACTTAACCGATTTTTACCCTATTTGAGATGATCTAATTGGTTTTTATCTGTTTGGAACGGATAAGACTCCCAGGAGATCTAAGTCCAGAAACGTTATTTAGAACACTACCAGTTTAGTTTCATTGCAGCCGTTCAGGAAGCAGATCACATACTCACTCACAGGCCCTCAAAACTAGTCAGGGAAGCTTCCAAGGACCTCAAGTCGCGGTGATCTAATGAGAGCTCGATTTTTTTCAAACAGGATAAAGTCAATAGGTTAGGTTAGGTCGAAAACAGGAGCATGAGTCATCGCAATTCGCTCAAGGATTAAGCTTAGGCTCCATAGGCCTGTTGTGCGCTCTATTGTAAGGAGTTCCCATTCTAGGGAGCCTCCATCAGTACCGTCAAAAACCTTTGAATTTGATCACATTATGAACCTGGTTTGCTCAATGTATCTTCTTAAGTCCCTCTAATTAGAACCCCTAAGAAATTCCATCTCCTGTATAATCTTCGGATTAAATGTTAGTCTTCTGACTTGGCTAAAATCTGGATAGTAGCACAAGTAGTGCTCCAGTGTTTCGTCCTCTTGCTGACACGCCCTGCATGTTATACCGTCATTCCCATTCGTGCCAGGTGAGTCCTTAACTCTGTATGTTCAGTTATTAAATGAAACATTCTCCGTAGTGCTGGCTTACTCAATGTTAGAATCTCCTTTGTCCTATTATCATTTGGGTCCCCCCGTAGAATTCTAGTCATCCTAGCTACGGTAGAGTGCTGCCAATCTCTTGTATGCTATTTTATGGCCTATTGTTTAAATTCGTTCTTAAAAACCTGAAGTGGCTTTGGATTATCTAGTGTGATGTGTGCCATTAATGCTCCCATCTTTGTTAGCCTATCAGCCTCATTATTTCCAGGTATTCACTGATGTCCTGGAATCCATATTATCTCTATGCTTCCACAGTGCGTGTATGAGTTAATCTCATCTTTGCATTGTAGTACACACCGAGATTGAACCGCATGATTCCTCGATAACTTTCCTACTATCCGTGCATAAAGTCAACAACTTTCTTATATATAAAAATTTAAAATTTTTTTTTTTTAGCGAAAAAGTGGTTTTGAGAACCGGGCGAGAATTGATTAAATCGCTCGTGAGATGTTGTGAAAGAAAAAATCCGAAACAAATTATTTTATTTTAGAATAATCCTGTATTTAAATATCTGATCAATTAGTGTTCCCGATTCTCTTCCATTCTTTTTTTTTTAGTATGTCTAAATTAGTTGAGCATCTTTAATTTTAAGTTAAACTCTTTAACTTTAACTATTTGCTGATTCTTTTTTTCCCAAAATGTTACTAAAAATTCAAAGTGAACAATTGGAGGGTTTCTATCTACTTCTTATGCGCATTTCACTGGGGCTAATGCAGATCATCAGCGAAAATTTACCCAACATTTCTTAGAATAACTAACGATATTTATTACAAACTTCCACTGTAATAAAGGAGAAGCTTAAGCTAAATAACAAAGTCATAACAAGAACTCACTCGTTTGTTTTTCATATTTCTTAGACTTTAATTTGAAAGTTATGCGCCCACTCATGTTTTAAAACACAATAAAAAAGTCTTGTAAACGTTTTTGCAAACGTTACTGTTGTTCTTCTGTTTATCTTTTAATTTATTTGCTTGAACCACGCGTGCAGCGTTTTCTTATTGCCTTAAATTTAAATTGGAAACTTTGCAAATTTACACTAAAATTTTGTTCCGTTCAGGCGATATGCGCCAATACGCCTCTACGATTGAAAAACAAACTCCCACACGTACAACGCATTGCGTATGTGAAAATCTTTATCAGCATGTGCTAGTTGGCTTGTATTTTCCTCAAGATACGTGTGCGTGCTAAAGCATACGCACGTACAACCATTAAACTCGCATGTAACTGCACCATCCTTCACGCACCCTAAACGTAGGCAATGATTTTTACGTTTTACAAAAAATTATATGATTTTGAGATTATTATGAATTTAGAGTTTATGTTTCGTTGCCTGAATATGAAATTTGAAGATATTCTAGCAAACAAATTTTTTTTAGCCAATTTTGATTTGCTGAATTTATTAGCAAGTGTTGGATTTTGGAAAGCGAAATGAAAACCTCCATCTGCAGCTTCAGAGAATGTAAAGCTTTCGAATCTGCTACACTAAAATATAAAGCGATTTTTATTTAATATTTCTAATCTCAAACTAACATATAATAAAATATTCATTCAATGGCCAACATTATCATGGCATTAACAAAAAATATTTATTACAAAATTGGTTGCTTACGGAATGGTAGGAAAATAGAAAAATAAAAAGAAAACTAAAAATAAAGATTTGAAAAACGATGTAAAGAGTTAAAGTTCAAAATATCTTGGATTGTTTTATAAAAATTTTCCAGACGTGTTGATAAAACGCACCGTAGAAACTGCAACTGCAACTTAAAAAAATCAGATACAAATCATTTTCATTTCAATAGTAGACAAAGAAGGTGTATGCAAGCCTAAATATGGCAAAGAAAACAACAACAGTAAACAACTTTTTTTTTTTTTTTTTAAGAAAAGTTTATAGAATGGAATAGACACATTCAATAATAAGTAAAAAAAGAAACTGGTTGCCAATGAGTAGAATAACAAAGTTGTTATTTAGCACTAGAAAACAAAATTCCAACAAAAGAAATATGGCAAAAAAGTATGGAAAACAACAACTCTTTTAAATTGGAAACTCAAAAAACTTCCTTCAAAAATAACAATTTCAACGAAACAAAAGAAAGAGTCAAGTTCATTAACAAAAGTTGCCAAGTAAATAATAAAGGGCAGGATTGAAAATGCATAAGAATTTTCGGAAGTTGTTGGATATATCAAATCCAATTTAAAGAAATCCTGGATTTTGTTGCAGAAAAAATATGAATCCTGGCTTTAACAGGTCCGAAAATTTGCGCTTTTGTAATTCATATCAAACTGATCGGCAAATTGTGGATGGATTAATAAACATGACTGTTTTTTTATAATTGACAATTATAAAAAAACAGTCCCGCGCTTCTGCAACTGAAGTGGGAACTTCGTCACTCTATTAAACGCAGAATGAGTCAGAATATATTTTTTAATGCATTTAAAATTTTGTTGGTTTTTTATAATAATAAATATTTTGTTCTATGGATAACCCGACAATAAGAAGCATGACAACCATAATTATTTAATTTTTCGATGTGAGAACTTCCCACATCAGTTACAGAAACGAGGCACAGGATAGTTTTGTTCCATCTACCGAAAATTGTCTTTTTATTGAATCTTGGCCTTGAGTTCCCAAGAACTAATTTAGAGAGGCTGTCAATAAGTTTGTGTTTATGTATGTGTTTGTGAGCTGCTTATAAATTTTAGCAGCTAAGCTGAACACAACCAAGCTGCCGATGGCGTTCCAAAAACTTTTAAAAAACTAAGATTTCTTATGAATTTTAACGGATTCGAACGATTTTATTTACGAAATAACTTTTGAACAGCTTCAGCGATCGATTTCATAAAATAATCAGCTTTTGACATTAAAAAAAACCACGTCAATCATTGGGAATCGGTGTAATCGGTTCATTCATTCGTGAAATATTGTGAAGTTAAAATAATAAAAAAAAGTTATTTTTTTTAAATACTCCGAAATTATATTTCTTATTAGTGATCTCGATTCTTTTATAGGACTCGCTAACGACATCACTAATCGCTTCTAACGTGACAATCGGCTTCATATAATAATAATAGCGTAGAATAAAACGTAAGAAAAAAAAAACCTGATCAGTGATCAGTGAGTTCTTGTTATGACTTTGAAATTTGTTTTGGACTTCTCACTTATGAAAGTGGAAATTTGAAATAATATCTTTAGTTATTCTAAGAAATGTTGGGTAAAGGTTCCCTGATGATCTGCATTAGCCCCAGTGAAATGCGCATTAGGAATTAATAAGGACCCCTCAATTAATCACTTTGAATATATTGGTAAGATGTTGGGAAAAAAAGGATCAGCTAATATTTACAATTAAAGAGGTTTACAAAAAGTTATTGATTTTAAACACTTCGAAATAATATATCTGATCAATTAGTAATCCCGATTCTTTTATAGGACTCGCTAACTACATCACTGTCCCCTTCTAAGGTGAAAATTGGCAGACAATTTGAATAATAGTATTCTTTGTATTCGAAGAGCTCAAAAGCATCGAAGAGCACAATGAATCCTATCGTGCTAAATTTGCTGTTAAGACTAGGAGATATTTAGAGGATGACCTTTAGAGTTCACCATTTTTATTATGACCGGCACTAAGGGAATGTTCCCTATCCTTAAGTGAAATTGTTCTTGTCTTGTACTATCACTCAGGGGATGAGCCCTACACATGCAGTGCAATTTGAAAGGAGGAGATTGTGTTAAGAGAACAAATGAAGATTGACAGAAGATGGGAAATCTGTTGTATCTATTTCTTACTCTTGACTTCGACGTTGAAGTTTCTGCTACAAGCACCTACGAATGAGAGTGCTTTATTCTGATCCTTTAATACATGATAGTGTTAATCACTGTCGGTAATGTTCAGCAACCAGTGCTATGCCTTTATCATTCAAACAGGACGACAACAATCAATATAATCCTGCATAAGTGCGGATCAGAGAAATGAAATGCCATATTCATGGTTGAGATGCAGGATCTAACACATCGTAGTCTTGTGTCTTACAACTTAAGCGAATAGCAACCTTATTGTGCTGGAGCTAAGAAATTTTTGTTTTTTGCTAAAGAAGATGAAGGGAGTGGCGCTTATAAATATTTGATTAGAGTTTTTTCTTTCCTGTCGTATATAAGAAATAATAAAAATTATAACATGTTTTTAACATTTAAATACTCATGTCATGTACATGATTTTAAGAAGGTAAATATTTGTTTGATTCAATCACAGGGCACATGTATTAAAATCACGTTGAATAATACTAGATCAAATTCAAATAATTTAAAAAATTTATTACAAATTTTGTAAAATGTTATTAAGAATTAATACTGTTTTTATATGTATTTTGTTTACTGGTTAATACGCCAATAAATTTATAATTTATCAGTTAAATACACTCTCAACTTCAAACAGTTTGTGTTACAATTCTTCAATGAAATTTATTCATGATTATCTCTGCCTGCCTAATAAGCATAACGATTTAAAAAAATAACTTGAAATCTTTTTTATTATTATTAAGTAGAGTGCAATAATTCCAACAAGTAAAAGTCTTTCAAGTATGCCTTCTTAATGCCTGCATATGAGAGTAGATCTTTGCAATTTTTATCCTTCAACTTTTACCACTGAGAATATGACCAGGTAAACTTAGGAAAAACTTTTTCCATTCAATATCTATTACAGAGCACACAAAGCAAATAACGAAACAAATAAGTTACTGAAACAAAACTCCGTACGATTATAAGGCGGTATGATTCCCAAAGAAAAGTTAATGAGCAACTGTGAAAGATAAAAATAAAAAAAACTGGAATTGTAGATAAAACTGAAAAGAAAAAACTTTTACCAAACCAGATACTCAAGAATGATATGAAAGTTGTTTTGCTTTGGGTTAAGTTGCAGTATAATTTTCTTTGGCAAAACTCAATCACGCGTTATAAATAAGCCAACAGTTAAAAGTAGAATGTTATTTCACCATCGATATCGCTACGACTACTTGTGCCAACTCGTAGTACTTTTACAACTCACTGATGAAGTATTAAATGGAATAGACATTTGCAAAGAACACTTGGAGAAATTTTTGAGCAATATTCGAGGCAGCAACTCTCAAGTTTTTTTTGTTTTTTGGTGGTTCTTTAGTGACAAATAAATTCCATTTGTAATAAACTTTAGCCAACTGTTGGCCTTAATATAAATTTGGCTAATGACACTAATTTTTTAGAGTGTATGAACTACATTAAGATTTGGTAAAAACTGAGAAACAATCTGAAAGTCAATCGTATTTATTTTGGTGTATTAAAAGTCAAGTGTACGTGAAATAAATATTTTACTTAAATCTTTAGGAATTAAATTTCATACCACAAACTTTCTCAAATCAGGCATGTATAAGAAGATTGTAATGCATGATTATTGCCAGGATACAAGTACTGAAAGGATTACATTTAATATCCGCTTAATATTGTTAAATATTTAACTGGTTAATTTGCAAATAATTCGTTACGGAAAGAATAAAACAATCGTATCTCTTCTAATGCTGCTATAAAAATATATGGAAAACGAGTATGTATTTTTATGAATTGTTGTTTTAAACTCTTCAATTTTAATTATGTGCGCTTTCTTTTTTCCAAAATCTTACAAAAAAACTCAAAATGTTTGATACTAAAGGACATCACTGTTGCTTCCGGCTAATTTGAACCGCAAGGACATCGTAACCTTGTTTTTTTACTATTGAGTTCTTTCAGCTGAAAGGTTATATTAAATTTAAAATCCGATTGAACCGATTCCCACGCAATAAGTTGTTAATGTAGTTTTCGGTTACTATAACAGAATTGAGGACACAAACCGATCAGATATACAATTTCGAAGTTTTTTTAAAGAATGATGTCTTTTTTATTGTTTCGTTCATGATATCTTATGAACGTATTAACCGACTTTGAACCAATTTACGGCTGTCAGTAGGGCTTTAAAATGTCAAGACCTGGTTAATTTTTAATAGATGAGTGGAGCCGTTTAAAAGTTATTAAATAACCACCTTCCAACATGCTTTTTTCATTTTTTTTCTTTATCTTGAAATCCACCAATTCGAATTACTTTGGCATCAAAAAATATCTAACTTCAGGAACGCTCTTCAAAACACTAACAGTTCGGTTTAATTTGATTCAGCCATTCACAACTTTTGATCATATTATTACACACACACAGTCTCATATATACAAACATAGTGTCGGACTTACAGAATTTGTCAGGGAAGACTACCAAGAACTCAAAACATCGAAGTCCAATAACTAATCGAATTTTTCAAAACCGGTTAAAATCAAATAACCTCCCGATTTTCTTAAATTTTGCAATTTTCCTAGTGGGAAAATATAGCCGATAACGTTCTATATATTGAATTATTTTAAAGTGTTTTATTGTCCGCAAAATAAAATAAATTTGCTGTGCCGCTCTCATTTCATCTCCCAAGGCTCCATATTTTTTATATCGGCCTTTCAATTAGAATCGGAAAAAAGCCAACCAATTGTAGAATAAAAATAAAAAAGGAAACGTGAACAGTGAGCACTTGTTATGACTTTACTATTTATTTAAAGCCTCTCCCGTATTAACGTAAAAGTTTGAAATAAATATCTTTAAATATTCTAAGAAATGTTGGGTAAAGGTTCGCTGATGATCTGCATTAGCCACAGTGAAATGCGCATGGGAACCAGCTAAACCCACTCAATTGATCACTCAATTGAGCACATAACTAAAATTAAAACTATTAGTATTGAAGTGGTTTTGAAGCAAATAAAAACTAAATCGTTCATTATAGTTTTGAGCCTTGTAACTGCTGAATTTGTTTTCTGTTTATGAAGAAGATGAAACAAACGAAGAGCAGCCAGCAATTGTCGCACATCCTCGTAATGAATACAACTGTCGACTCCTTTTCACTTCTCTTAATAGTTGAAAATTCTTTGGCTAAACACAAATTGAAGTTATTCACACTAAAACGCTTGTAAATTAAAAATTTATCCATATCGCGATAGTCTCAACTCTTTGATATTAACATAATCCTGCTGAAAAGGATTAAGACTTGTTATTTTAAGTCTCACTAAATAAAACGTTTTCTCTGATCCCTTGAATATTCATGCTATAAAGAGTAGAGTGTTTGTAAAAAAGATCATAATGTGACAAAATAAATAATATATTTAAATAGTTTAATTCTTAAAACAAATAAAGCTAACAACTACCAAATTATTATAGTCTTATATTCCTTCTGCTATTAAAAGTTTTTGTTGTTATTAGATTTTCTTAATTATTTATTAATCTTTCAACTTTTATAATTAATCTCTTCCATTTACTTGTGGATACTTTTTTTTTTATTTTGCAATATTGTTATTTAAAACGATTGTTAAAATATTCAAGAAAAACTTTTCGTAGTTGGTGTCAGCTTTGGGTTATTATTAAAAATTTGTAAGTGAAACATATACACATGTCTTTATGTATGTGTGTGTGCTTGTAAAATGTTGTTAGCATACTACCACATGCATGTGCTAAAAGGTTCATGAGACTGTGTTGGCTTTTACGAACATGTGCAAGTGACCTTTCACTTCTCTGTTGGCTCGTTATGATGACTGGTTAGTAGTGCCTGGTTGTAGCCAGTGACTGGTAAAAGTCATAAACTTTTCAATAAAAAAATATTCATTTGCAAAATTACATTATTATACTGGTAAAGTTTTCAAACATCAAAATTTAGAAACATAGTTATTATGCATGTATGTGTGAACATAGACAATATGTTCTCCAGTTTGGTGTCAAACATAACCCAGGAAAGAATTATTGTTATCAAAATCAGTTCAAATTAAACTATTTATTTATAAAGAGTTTATTTGATCATGTATGTTTTAGGCTTTAAAATTTATATTTTCATATGAAAATATATATTCTTGTGTTGCAGCATTTAGTTTAGATAAGTTTATGATGGAAGTGTGTTGGGATATTTACTTGGCAAATTTAAGGTACACCCTTTCCAACATATTAAAGATTAATTCATAAATTATTCTCGTTCTTTTGCTAGACTCTTTGGGAGTTTTAGCACATGGTCTAAGTTTAGGTTTTGATTTCATGTAAAAATACTTTCTTAAATGTGTAATGGTGTGTGTGTGTGTGCGTGTCTCTGTTTGTTTATCTGTTGCCTGCTACACAATCCGTAATTGATATTTCATTGTCGCAGTGGCAAGCGCGTGTTAAATTTAGGTGTTTGCTTACATCTTGTATATATTAATTAATTTTTTACTTAACAGAGATAACATGGCACGGCTAAATAAAAATACGGGTTATTCTGGCAGATGTGAGAAAATGCAAAAACTTTTTAACATCTTTAAAGCGTACGAGCAAATTTTGAAAGAGTCATTAAGAACTTTATCTTTTAATATCAAATCAAACTGAACCGTTATGTCAACAGTAAAACCATTATACATACACCAACGGGAAGCACACCCGGGTATGTAAATACATTTTAAATGGAATTATTTCTGCATTTATTTGGGTTCTTTGGCAGTGGCAGTATCTTGTCTCTGTTTAAGTTTTGTTTATATAATTTTGATATTTTTATTCAATATATATTTCTATTTACTAAAAACTATAGGGTGTTTTTATAGAGTGATACAACTTTGAGTTGGCACCACCCATTTAACAGCTGATAGTTGCTTTTTGTTTAGTTTGCTTTGACTTTTCATTATGAATCGACTTACACCAGAGCAACGCGTGCAAATTATGGAAATTTTTAATCAAAATAATGGTTCTGTTCGTCAAACTTATCGTGCACTTCGTTCATACAAAATTTTATTTTCTGATGACGCTCATTCTTGTTTGAATGGGGTACGTAAATAAACAGAAAGGAGTGAAAAGAATCAAGAAGCTTTTGTCGATACGTCGTTACATCCACAGAAAATTACTGTTTGGTGTGCTTTATGGGCTGGCGAAGTCATTGGCCCATATTTCTTCAACAGCGATGATGGTCAGAATGTTACTGTTTGTGAAAATTGGTGTTCCAGATTGCGCCTTGTACGCGCCAGCTGTGGCGGTAACATAGCCGAAATCATATTTAAACATTAACGTCATAAAATTTTCTATCTAATTAAGACCATTTCATTGATATAAAAAATATATTACTATGTTTTATTGCGTTTTAAACTAGTAACACTCTATAAAAAAACACCCTTTACAAACTATTTACTAAAAAAGGAAAAGTGATCACTGACTTCTTGCTATTAGTTTGATATTTGTTTTAAGCCTCTCGCTTATCAAAGTGGATGTTTGGAATTTATATGTTTAGTTGTTCTAAAAAATGTTGGGTAAAGGTTCCCTGCTGATCTGCGTTATCCCCTTTGATTTTTTTATAATATTTTGGTAAAAAAAGAATCAACTCATAATTAAAGTTATAGAGTTTAAAAATATGCAAACTCAATAACATTAAGGTAAGTCAATTTATTGATAAACTGGCAATATTTACATATTTTTAAGTAAATCATTTTACCCAGGTATGTAGCTGTTGATGTAAAGTATGTGAATTGGAAAATGAATGTATCCTTTCCCTGTAACCCAATTTTACTTAAGCCGAGTAATAAGTTGAAAAACACTGCTAATAAGAATATCGATAACCTGTTTTTCTTAAATAAACGTAGATGCCGATATGAAACACCACTATTTTACAGCCAGTGTAATTTCGCCATATGAGTCATAAAAGGGTATCGGCTGAAGATGTGATTTAGCAAGCCTATAGCGATTTAAGCCTCCATTGTGATATCATGTATGCATAAATAAAACAACATATTGAAATATCTTTCTTTTGGGAAAACAATTCTATATCCTGTATAATTAATCTATTGAAAGTTTTCTAAAAGCCGCTCACAAACCTCTATCAATTGCCTTCCCTCCTAACAAAGTTTCCAAAATTATCTATAATAATTTCCCTAGAATGAATTACTCCAAGACTGCATACAGAAAACAAATATTTAAAATATCTTGCAAATTTAACAGTCTATAAAATTTCAAAAGACAAATTGAAAAAGTCATCCTCAGTTATACAATAAATGAAAGTACACAAATAAATTATGGAAAAGAGCAACCGATTCGATTGTTACTTAAATCTATAAACTGTTAAATAAGTATTTATTCATTTGGTAAAGAATTCTTATGTGTAAATGTATAAGTGCGGTGTTTGTTGATTTAGCAAGTGTGTGTGTATTGATTACATTCGTTACAAAATTTATTTAGAGGGTTTCAAATATTGAAAATGAAACTTTCTTGTCTAGGCATTGTCATGGTAAACATCAAAATGTCTGGCAAAGCCAACAACCAGCGAAACAAACCATACATACCATCAGTCAGCCAGAGAGTCAGTCAGTCAGTCATTTAGTCAAATTCAGCATAATACAGCAGCAGCAGCATTAAAATTTTAAATACTGACATGGTGTTGCTCATTCGTAAACAAGTGGTTGTTTAAGTCTCAGTTTCTTTTTCATTTCTCTCTGTATAGCTCCCAGTCCCAGTCTCGGTTTTTGTTATTTTATTATTTAATATTATTTCTTTTTTTTTGGTTGTTTGTTAAATTTCATACAAGAATCAACATCCTTCCATCCGTTTATCCTGGTGGCGTTGGTTTCTATTTGTATACATTACCAACAGCCATTGTTTGCATTATGGATTTTGTGGGCTTACAAAAATTGGCTTCTTCTTTAAATTCTTCTACAGCTTCATCATTATTCTATCACAGTTTTGTTGTTGCTGGCTGATTGTGTTTGCTTTCGTTTTTTAAGTTCGTTTACATAGAGAATCAATATTGTTATTTTTGAAAATATGTAAAGTCTGCAACAAGGAGGCGCTGGAAATTAATCATATCAACTCATTTGTAACACGTATCGCTTTGAGAGATATTTTTAGACTTTAAACAGCGGCTTAGGCCAGCCCTACATTTTTCCTAAATAGAAAAACAGGACTTACTATGTATCCTTTGAAGATAACAAGGGATTGTATTAATATATTCAAATAGCTATTCCTGCATTGTTTTCGTATAGAGTATCTACGATGTAACACTACCAAAACTTGGTATTCATTTTCAGTGCAGTATGTTTTTATAGCTGTTGTTAATTTTACTTTATTTTTTACTTGTTGTTGTTGTTGTAGTTCTCAAAGTTTACTTTGAGTTTAAAATTTTCTTTTGTTTGATTTTTCTGTGCTGCAAACGCATATCAGTGCTTTCGTTTGTCTATGAGATTCTTTCTATAATGCAGACAAGCAGGCAGACGTTCTTCTGTTTAGTTTGGTTTTTCGGTTTTGGGGACTTCGCCTTGGCTGTTGGCGATAAGCTTAACATTATAGCGTTGCTAATACTTTAATTGAGGGGTTAATATGGGTGTTAGTTTAGTTTAAGGTCATATTAACTGTTTATTCTGCGATAATATTGTTAAAGCAAGATTTTTTAAAGTGCTGCTAGAAAAGCCCTGCAAATGGCACTTTTTCTTATCAACTCTTTTGCAGGAGCATAAGAGAGGAGTTAGAAAGAGTTGACGCAGACTGAACTGCATCATGTTATTATTGCAAATATATTTGGTGAGTGTTTGAAATATGGTCGGACTGTTTTGAACACTATTGTTTTCTAGATATAGATTCATGTCAAAATATTGTCCAAAGTCTTTTCATGAACTGCTGAGGACAGTAATAATCCACTATGGAATAAATCAAGAACAGATTTTCAATACCAACGTTTTGATATTTTCGTTTAGGTTTCTTTTCGATGTTTAAAAACTTTTACGCAGGCGATTATAAGCACGTAAATATATTTACTTGTTATTATAATTGATAGATTTCGAATAACTATTAAATTTTTGTGAGAAGTTGCTTGTGCAAGTTCGTATATATACAATGTAATAAAAAGTTCCCTTAAATTGTTTAGTCGTCATTAAATGACATTTTAAAAAGCTACATTATTTTGACATCAGCAAGTTTTGTAATTTTTTAAAATATAATTGACTTAATTAGATAAGATAAATTAAAAATTTCCTCAGGCAACAACTCAATGATGTTATAATATGTGAGTGCTGTTAACAAAAGCGCTTAAGTCTGCTTAAGTCGATTATTTATATATGATGACTTCAAAGCTGAGACTTGTATTATTGACATCATACTTTTACGATAATAGTTTTATTTTTAAAATGAATTTATATTAATTTATGTAAGACTAATTTATATTTGGCTTAAGTAAAACTAAATGACAACTTAAGTAATTGATGCATGAAGAAAATAACTATGCGCCTGCGCAGGGATTTAAATTTCAGATTGAAACTGTTGCTATTCATTATTTCCTAATAAAAATTGTAGAAATAAAAACTATCACACTAATGATTATTTAAATATTTATTTTAAAAAATTGTAAATAGTATTGATGAATAAAGTGTAGCGGTTTTGGAAAACAGCTGTTCTGCTATACTGTGCATGTTGAGTAATTAAATTGAAGTTGATGTTCCCTTGCACCTTGAGCTATTTATAATGTCTTATTGAGTTGAATACTTTGCGCATACTAGCCTTATAATCTTAGATTAATAATAAATATTTAAAATTATAAAACAATAAAATATATACCAGTACATAAAGATAATAATTATTAAAATTGTAACTAATCACAGTACCGATACACTTTTATTTTTACACTTTTAAAGTTTTTTAAAACAACACAAAATGTTTTAATATTAATACATGAGTAATTCAATTCAACTATAATATCACGTCTGAAATTGCTCAAGTGCATATAAACTAAATATGTGAATGAGTATGTGTATAGTAAAATGTTAAGCTCCATTAAATTTACACAATTATTATAATTAACACTTGTCATCGCACTCTCATGACGTTGTCCGTCAAGACAACAATGACGTTGTCACTAATTATGAAGTTTATTGAAACAAACTAAAATACCGGTTACTCATCATTTGACAGTTTGATTATGTGTGAGTGTGTGTGTGTGTGTGCGAGTTTGTTAAACATACAATTATCAAACTTGAAATTTATTTATAAAAAAAAAACAAAATTCAATTGTTATTTTTGTTGTGAAGCTTCAAAAGCTTGCAAACAAGTAACAATTCTTGAATACGAAATTATTTTACATTTTTATTGTTTATTTTATTTGTTTTTTTTTATATTTTATTTTGAAATTCAAAACAAGTGATAAAAATTACTCGCAAAACAACGATATCAAACAGAAACATTTTATCAATAATTTTAAAAGTTCAGCTTAAGCGATATTCATGAGTTCACTACAACGGCATATGGACACATGGGCTTTTCAGTTTAGTTTAATGGAATGAAAATTTCTGGATCTTAAGTTCAACGGCCTACCTTTTTACTTTATCAAATATAAGTGAAGTATAAGTACAATGACAAATAGAGCCACTGTAATAGGCCTACAAGGTTCTGAAATAAGTTTGTGCTTGAATTTAGAACGAAAAAAACTTTTAAAATGTGTCTTTATTTTCTTTTGAATTAATATAAATATTTTCTTGAAATTGTCTCAAGAATACAGAAATACGAATAGAATTTATTTGACTTTTCGCTTGATACATATTTAACTCATGAAATTTGTCATTCAATTATATTAAAAGTAGATGACTGGGAAAACTTTTCTCGGTCTTTGAACCAATTTTATTTAAAGCATTAACAATTTTAAGCGAAACACATGGTTTCGATTGATAATTAACGCAATAATAATATTCCTGTTGCAGATTCAATGTAAGACTTTTCGATCTGACCCCGCCCCTTATTTGGGAAGAATGGAATGTTAAAAATTTATTTAATTACGTTCTCTTTATCCAGGTAAAATAAAATATATGAAAAATCAATATATGTCAAGTCTTTTTGAGTTGAAATCATTTTTCCAAATATTCGTAACCGTTTTCCAAAATTTACAAGTTACAAAATTTACTTGTAAAATGCTGAGAAAATAACAATAAACTTTTTAAAAGTATTTTTATTTTGTAGTCATTTTTACTTACATATTTGTGACTTCTAGCTAAAAGATATAGGTGGTACGGCTTAACAAAATATCTTGTTTAGATCACGACACTTAACACAGATGCATATTTATTCCAACAATCAATTTCAAAAGCGCAATAAAAATAAAAGAAGAAATAAAACGTATTAAAATATATTAAAGAAATAACTTAATCTAAGTTTATCATCGAATTAAACATTCTCATTCAAACGCTTGTAGCGCGACATAAAAAACAAACTGCTCGCTACCGAAAACGAAAGTAAAATTAATAAAAATTATATATATTTTTAGAAGCTTTAAGAAAAAAAAACTTCTACACGAATAATAATAAGCAGAGATTGAGTGTAAAAACCCCTTAAAGTTTTAATCAAATGCAATTAGTTTTAGCTGATTATTTTTAGGGAAACTCATGCCGAGTTCAGTGCTGCAGTAACTGTTACAGAGTTTGGACTGAAATCGTTGTTAAAAAATAAACGAGAAAAAACAAAATGTTTAAATCACAGATGTGTAAAATTTTGTTGTTGTGTTTGCTGTTAACCTTAAGCGAAACGAAGCGTGTTAAACGCATAGTGGGGGGACGGCATTCAAAAGCACCACCGCCTGATGATCCGGTTGTATTTACACGCATCTACGATCGTGATGCACGTATTGAGGGCTTTCGCAATCCCGTTACTAAGATCTACAACTTTTTGGGTCTGCATTATGCTGAACCGCCAACGGGATCGAATCGTTATGCTCGCCCGTTATTTAAGAGACTAATGGGCGATGTGAATGCTACAACTTTTGGGCCGCCTTGCATACAACCGGATCCACGTTTTCAGAATCGTATAATAGGCGATGAAGACTGTTTGCTGCTCAACATCTATACGCCACGGATGCCTGATGAATCTACGGGTCTGCCGGTTTTAGTGTGGATTCATCCGGGTGGTTTTCGTTATGGCTCCGCAAATCAGTATGATGCCACGCCGATGGCCCAGCAAGGTGTTATTGTAGTGGCTCCACAATATCGTCTAGGATCGCTGGGTATTATAGGCGATGGCACTACAGAATTTGATGGCAACTTGGCCATATTTGACATGGCAGCCGCCATCAGATGGGTGAATGATTACATATCACATTTTGGTGGAGATCCAAAGCAAATTAAAGTTATAGGCCATGGCTCAGGTGCAGCCAGTGCCATGTACTTATCCATGTCGAAATCAGCACGTAATGCAGGTGAAATAACCGGGGTAGTTGCCATGTCTGGCACGGCTTTATCTCAATATGCCACTGACAAGGAACCGGTTCAGAGTGTACAAGAAGTGGCAGAGATAAACGGCTGTCCATCTGATAACGAATTAGATATTGTTAACTGCTTGAGGGAGGTAAGAATTTTTTTTTCAAATACTCAACTTGTTTTTAAAAACTGACATCCATTTCATACAACAGAAAGATGCCAAAGAAATAATTGAGAATGACTCGAAAATTCAAACCGAGAGGTTGGCCGGTCGAGCGCTTATCAAAGGACTTTCTGGAAGCATAGGCTTCCACCCCCACATTGAAAATGAAGAGAATGGCCGCGCCTTGCCCAGTTTGATTGTGGACGAACCTGATGTACAACTGAAAAGTGGTAATTTTACGGCCATTCCTCTGCTAACAGGCGTGACAAAACATGAAACAGCCAATGCCTTCACACTGGACAATATAAACAAAGTATTTGGGTCAGCAGAGAAATTTCTAGGCTCACTAACAGACAACTTGAAAGATCTCGCAGGCTTTTTAAGAGTTGACAAAATAACAGGGCAAATAAGTAAACCTCAGCTGCCGGGCTTGCCCAAAGCATTAACACCCTCTCTAAATGATGTCCTTAAGGTGCCGGACACCCTAAACTTAAATCAAATTCTATCGAAGGTAAAGGAAAAATTGGATTTAAATTAAGTGAACTTTTTTGTTAAACTGAGAAATATAATTTCAAACTCCAGGTAGTTGAATCCACCACGGATGTGCTGTTTAATCTGCCTGCTGTTCTCACTACGCAAGTGTGGTCTCAAGTAGCCCCCGCCTTCATGTATAGTTTCGAGTACAATGGCACCACTTCCAAAGGCATCAATTTCTTACGTGGCCTGCCCATAGTAGCGGATACTGAAAACTCCAATTCTGAAATAGTGGGGCATGGTGATGAACTTGGCTACATGTTCGACTGCAACGATGTATTTGGCAACCCACTGCCCGAAACACACTTGAAAACGAAAGAAGACCTCAAAACAAGAAACAATTTAATTGGCACCATCGTTAATTTTGCAAAAACATTTAAAGAAGATACTAAAATCGGCCAATTCACCGATAATTTATTCAAAAGTGTTACTGGCAAAGGCACACCCTTTATTAAGATCGACACCGATCTGAAGTCAGAATCAGATTTCCGTTTCTGTGAGCTTTCATTGTTTGGCGCCTCACTAAGTCCCGTTACCTCAACGTCTTGCGAAGGCTTAGGAAATATTCTTGCATCACTACAGGGATCGTTGGGTGGCGTTACTAACGTGTTGAGTGGAACGGGCTTACCAAATGTGTTACCCGGTAGTAACATTAAAGATTTGAGCAACAATAGCGGTGGCCTGTTCGGCGGCTCTTCTCCGTTTGGCGTTAATAATCCTAGAGGAAACCGCACTACTGGTGGTATGGGTTTTTGGGGATAACTTTAATATTTGAAGCTGAAATTGTTTCCCCATAATTTTATTTTTATCGAATGTTTTATTCCAACGAATGTTTGTAAAAAATAATTTTTTTGAAGTGTAAATTAGACGAATGAAATTCTTTATCGATACTCTGAAACAAATCCGAAAAAGTACTCTAAGAAAATAATTTCATAAAATATATATTTTAAAATATAAAACGAACCATGATAATTTTTTTGTAAATAAATTTTTTGTACTAAAAAATATTTTGTTAAACGCTTAAATAAAAAAATATTCTCGTATGGACAAGACTTGACCCCAAAGTCTTTCCCTACAACTCCCCACTAATTTTAATTATCGTCACTTGGTTTATTGTATTGTCCGCTATTTTTTGCGCTCGTCAACCTAAAACACCATATTAAAATTTTCAGCCCGCGTTCCACGTGACGGCAACTTATTTAGTTTTCGATTGATATGAAAGACTCGAGAATATAAACTGATCAGATATCCAATTTCGGAGTTCTTCAAAATATAAATAATATATTTCGTTTGGGATATGTTACAATTTAAGGCCGGTGTATACTGACCGACATCCTTTTATATGCTAACAGTTCCTCAGTTTGGAAACGATCGGTAAAGTCCGATAAAAATATATTCAACATATCCTTTGAAAATATATTTTTTGAGAATCGGTTTTCGGGAATCAGTTTGCTTTAATTAAGTTCAACCATTCAAATATTATAACCGCGTCACCTATTTACACACACAGATACAGTGGAGGAGCTCTCAAAATTAGTCAGGGAAACCTAATAAAACCTCAAAACGTTCAGATCTGATGAGAGCTATTTATTTAAAACTGCGTAAAACCAATAAATATAATATAATAGTTTTATACCAATATAAATACTTTTAGCAAGAATTTAAGAGACTAAATAGATATCAAATATATTAAATGAAGAATTCTTGTTTAACCAACGTCTGCTTGTGAAACACATAATTTATATCAAGTCAATCAATGAATTGATTTTACCTAAAAACTATTTAGTTTTCAACCGAATATATCTTACATATTTGTTCTGTTACAAAAATCAACCAATTGTCCATTTTCAATAAATGTCTTATATTTTTTTTCGTAAATTAAAAAAAAATTATTTGAGATATTCTCTATTTTCGTTAGCGATTACATAAACTGTTTGTTCGCTGATGTCGCGCGCTATCGTTCGATGGAATAAATAGCATTTAAATAAAAAACGGTTTTTTAATATTCTTTTATGGAGTTTCCTTTTTTTGAAAAGAAACATTATTTTTCGTTAAGGATGTTGACTTCGTTTGTCTTCAACTCAGTATTTTCTAGTAACAAACTATTGACTTTTTCTACTAAAAAGTGCAAAAAATGTTACGCTTCTTTCTAGAAAAGAAAACAATATTAGTTTTAAATGCTGTTTAATCAATCGAACGATAGCTGGCGATATCGGCGAACTGCTAATAAATGCTTTGCAAAGAAATAGTAATAAGACCGCATATATATTTTTTAACGATGTTGGATATACATTTTGCATTTAAGGAAAATATATATATTCAGTCTCTTTATTTGAACTTCAATGCTGAGCTAAACATTTAGTAATTTCTAATATATTGAAGGGACTATTTCAAACACTATTATTTTTTTTAAGTTTCAGTAACCCCATTCCTGAATGTGATATTTAGAAATAGTTAGAAATGATAGATTCGTCATCATGTTCATGTAAAGATATATATTCATTTCATTTGCTTTAATCTTTGTATACTCATATAAATGAAGATCTATTGATATTCAAAAGCTGCCTGTTTTGTAAATAATATATGACTTTACAGCCGGTTATATAACTTACAATTTTATAATGTAATCTACAGAAAACTAAACGACTAATGAAATACATTCATAATATTTCTACATTATCGGAAACCGTTGATCAAACGATACAACTAAGCCAAACCAGCAATTTTAGTTAATAATTTTTTCAAGCACAAAATTTAAACATGAATGCGTAATTAAATATTGTAAAAATAGACATCAAGAAAGCTTATTGTCATGTAAAACAATTTATTATTATTTAAAAGTCAAGACAATTTATATATCAATTGTATCATTTCCCAAAATTAATTAAGATTAAACAAATCAGTTTCTTAGCAAATTATATAAAAATTACCGAAGGCATTGTAATTTGCTGTTTTTTTTAGTTTTTTGTTAGACAAACTCTTTTTTTCTTTCTTTAATTAATAGCTTAATTTGTATTTCTAAGATGTTGTTTGTTTTACATTTAACTTATTTCTTTTGAGAGATTGACACTACGTATCCTTTTCTACTTCAACATTTTGGTTAGTCGTAACATGAGCAAATGTTTTGCAGTGTTATTAAATTGGTGGCTTATAATAGATATCAAAACTTTTTAGTAGACAAACACTTAAGCAAGGTATTAATTTTAATATTAACTTTAGAACTTTGTCGTCATATTGAGGCTGCTGTTGGCTGTTGTAGTGAACACAAGACTACAATGCCTTAGATTCCGAGATCGATCCCACACTCAGTCGTTAAAATGTCGTAGGATTAGTCTAATTTAAACGAGCGCGGGATTGTGGTAATTACTGCCGTTTTTTCTCAATGACGAAAACATTGGTCCTGGAACTTTATCGTCAGCGATTAACACCATGATATCTTAAAGAGACGTTACCTGTAACAAACATTAACTACAACAATTTCTAATCTGCCATCATCTGTTCTTTTAACACTATCCCCTCCTATCTAATTATGACACAATGGACTGCATATGTAAGGGTCATCGCTTGAGTGCTGGTGCAAGAAAAAAAAATTAAAAAAAATGATGCCAAGCACTTTCATACTGGAACGTGATCATTAGAACTTTCGTGTTTTAATCTCAACAATCTCATTTTTATAAAAATGATAGTTTTAGAAAAAGTTTCTTAATATCCGTTTATATTTCTTGCATAAAAAGTTGCTAAAAATTAAAAATTATTTAAAGGCACTTAAAGGAGAAGTAGAAAAATTTCTTTCATATTGAAACTACAGTACATCCTGGCCTCTACATCCACACGTAATTTTTCCAGCTGTTGCCCATTTTACTAATATATCTAAAGCTGATTCTTTCCCATCATATTTTCCAAAATCACTTCATTTGTAATATCTTAGCAATTAATTACAAAAATATTTTAAAACAGCCATCATTTATAAAATATAATCTTGTCATTTTGTGTGTTACTAAAACAAAATTAAGTTTGAATGAAAAAAACAATTCAAATCGGAGAAACAATAATTTTTTATTGTTACACTCCCACCCTCAAGTTATTATATCATTATCGTCATTATCCTTTGCGCTTTAATAGCAATAAATCTTGAAAAGATTCAGAGTAGATTTATCATCATATAAAAGACGTACAGCATTAATCACATAAATGATATTCATCCAAGAAATAAAAGACTGAAAATAAATATATAAAATAATTAAACTTAAAAAATAAAAGGAAATCAACGACATCATATAGAGAAAAACAAGCGCCAAGCAAACAAGTAAATATGAATAAAAATTCAATTAAAAATTATATTTTGATTGCAATTGTTAAAACAACAATAAACAAACAATAATCAAACAATAAGGCAAACATTTTTGTAGACCAGCATATTTGCATACACTTTTCAGTCTACAAATACATTTTCTGTGGCAACACATACAATCCTGCCACATATTAAATTGTTGCACGTCTGCCTGCTGTTAGTTGATGTGATTGTTAGCAAAGACTGGCAAAAAGTAATTTTCCAATTATTGAACGTTTGGTAAATTATAAAAGTTTGTGTTAATTAAAACATAAAACGCATGCTTTTCCTCCTGCACACAATTTTTCCATACATGTGAAGTTCCAAAGGTGTTGCAACTAACTGTGAATGTGTGAAAGAAAACATGTTTCCACCTAACGGTGGTTAAAAGTAAGCAACAGTGAATAAGCGTATAAAGTGCGAAAATGTTTCATTGTTGTTACAAGTTCTTGTGGTTGGCAGGGTTGCCAGGTTTTGCTAGCAAAGCAAATTATAAAATGGTTGGTTGTATATTCTTGAACTTTAATATTATTACCCGTAGTGAAATAAATTTTGTTAGGATTTTAAGTAAAGTTTTATTTACTAAGAAAACTTAAATTTTTTTACTCTCCCACAAAATAAAAACCGATGCAGGTCTTAAGTTTAATAGCGTTTTCTTTTCTAAGCAATAAGCAATATATTTTCACTTATTTTCCAAAAAAAAAAAACTGTAGTTGGGCAAAGTTTTAAACTAAGACTTTATATTCGTAAGGGATGATAGATTAATTTCCAATAAGCTTAGTTTCATATATAATTTTTATGAAAAGAGGGCCTAAAATGTGGAATTTTTTTCCTACAAAAGAAAACCACACAAAACTCCACATCCTACTTAAAACTTCCACAAGCTGGCAGCTCTTGTAAAAATGCAATCATCAAAGCACATTTAATATTCTTACACCTGCCACTTCAAAAATTGCAATATGTTTCAAACACACTTGTGTAGCACAACATAAAAATGAGTTTCGCTTCCAGCTAAATTTATATATGTATATATACATTTGCCCTGCGTTTCAATAACCAACAACAACATCATCTACCTTCAGTCCTTCACACTAAAATTCTCATAACGTCATCGTCAACTTAACCATTCACCCGACATCCTCATACTAACTAACAGCTGCATTCAGGTAAATACTCTCATTTGTATTTGTGACTATAAAAAGGGTTTCAGTGGTTTTCCAATTAAATTGAAATCAATTCAATAATGTACGGTTCAGTGCATTTAAAGTGGTTATTATGGCCACACATTATACATATTATGGGAATAAATGTTCAAAGATGTAAAAATGTTTGCGTATGTGTTTAAGTGATTGAGTGTGTATGAGTACTTGAAGAAAATAAAACCAATCATTATCCTTTCATTTGCCATGGAGACAAATACAAACAGATATTTGCACAGATACACGTACTCTTCAGAGACCCATAATATTTTTATTTGGTTGCTGGGAGGGTAAAAAATGGAAAGTTCTTTGGTCGATGAAACTTTAAATAGGGAGAACATGTTGAGCGACGAACAGTGGAATAGTTTGATAAACTTCTATATCCTTTTTTTAATTTAAGGTATTACTTTTACAATATGGCTATTGGAAATGGCAGCAGGGAAATAACACATTATTAATAAAAGTGTGAAAATCAGTTATAATATTTAAGTAATTAAGGATTTCTTAGAAAATATTTAAGACCAGCATTTATTTTACATAGGTTTTATAAAACGCATCCTTGTTCTTGCATATTTCCGGTCTGCGCTAAGTCGAGTGCTGCCAAGTTATATATTGGAAAGATCTGATAATGTGTGAGGAAGGCTTAAAAAAATTCACCAGATCTGCATATTTTCCCTCAGAGTATTCATTATTTTATTAAGAAAATAAATGTGTTTTTGAAGCATTTTTTAGCCGAGTATAAGTATTTCAATACTCTTAATATATTAATTTGCAAATGATAAAATGATTCCCATATTAAACTGCTTATTAAATGTTTTTATACTTGTTATACAAACAAAAACAGCTGCAGTACAGCGTGCATTAAGTATTATAAACTGCGGTGATAAATACTACAAAATATACAGAAATTTTTATTAAAGACCAATCATATTGTGATTACATTTATTGGACAAACTGTAGGTAAAAACCTGAACTTGTTTAATCTGCAGTGTGAACGCAAAATTACATGTTTATGGTTTGAATGTTAAAACCGGGTTTTACTTATCAGTATGAAAGCATTATATAAGTAAAAAAATTTTAATGTGTGTGCAAATTATATTTAAAATAATATTTTGCTAAAAAGTAACTTCAATTCACCCTGAAGGTTTTAATTTCAATAAAGCTTCGAAGTAATTTATTACAAAATGACGTACAACAAATTTTCCAGCTTTAAGATGTTCCAAAACAGAAGAGGGAAATAAAATAAAATGTGTATCCCTCCGGCTGTCAATCATTTATGGGTGTACGTTGGTGAGTGTATGTATGTGTTTGTTCTCCTGATATGATGACAGGCATTAAGAACTAAGCAACACACAGCATATACATTTTTCATTTACAGATGTGTATGTTCGTGGGTATGTGTAGTTTGTGGTTACACAGTTCAAGTGAATAAAGTTGTGGGAATTAGCTTCAAGTCCAAAATCAATTAATATTAATCAAATTTATTTATGATACTCGGCACTTAACCCAGTTTATTAAGCCACATCGCGTTTGATGCGAATAAATAAATTCTCTTGACAATATACTATAAGTGTTTGCAAATATTTGTATTTGCTTAAGTGTGTGTGTCCCTGTAACAGTGTATGTATGTTGGAATACACTTACATGTGCCTGTATATCGCCAATGATATGAGTAACTGACTTAAGTGATTTATTTTCAAATTTATTTATGAGTTCGTAGAAAATCATATTATGTTATTATATTCTTTAAAATTAAAGTTGAGTCACACAAAGTGAAAATCTGTATCATATGAAATATATAAGTTCTTAAAAGTATTTTAGAAAAAACTGATCTACACAACATCAGTTTTAAAATCGAGTTTATTTTAACAAAATTTCGGTATATTTGATACAGAAACTTTAAATTAATTGCAAAGTTGATAATGAGAATCCGTTGCAAAATGCATTACAAAATATCCAGATTCGAACTACTTCCGGATCACAAGTTTGGGATCTTATTGACTTCTTTAGAAAACCTTTTTTACTGGGTAGTTTAAACTAGTTAGTCGGTAATATATCTCCATATGCAATTAAATTTTAAAACATAAAGTCGGAGTTGGATCAAAACATTTAAAATTGTAGAATCAGCCCAACACGACAGAAGTAAACAGAAATAACTTTGAAAACTGATATTTAACAGAGACCACAACAATCATAATATATATTATTGCTTCCAGATATAGATAAATAAAACAAAACATATTCCCCTTAAATCTTTAAAATATCACTTACGTCAAATGATCTTATTAGCGAGCTTATACATAAATATTTGTGTGACCCCCATTCAAACCACACTTGAATGCTTAATCTTTTAGAATAAATTAACACACATACACATTCTTAAATAAAAATAATATGCATGAAAGCGGTGTATATTTATACGATGACAATCCGAAAAGAATAGCCCAACTAAAGCGAAATCATATGAGAAAACTATTTTTATTATAACGATTAAGTATTTTATTCCGCAACAGTTAGCAGCCTGCCTCGTTTATTTGGATTTTTGTTGACGTTTTTAGCTTCACTTAAGTCGATGAGTTTTATTATAAATATGTTTGAATGTTCACTTGTTATCACTGAGAGATGGGTGACAAATTTTCTTAAAACTAAATTCAGCACATGAACACTTATAAAACGTAGTTTTCATTATATAAAAAAGCATATATAAAAAGCGCATATATTTTTTATAGAAAACTACGAGGCAGTAGTAGTTTTAATATATTATAAATATTTAGAATAGATACAAAAGTTTCTTTTAAAAGTAGATGTTTAAATAATAAGAAGTACTGATGCACTGTGCCACTTTTTAGAAAAAGATGGGCAAGTTTCTTTTATTTATTTATTTTTATGAAAGATTCAATAAATTATGGGCCATTATTACAACTTGGTGTTAGTGAAAAGTAAAATTATTCATCTTCTGGCAGCGATTCAGTGCTCAGTGATGAATATGGCAAAACATTTGTTTGATCTGCATCAGTGCAACAATGACGAAGACTACCGATAGCGAAAGAGACTATCACATATTATCTACCGCAATACAGCACGCTCCTGTGCCGGTACTGCTAAAACAAAATATCTGGATCTTCTTATCTGTATTTTTAAGACTATCTCTTTCCTTCATAGTTGCGGCACGATGCATTCCATCAGTAAAATTTTAATCCCAGTTATATACCTGCAACTACTTTCGCAGACCTTAATGACGACAAATAGGCTGGATTAGGCTTAAGGATTATTGTCAGCGCAAAAAATTTTCTTGGGTCTGCTAATTCGGTCCCTTTGTGACATAATGGAGTAGAGGACCTCTTATGGGCTGTCGTCCATCATATTGAACCATCTTGTAGTCTTTAACAAGGACTATAACCTGAAAAGGTTTATGTTTTCTTGCCTATCTCTCTCTGGCGCCGCTGCTCTACGGCTAGCTATGGCAGGACACTAACACAGAAGATGGAGCCCCACTTCGTCCTGTTCTTCATTATGGAAGGTGCTGCAATAGTCATCCTACAACAGATACCCAGCCTTCATTAAATATCATGAGAAATGTTTTTTCTTTTGAAAGTTATATCCTGGTTTTAGCATTAAAATAATAATATCACTATAGACTTCATAAATTTAGGCTTTAACGCAGAGTTTCTCCAATAAATTTAATCGCAATTAATAAATTACCCATAGAAACCATATAAACTTTGAGGCGATTTATTCCCGCAGATGTAGTATTGTAAGAGCAGGGCTTAACAGTTGGTTTTAAAGCTAAAATGAGATTTAATTCAGTCCGTGCCAGTGTGAAAGACACCGGTCACAAAACAATAAAACACTTGTGTTTTCAATAAATAGACTGACAGGAGTTTCAAATAAACTTCTTTTCGACTATTAGAGTATCTTCTTGCCAAAAATGATTTGAGTGATTTAAGAATTTTATCTTGGTTCTTATATGCGGTCAAATCTTGGTATCAACAACCAAAAGTATTTTTTTTTATGCAACATAAGAGTTACAGATAGTTTTCCACAATAAAATATATATATATGAGTTTAAAATCTATTTGCAAACAACATTTTTACAAATGAAAATCCTATTTAATTTATTTTTGAATACCGTAAATACTTTCACACTATTTTTCTTATTAACTTGCGATGTTGTAAAATTTTAAATGCTTCATTTTGTTGATGATTTATTTCTTATTATTATTTTTACTTAATATATACCACCGGTTACCGTGCTAATTAATTAAAATATATTGAATTTATTTCAAAAGAATCTTTATTGGAAAATAAAAATTATTTCAAAGAATTTATAACAAAAAGAGAATTTTGTTTCCATTAAAAAAAAACTCTCAGTGGCTTCTTAATAATTTAATCGCTTTAAAGAGCATGACAAAGAACAGATGCTGTTGCTGTTGATAAAAATTTCGTTTGGGTATATTTAAATGGCTTCTTAAATTGTTAAAACTGAATACAAAAAAAAAGACACGGTCTTACACAAAACATTTCCTTGCAGCTCCCCACACTTTTGCCGGCTTTACTTTTCATAAACAAGAAATCTTGTCATCTACACTCAAACTTCACTATTCGTGGGGATATTCCCAAATTGAAATTAATAATTTTACTAAGAATACAATAACAACAAAAGAGGAATAAGCATATTGCAAAGCACGTTAAATAGCAGCATAATAGAGGCTCGGAACTGAAGCACTCTATCAATACCTGAGCTCTTGTAAACAATTTATTTAAAGCATACGGACAGGCAACCTTCCTTATCCTCCCCTTCACAGGATTTTTTTCTTATTCCTTTGCCTCATGACCTTTTCATATATAAAGCAACTCGCATAAATGACAAAAACATTAGACAGTCTAAATGAACAATTTGACAATTTATAGAACAGGAAGGATAATTGTATGGTACTCTTGTACTATTAATGCCACCACCACCACCATTTGAAAATGTTTGTGAACGTTCTATGGCTGCGTGTTCTATGGCAAAATATTTAAAATCTTTTGGCTTTGTCTAGGTGGTACTTATTATGCTTCAGTGAAAGTTACACTGTTTCCAAACTGAATGGTCATGCAGGAATGTGTTTTGAGAATGCATGTTGGCGTTATATTCTAGAACAGTACGTGTCCTGTAACAGGATTTGTGAACATATTTCCATTATCTGGTGTAAAACTCACAAGGGGTTTCTTCCGCCGAGTTTTCCAATCACCACCGTGGCAAAATTGTCCCTTTTTCTACGTGTGTTATAGTGGTCCAGAAATTTATAAAATAATCTCTTTAATGTTAATTTCGTGCTGATTCTTTTTTCCCAGAATCTTACTAAAAAGCTCAAAGTGATCAATACATCAATGGAGATATTATATCTATATAGTTTTTTTTAAACCTAATACAAATAACGTTAACTCCAGAAGCGTTTGCACAAAAGATGGCCGAATGCTGCATAAATGAATTTCGATACTCTTCTTTTCTTTCAGAAATTATTTAATGATATTCTTCCAAAATCTATTTTTTTCATTCTTTTGAAACAAACTTAATTACCAATAAAAAAATTGCTTAAAAAAAATTAACAATTCTTTAATTAGTACATATTTGAGAATTAGCGTTTAAAATCTTTAATTTCATTTTCGTGATGATTATTTTTTTTCAAAATGGAGAATCCCCTAACAGTTATATATTTTTGATATCGATGAAACGGTCTTTATTGAATAGAAAATTTTATGGCATTAATGATTATATATAACTTCGGCCATGTGGCCACCACGGCTGGCGCGTACAAGGCGCAATCTGGAACATTAAGTTTCACAAACAGTAACATTCTGATCATCATCGTATTTGAAGACATATGGGCCACTAACTCCGCCAGCCCATAAAGCGCACCAAACAGTTTCGACAAAAGCTTATTCCGACAAAAGCTTGTGGATTCTCGGCACTCCAAATGCGACAATTCTGTTTATTTACGTACCCATTCAACCAAAAATGGGCTTCATCGAAAAATAAAATTTTGAATGGCCGAGGTGCACGATAAGTTTGACGAACAGAACCATTATTTTGATTAAAAATTTCCACAATTTGTTCGCATAATGAAATGTCAAAGCAAACTAAACAAAAGGCAACTATTAGCTGTTAAATGGGTGGTCAAATAAAGCAGTGATGCCAACTCAAAGTTGTATCACTCCATAAAACACACCCTGTACTTATGTAATAATAAAATAATTGATATCAAACTTTCTTATATGTAAGTTGCTTGATATATTTTGTGGATTTTTAGTATATCCTTTGGGACTTTTGATTTTTTCCTCCGCTGCTTAGAAAACTAATGAAACACATTTGATCCCCCGACAGTTCTGGGTATGCCTAATCTTTCTTATTAAAGTTTTTAACAAATAAAAAAAAAACACAATAATTTTAAAAAGAAAAAGTTTCATGTTGATTGACATGCGGGACAAAAATGAGATGAGGGTGTTTCTAGTGCTAAATGGAATATTGATATCATATCTTTATCTATTCTAAGTCATTCGAATAAAGGCTTCGTGTTGAATTTTTTTAAGTTTGTGAAAAAAGATCAGCCCGAATATTATAATAAAATTAAATTGTTAAACAATAATTTCCAAATAAATAAATTTATCTACGCTTCGGATTGGTAAAAGAATAATATTAGGAATATCGAAAAAATTATTTACATATATTATAGATCGGTTTTAGCTTCCTATTTTTATATATTAAATAAGCACTTTCGTTTGGGAATTTATATTGGAAACAACAATAACAGGCTCAAATTCATTTTGATTTCAATACTGAATTCTAAATAAACTTTTTTTAATGCACAAAAAAGACCTAAAAGCCTTAATAGTTCAAGGAGCAAAGAGAGTGACTGTAATAAATTTGATTAAAATTAAAGTTTCTGTGTTATAATAAAATAACGCTCGTTTTTGAAATAGATTAAAAATGCCAAACACGATAATTCCCAATTATTGTGTATTCGTTTCAACTTCATAGTATTTCACCGTTCATTTGGAAACAGTGTTTTAATAATTTAGCGAACTGTACGAATTCAGTTTTCATTAACTTTAGTTCTGTTCTGGTGCTGATAATGATAAGCTTTTCCTTTTTTTCTCTTTTTTGGTTTTGTGCATTGTTTCTGTTTTTGTCAAAGTTGACTCAAGTTTTCCAAATAGAATGCTCTCAAGCAGACATTGACTGTATTTTCTGCATTAAGCATTTTTGAAAAGCGGTAAATATTTGCTCCTTCCAGTCCCTGGAGGAATTATACCTTAAAAGCATATTGAAAGTTCGAGTTATTTGGCTTTAAAAGCAGGAAGCACAATTTAAAATCGTTTTGCCAATGACGGTTTGGAGTATCAGTCGAAATGAATAAATAACTGAGAGAGAGAGAGAGAGAGAGTGTAAAATCAGCATAAAAGTGGTGATTTGTGTTCTTGCATCCGTAAGATTTCTTTTTTGATTTTGTTTTTTTACTAAACTTTTTCTTCTCAATGAAAAGGGCACGAGATGATAATGTTTGGTCGGTTTTGATTTTGAGTGGGGGTGGGTGTGTGTGTGAAAGCTAAGCAGCTTAAACTTTTTAGATTTTGTTTTCAAATTTTTAATCAGGTCATTTGCCATGCCTCAGCCAATGCTGATGCTGCAGGAAGTTGATGTGGTAAATATTTTAATACATGATTGACATTTTTTTCTTCTTTTTATGCTGTTGTCGCAATTGTGATGGGAACGCTGGTGGCTGGCTGACTGGTTTAGTTTTGAGTTTGTGTGTATTTTTGGGAAAAGATTCATGAGTAGCTGAAGTAATTGTCGTTTAATGGTCATATTTTATTTGCATAATTTTTGAGTTCAGCTATTGTTGGCGTGTTTTATTATTTAAGTAGCGATTTGAGTGTTTTTAGAATAGAATTGTAAATAAATTTAGACAATGATATCTCATATAAATTTCTATACATTTAATTATTTATTTTATGTAAATTTCTATTATTTAAATGAATTGTGTATAATATTTATCAGCACATAAATAAATAAATTAGGGATTTAGCTGCTGTTATATTAAGCAGCAGCTGCAGCAATTCAATGAAAAATATCACACTTGTAAACTTTATAAAGTTTAGATTATTTAAAATGATTAAATTTAATTTTGAGAGGCTGATTGTTCGGAAAATGATTTTAATTCAGAAAGACATGGGGTCATACCACGACAACCGATATCTATCGAAATTTGTCTCTAAATTGTATTTTAATCGTATGGAAACAAAACACTCATGCTTTTTATTTTTGTATTTGTTGTTATTATATTTTAAGTCTATTTGAAAATTTTATTTCAACTTTCTACCTAGATTTTTTTTTAGTTTCTTTAAACGATATTTATTTTTAGTTTTATATGCTTAGAAAGCGTGTAAAAATACTTCCACACTATGAGAGAAGAACGTAATCAACAACTTTGTACGAGTACAATGTAACGTATGAGTAACATGAATATTAACATTAAGTATACGAGTGGAAGTGCAGTAAAGAAAGTACAGATAGAGACATGCAAATACACAGCGCGGGGGTAATAAAAACCGCATATAAAAACAACTGACTGAACACAAACCCCGATAATGAAATAAAGAAACGGCAAATCAAAGCAAAAAACACTGAATGCACCAAAACACATTCGCCAACTTTTCCAACTGACACCGCTGGAGTGCGTGCTACAATTGAATCATTCAAACATATTCTGAATGTTCCCACTATTTTCAAGAGTTGATGTCAGAACTCGGCGGTTGGAGTTCATAGGAAGCATTCCTGACTAATTTTGAGAGGCTGTCGCTAATTTTTGTATGCGTGTATATGTGTGTTTGAGCAGGTGGCTCGCTTAACACTTTTGAATAGTTGAACTCAGTCAAGTTTTAAAGCAACCCGAACATAAAAAATATATATGTTTCAACTGGATCGAAGTGGTTGATTTTAAGAAGTCTCAAATAAATTTAGAAAAATTAAGTTTCTAAACTGTTCTTTTAATCACTTTTAAACTGCTTTTTACCGATTGTTCAAACTAACTAAAAATCGGTTATTCCATTCACGAGATATCGCGAACGAAAATATTCGAAACAAAAATATTTTTAACGCCAAACCTAATGACTTAATTTTGTAAATTACTTGGCGTTAGTAAAATTTATAATTTCCTAAAATTTTGAAAATTTATTTTTATTTTATAAAAAATTTCTTGTACTCTGTAAAATTTTTATAATAAAGAGAGTGAATATATTTGCAAATTTATTTTTGTGTGCATATAAATTTCACTAAGGCAAAGTGATTTACACAATCAGGGCCTGTATAACAGATCAGTTAATGCTGACGATTCTTTAGTAGCAATCGAAAACATCTTTAATCAAAATCTAGAGCAGTTTGAAAAAAAAAATTAACAGCGTTTCAGCTTGAAGAGTTCAAAAGTATAGAGCAGAGTAACCAGGTTGCAGTTAAAATTAGTGGGAAGTTGCAGGGTCGCCCACTAGGGTTAACCGTTTTCCACAAATTTTTTATTCTTGGTAATCAAGTGATATTTTGAAAGAGCTGCGCGATCATCCTTCTAATAAGACAATTTTTTGAATGCATCACAGAGAAACTCAAATAATTTAAAACAATTCGATATCCCAGTACAGGCGAAGGTCCTTTAAGGCCAACCCAACCTCCTTAATATATATTCAATGTAGGCTTGTTTCTCTGTATATTTAACATGCCTTAAAATTAAATTCATCATGCAATTGTGCAATTTGTGGCTGTTCATTTTTTACTTCTCTGTACCACTCAAATAAAAGAAAAAGCAAAAAAAAAAAAAACAAAAATTGCACGCATTTACAATTGGGTTTCAGCTTTCGCCTTTCATGTCTCTTTCAACAAAATTTTTATTTAATTTTATTTCGCTGTCTACGTTTTTAATATTTGCTTTGGATTCCCTTCGGGATGATTTGTTCCTTTTTCATGTTTTTGCATTCGGTTACTTTTTGCGTGACATGCAAATGTCACAGGAGTTAAAATTGGCGTAAAACTTTTATTCGCCTGCATGTCGATATTGTAAAAAATATATTGAAGACAAAATAAGGCGAATGACATCCAAGTATTTGTTAATCTATTGGGATGAGCAGACGAGGGTAGCGGTTGTTAAATGCATGACTGTAGTTGTGAAAGAATTTTCTCCTTATTATTCCTATTCATGCCATCAAATAGTCTCAATAGTTGATTCAGATTTTTTCTTTCTCTCCACTTAAACATATGAAATTTGTTTAAATTATTCAATGTAGTTACGAAGGGTGTCTTAGAAGTTTTTAGGAAACTATTTGCATTTACATCTCTATACTAATCCTGTTATTTTTATTGCATAGATTTTGCTAAAGTTATTATTTTCTTTTGACTTGAGGTAATAAAATAATTTCTAAGTTCTGCATATCACAGTTAATTTCAGAACGTCCCCATTTATATATTTGCATATGAATTTTATGCATACAACAACAACTAAAGGTCGTGTCATGTCATGTGCGATCGCTCAACTGTAACATGCACATTTGAGCAACTTGCTACATCGCTGGTTATGTATTCAACAATATCTGTGGCAAAGGACAACGGAAGACGTTTAGCAACCCACATGCCTCAAACGTGATAGTGTCTTCCCGCTAACCAGTCTGCTGTGGAGAGAAAGAAAATAGGAGTTGCTGCAGGGAGATACAAATAATTGAAAACATACGTTTTTTGTGGTTGCATTTTTGCTTGTCTTCTTTTTGTTGCAAAGATAACAATTTGACTGCGTTGCTTATCGATAACGATGTGTTTTTTCGATTTAGATGTTGTCGTTTTATTGCCACAAGGCCACTTAGAATAAATTCTATCTAAACGCAAAAATTTAAACGTCATGTTTTTGTTTTTGTATTAAACTTTTCTCAACGTGCTTCATGTTGCATGTATAAGCTTCCGTGTATTTTCCCAATGAACTAAAGTTTATTGTCAAACGAGTGGATTTCATTGAATTTTTTGGTATGTTAAGGACTTGTAGACGAGTTGAAAACAAAACCTATCGTGTTGTTAAAACGTGAAGTAGCAGCAGTAATTTAGCTTCATGCAGATCTGTGCAACCTTAGGCGTGTTCATAAAAATAGTTTATAATAATTGTTCTTAAGCAAAGAAAATTTTTAAAAGACTTAACTTAAATTAAGCTGAGCTGCCTGTTATACGAATTATCTGCTATTTTATTCCTTGAATGGTCACATTTCCAAGGATGCAGTATAAGTGATGTGATGCTACAGTAAACTGTAATTAAATTGGAGAAACGATTACGCAACATCGTCTTTGTTGGAAATCGAATAAAATATTGATAACCGAAAGGTCATGAATAGAAATATATTGAATCGTTGTAAATTTGGCAAACATTTTAACTGCCCACTTTCACATAAAAAATTTCTAGCAGGATTAAGGGCATCTTATTTTGTCTTGGACCAGCAGTCAGGGATTGACACTTATTTATGAGATGCCTTGTGCTGGAGCTGGAAGGTGTTGTTGGACAGATGATCACCGATTAAGAGATGGAGAATTTATGTAGCAATTTTTACTTTTCATTTCATCGGTGACATTTTTGCCTTAAATTTCAAAATCCTCGGATTTTAATCAATTTTTTTTTGCCACATAAGCTTTGAAGCCACATCAGGACGTCAAAATGTGTAGAATAGAAAAAATGCGAAACCCGGAAGGTATATTTATGCTGCAACTATTATTTTAGGAAAATTAAAAATTTGGGAAATGATTGTTTATACTTTGTTTTGATAAAATCTAGTTCTCTTCAAATCTGCTCGTTTTAAGATCCCAGGAAGCTTTTCTGGCTAATTCTGAGAGTCTAGAACCCAGAAATGAGAAGTAATTCTGAAAGACGTGATACTTTTTTATTGTTTGTAAATAAAATGTGAACTGTACTTTTCTAGGTTAATGAATTCAACACGAATTGTTCATACCTGCGCCATAACTCTTTTGTAAACACTAAACAACATGCAGTTGATGAAGATGAAAACAACAACAGCAGAAGCAATAGCACCTGAACAACAATGTTAATTTGAAAAGAAATGCAATTGCCACACGTCAGCAACGAAGAAATCTCAAATATAAATTTTCACTAGCAAATAACCACTTCTACACGGCGTAAACATGGAGAAACATGAGGAAAGGATGTTTTGAGAAATTTAGAATCGTTTCCTTTAGCCACAATTGCATTGCAGTTCCGATAAAAATTTAATTTTTTATATAAGAATTCTGGCCTTTAGTAGTCGGATGGTAAATTTGCTATTTTTTAATTGAATAATTTGAAGAGCAGCAGAATCATTTTAATACAAAAATTACTTGTCGTTGAATCAGAGCGAAGCAATTTACTTTTTAATAATCAATTGATTTTGTTCTCTTGAATAAATTAAAATTTTTCGGCCTTTTAGAGGGTTGTAAAGTCTATTTTTTCCGGCAGCCCTCGTTTTATATGTATGACATCGGAAAAATATCCTCACCAAATGAAGTTAACTAAATCAATAACAAAGTAAATTTAATTATATTTAGATGATAAAAATATATTGAAAACGGTTGACCCTAAAAAATCCCTATAACTTTTTGCTAGTCTTTTTTTAAACTATCGCGACCTGGTTTTTGAGCTCTTCGGCCTAAAACACAATTATTTTAATTTTAAGTCCACCAGCTGCTACATTATAAACGGTGGTTGATGTAGTGTTCGATTAGTATAAAAGAATTGAGAACAGTAGCTATTCAGATATATATATTTTGGCGTTAAAAAATAATACTCTTATTCTAATATTTTCTTAGATAATATCTCACGATAGAATTAACCCATTCGGACCCGATTCACGGTAATCAAAGTGGTTTTTAACTATCAGAGCTGAATAGTTTGTGAAATCGATTTATGAAGCCACTTAAAAGTTATTCTAAAAACTCACTTTGAAACGTGTTTCATTAACTTTTCTTGGAGAACCTTGAAGTCTACCGACCGGTTCGAATCGGCTTAAAAACAATTTGCAAAAAGCCAACTACTTGGTTTAAATTGCGTCAGCTTTTTATAAGTTATTAGCGGTTCACATACTTGCATTCAAGCATGGTGACGGGCACTTAGAATTAGAAACTCCAAGGAACTCAAAATCCTGAGATCTTATAGGAATTAGATTTTTTTCAAAGAGAGTAAAAGTCAGTAACTTCCCGATTTTTAAATATGTTCAGTTTTTCTAGCAGCAAAACAGCGGCCATCAAATTTTAAACAGAAAAAATGAAATAATGTCGAATAATATTAAAATTTTTGGCAACGGAGGAGGACTATTTAAAATATTTTAAGAATTAGTGAAAATAAAAATTTCTCCATTAAAAAATAAAAACGAATGCTTGAAAAAACTAAATATACTTCATGTAGGGTAATCACAAAAACCCGTCAAAGTTGTTTACGCACCCACACTTGATGTCCCACGAAATTGTAACATGTCGTTTATTTAGTTACTGGTGAATGTCTTTTTTCTTATTTGCCTTTAATTTCTGCTCTTTTTTTCCAAACCATTTAAAATTGGCGAATAAATCGTGTAGGCGTAACTAATTTTAAACGACAAAACTTGAAATAGGCGGACATCCACAAACGTTTTGTTAAGAAATACACATGAAAACATAAACAACTGCACACATACACAAAAAGTTTGTGTTGCAGAAAACACGAACAAATCAGGGAGAAGTTGGAGTAATAAAATTCTTAAATAAAACAAATTCTGTTTTCTCAGTGAATAGAAGTTGACTGTTTGGATGCTGTAGCAATTACCAAATTATGTAACGTTAAATAGTTGTTGTTAAAATATGTGGGGAGAGAAGCAAATAAATAAGTATATATAAAAGGTGTTTTTTTATAGAGGCCGAAAGTTGGCAGTATTTTTTAAATGTTGGTGTTAATGGTTAGCGCTAGGGAGCCATCGTTACTGACTCCTTCGTTCATTAATTAAAAAATCAAGATAAGCAACATGTCGCACCTCATTTTATTATTGAGGAAAACGTTTTGTAACCGCATAGTTTCACATTTCGAATTGTTATACTGGCCTCTAAGATCGCGCGATTTAACACTGCTAGAGTACGCCGTTGCGATAATTTGAAAAGATAGACAACTTCCGCCGCTTTATTCCTGATATGCACCATTTATATTGGAAAAAGTCATCGAAAATCAGACCTTCGGATTCGCCTACGTCCGGGCCAGCTGTGGCGGTTATAAATCGAAAGTCATATATAAATTATAATGCCAGAATATTCAGCCATGTCACAGGGCAAAATTCCTTTCGGAAACAAGTTTCATTCTACAGTTTCGTTCATTATTAAACCAAAACTGAAATTATTTGTCTAACAGTGAAATATATATTTGAAACAAATTTCTATCGGTAAATAAATTAGTTTCAAAAGTGCAAAAAAAAATTTATATCAGAAGAATATCATGATCTTCTAAAGAAAACAAAGTAATCGAAATTCATTTAAGCAGCATTCGATCATCTCTCTTTTGTACAGACGCTTCTACAACTAAAGTTATTAAATAAATTTCAATATAAATATATCCAGAGCACTTTATTATTCACAGAGGATCAGAGAGCATGATCATCTGTATTCATATTACAATGAGTTTTGTTTTTCAATTATTTGATAACATCGCCAAATTATTAATATGAAAAAAGTTTTAAAACGAAAACGTTAACAAAACCCAACGCAATCTGAAGCACTACAAATAACTTCGTAAGGAAGAGAAAAGCCAAATCGAACCACTTTCGAACGGAACCTGTAAAATGGGTGATTATCCCTCGACTAAACTAAACTTCATAATAATTTAAAAAAAAATTATTTCTGTTTCATTTTATTGCAAACATCTCTGCCTCTATAAAAAGCACCCTAAAGTATTTGTAATTACACATCAGTTGGATGTATTATTTGGTAGAAGGTTGGGGGAAGTATGCCAAGCTGAACAAACACACACACATACATTTCTCTTCACAAAATTACTATAGATGTGTTGAGCAAATTTCGGAAGGGAGTTTGGTGGTGGTTAATATTTGAGGTGAAGGCTTTTTTCTACATTTTTAGAAAAGTTTTTACCATAAAATTGCCGTAAACTAACAAATAAAACGTGACGAGATCTATGCGCTTTGGTGGGGGAAAGGGGGAAAATAATTGTGTGCAATCCCAACTTCTTCTTGTTATTATAAGTTTTTCTTATGGATGATATGGGATAATGCAGGAATCCAGGTGATTTGCTTTTCTATTTAAAGTTTATTTTTCTACTACTTGTTTATGTCTGGTTGGTGTTGATGTAACGTTTGATAAGAAAGACATTCCAAAGAACTCAATTGGATCCTAGACTTATAATCCAGAAGTATTGCAAATTTGGATCTTTTCTAATGCTTTTCCCAATAGGATGTCTTTGCAAAAAGTTCTCTTTTTTTCTCAAGTTTTCACTGAATCCGAAGTCATATTTTTGATGTTAATTAAATCTGATTGCATTCTTTAAACATTCACAGATGTTTCCAAAACAAAATTTGGCAGCACTCAACTTAGCACGGATAAATAACCGGTAAAATCGAGGCTGCATTTTATAAAACCTACTTTAAACCAATTCAAAAGTGGTTTTAAGTTAGTTTTAACAACATTTTCTTGCATGATAAAACCAAATTTATACAGATGATTTTAACTCTGAGACCAGAACTTATTAAAACCGGGCACTTTATGTATACTTTCTATAGCAAAGTTTGTGGAAACACCCATTAATTTTTGTGTGTGCAAAAATGTTTTTAAATAGAAATAAAAAAAAGAAAATCAGCTGCTAATGAATGTCTGTGGTCATTCTTCGATACAAATGCCTCCATGAAAAGCTTTCTAATTACGAAGAGAAAAATGGGGCGAGTAGAAAAAAAAAACAAACACACACACACACACACACTAATAACGAAATTACACAACTTAACTGTGTCCTGATTTATGTCACTCGTTTTCTCGTATTATGGTCATCGACATGTCCGTTTGTGGTTTTTCTCATTTAACAATATTGTCTGCCTAGTCATCAGTCACATTATCATCGTTACCATCATCATAATTATTATGCAGAGAGTAAACAAATACAAAACAACAGCAACAAAACAGCAAGAGAAAAAAAAACACAACAAAATAATAACCAACTACAAAAGCTCTAAATTGCAGTATTTATATTTGGATTGTTGTTTTATTTTCTACTGCTGCAAACTAGAAAGACCAGACAATTTGTTATTTGATGCATAAAACGTTAACCAGGATGAGGCACAAATTATAATCTAAACGAGGGTGGAGATTTTTTTCATTTATTTTGTTTCTTTCTTTGTGAAATAAAGTTAACTGCAGTTAAATTGTGGTTAAATTTTGTGACTAGTTTTATTCCATGGACGAGATACAATATCACACAATTTTGAGTAGATTTACAATGCACACACACACACACACACAGAGCCCTTGGTTTTTGACAAGCCGGATGTACATTTTAATGAAGATTGTAATTATTTTACTACTTGTTTTGTTGTCTCTTGTAAACAAATTTGCTTGCAGACATATTTTTTTCCTCCTGCAGACTGGCAGTCCGAATTTCTCCCGAATTTTCTCCCTCCCCAGTTTATTATATACAACACATATAATATTTGGTATTAGTTTTTGTTTACTCTGGCATTTTATGATGATTACCTCCTACTTTTTTCCATTCTCTACATCCTGCAACTTTCTACTCCTTCACAATTTTTCACATTAAATTTATATATCTTTTCTTTTATAGCCTACATTTTGCTGTGGCTTTTGTTTACATGGCAACGTGCATGCTTCTGTTGCTATAATTTTATTACTGGCATTTTAACTACGTTGTCATACTCCCGGGGATGTGTTGTTATAATTTGCTAATTAATTGAATAGTTAGTTGAACTTAATTGTTAGAAATTGCTAAGATTGAGTGTATTCCTTGTTCAGCAGAAATTTATATTCCCTAATTTCTTAGGGAAGATAATCAATAGTTTTCTTAAATAGAAAAATATATAGAAGTAATTAAATATTTAGGAGTCAATAAAGGAAATAAACTGGTAAATACAATTATAACAGAAATTGTGAATTGAAATGCTTTGAATGAATACAAGGGTCAAAATATTTTAATTATTTTGAAATAGATTGAGAGACAAGAAATCTACTATTTTTTTCAATCATGACACGATTGAATGTGAATTCTTAGCCAATTGATCCCACGATGTGCTTCGAATGGGTGTTTTTTTTTGGAGTGATACAAGCTTAAATTATAAAAATGGGCTTTATTAGAAAGAAAATTTTATGAAACTATTTTTTAAATATGATTTATATCATGGTTGACGAGTAGCATTTGCGTCCGCATTTCACCGATAAAAATTTAAATGCTGATTTCCAGGTGTATAATTGTTTGTGGTTTATCGGCGGAGACAAGTGACTTCATATAACCCTAAAGAAAATTGGGTTAAGTCCCAACTAAATGTGATACTGCGTGATATTGTTTTTTTCATCAAAAGTTTCCTTAAGCAGATCAATTGTAGCACTCGCTGTGTGGCATGTGGCTACGTCCTGTTGGATCCGCATATCAGCAAGATTAATGCCAAGTAATTGAGGTACGAAAAAATTCCGAATCATGTTCTTATTCCCTTCACCATTGACTGTAACATTCAGACAATCATCATTTTCGAAGACGCAAGATAAAAGTGAATGGATGGTGTTTCGATAAAAGCTTGTAAATTCTCTCACTCCAATTGAGACTATTCCGCTTATTTATGTACTCATTTAACCAGAGATGCGTATCATCGGAATATAAAAGTTTGAATGGATGACTTTGACGAATAGAACTGTTGATTTCATTGAAAATTTTAACAATTAAACGCGTTGCTCTGGTGCAAGTCGATTAATAATGAATTTTCAAAGTAAACGATATAAAAGGCAACTACCAGCTGTTAAATGGGTGTTCGATTAAGGCAGTGATGTCAACTCAAAGTTGTCACACTCTAAAACATACGCAGCATAATTTCAACGAAACATATTGATTGCAACAACGAATTTGTATTCAGAATTTTTATGAAGTTTCAAAGAAGTTAAAACAAAATTTATTTGTGCTAAAGAAGAGATATTTAAATAGTTTCAAAGAAAAACAGAATAACTTTGCTTAAACATAAAGCGGTTTCTAAAAATGTACAAAATGTTGTCGTCATTAATTCAATGAAATATTTTTAGGAAACCATGCAAGCCAGTGAGGTAATTTCAACGAAATTCTATCACGAAATTTGTGAAACTTTTATTGAATTTGAGTAATAAATTTAATAAAGTTGTTTCATCGGATTTATGGATCAACATTCTGTTAAGGTACAGAAGCATTTCTTATGCTGATTTTTTATAAACGTTCGTATATTTTACTAAAGATTTGTATGTATCATTTTAACATAAAAATTAAAATTTATCAGAGTACGATTACAAAGTTAATGCACAATAATTTTTCAAGGACTCACAAAGGAAATTTTTACAAAATTGGCTATTCACTTTACTGTGAGTGCACTCAATATTTAACTAAATGTGCTGTTTGTATTAGTTCAACGGTTTTCTCCAAGTATACTTTTTTTTGCAAGAACTTTTAGCCAAAAACTATTTAATTGTGGTAAATTTAAGTTACTTTAATTTATAAAATGACTGCTCAATTGTAGCAATGATAAGATTTTATTTTAAACTTCAATTCCATTCTTTTCATTATATTCACCAGCACCCAGTTTTCTTTAAGTATATGAACAGCTCATGAAGATTGTATCATTTAAAATGTGTCAACAAATTTTATTATTATACTTAAAATGTTTTGCCAGAAAACCGTAGATCCTCCTTTGCATTGTAAATCTTTTCGATCACAAAATCAGTGTGTAATATTTATATGACTTTGTTGCAAAATCAACAATTTATCTTCATGCAAATAAATATTTGAATGCTGTCACTAAGTTAAGCAAAGCTGATGTTACATATTCTTTTATAGTTTTGTAAAATCATTTCAAATGCAGACAATAACAGCATGTAAAATATTAAAGCAATGGAAACCTCAACGTCTTTTATATCAGGCATCCCATAAAGTATGCAACGATTGTTTGTTAAATTTCACACTTGTCGAATATTTGCCAAAGAAAGCGTTACCAACTATAATAACAATATATTATTTTTAATTCAGATACATTTAATAAAGCCTGCAACCCCAGGACATGTTTAACATGTTGGTTTGTTTTCGAATGAGTTGAAAAGTTTACAAATCATATGTAAAGAAAATGTCGTATATGGCAGGATAAAGTAAAAACTATTAGAAGGTGCCATATATTCCAATTGTATTAAAAACTTTTTTAAATCAATAAACACCTGCCTGAATAAAAATGCTTTTCTTTACAATATACTGGTTACCATACTTTGAGGAAATATTTGCCAAATCTGAAGGCGTCTCTATTTATACACGCTCACACTAAAGTTCAATATTCAGTTGTTATTTGTTATTTATTCACACATCCTTGCAAAGTGTGTACACAAGAATACACTGCGTAAATACATGCATCATAATCATCATAAACACCTTCTTCAGACTATTTTGTTTGATGCATTTTATGGGTGAACACTCTTAACTCCTTTAACAGGATGGATAAACTCAGACTTATTTATGTCTGCAACGTATAGAATTTTGTGTTGGAAAAAACTTGTTTTTATTCTAAACTAATGTTTTAGTATATGATTCTTTCAAATCCTATGCTGATTATTATTTGTATTCATAATGAAAGTGTTGCCAAAATGGTTTTTATAAAATGTCATAAGAATAAGGGGACTTCAAGGTGGTAAATTTTTGTCACTGGAGTTGGAATAATTTAAAATGTACGGAAGTTACTATAAAATATTATAATTATATAATATCTTATCAGCTTATGTTTTAAGTTTCTTAAATTAGTAAAACTTTAAATGATTTTGGGATAAACAAGTCTCAATGGTTTTTGTACGGTTATTTATAGTCGTGTTTGCAAAATCTGCTTTTAGTTGCTGGAAAACCGGAAATATATACTAAAATCTATAAGATATTTGTATTTGTATTGAAAATAATTTGCAAATATATTTCAAAAAATATCGGTGCACAGATGCCGACGGGTGACTCTGACCCGACGATGCTGTTAATCTGTAATTTCATACGTTTCTATATAAAAATCATTGGTAAAACAGCGATTAATCCAAAATGGTAACGCTGTTTGCTACAAAGCTTACAAACAATATTATTATACATTTTTACAAGTCGACATACTTGAAGAGTCATATAGTTTACTTAACATATTAACAGTAGAAGCATAAAGTAGTCAGACAAACTAAGATTTTATGGTAAAACACACACATTTTAAAGTTCATGCAAATCTATCAGTTAGTTGATAAAATAAAGCAGAGCAATTTTGTAGTGAAGACTATAATCAAGTTTAGTGAACAACATAATCATCCATATGATTCATCTTTTAGGAAAGTGCATTTTATACGATTGCATTATAGTCTTACAAAAAATTATAATAAAACATTTTCCCCCTCATAAAAGGCAAAACATCTAGACTATTTTTCAACGTAGTTGCACTTTACAAAAATTTTCTTATGTTGTATTGTCAAAAGTGACATCATATATCCTAATATTTTACGGCAGAGCTTAAAATTGCATCCTGGGCCAGTCACTGAATATATTAATTATATCAATCACTTGTCAGATAAAAATATATGTTGTTATAACAAACACTTAAATTGTAGTTAATATAATTGAAGAGTAAAATAGTTTCTATGCAATTTTCATTAAACTGGCTCAATTCATTTCGAAACTCTTCTGTCTTTCGTACAGTTACATTCGAAACAAAAACAATTTATTAAATTTTATTTTCGTTTCATATGCAATTGTACGAAAGAAAATATTATTTCCATATAATGAAATAGACAGTGAATTTAATATTTTTTAAAAATTAATGTAAACAATAATTTATTAAGAAAATAAAAGCTAATTTTAAAATGGAACGATCGAAATTTTCCTGCCATTTATTAGATCTATTAGTTATTTTTTTTATAAAATCTAATAGTTTTTGTATTAGTTATAAACTTCTTATGCTTTCAAAAAATACCCACAGTTGATTTCGTTCAGCTTGTAGAAAAAAAAATAGAGTGCAGGAAGAATAGAAGTTAGATGTATTGCACTGGAACTGGGAAAGTAGCTTTTGGGACGGCAGAAAGATGGGATAGAGACTGCATACAATCTGTTTAAACCTTCTCAAATTGAAAGCGACGGGGAAAACCTTTGCAGGTAGCTTTTCCATGTAAGAATTGTTCGTTTAAAAAAACGAATCATTTTTGTAATGCGTAGTGAGATTCGCTGGAATATAGACCACAAATGTATGCGCTTTTGCTAAATAAAAGTTGAGCGTCTAAGAGAATGATTTCATTATAAAATATCCCATTATAACAACGACGAGGTTAGTAACCCTAAGTTCCCCGGTGCCACTTCACGCTCAGTATCGAATTTTTTAATTGTTGTCAGACTTTTTTCCCTGACAGAAGCATATCCCATCTTTCTCTACCTGTTCTCTCAGTACTACCGCCTCCTTTCTAGCTCTGACATAATGTCCCGAATCTCCTTAGTGCTGGCCCCATTATAACATAAGAAAAGATAAGGAGCTATCCTCTAAATGCCGGTTCTAAAAATAAAATAAAGTGTTAAAAACCATGTATTTAATTGGCAGCAATTTTATGGAACCACTGTTACTTCGAGAAAATTATTACATTTGTAAAACCAAATGGCTGACTGCAAGTCAGATTTTTCCCTTTGCATGAATGCTAATACATAATAAAAACATTATTTTTACATATAAATATGTGAGCAAGTATGAGATATTTATTGTTAAATTGTGACAGTCTGACTAAATTGTTGACAAATAATAAATGATGCCATTTCTACTAAAAATGATTTGCATCTCTTTGTGAGCAATTGCCAATGCCAGTATCTAAAATGGAATGAACCAAATACAGGATTCTTCATATATAGAGTGTATGTGTAAGCATTTGTATTGTTAAAAATTTAATGACTTCAATAATTTACATCAATTTGCAGCAACAATGGAATATTAGAGGAACAAAAAAAAGCATTAATGCCATTTTCTAAGCTTGCAAGTCAGCAAGATTAGGAATTTAAATTATAACAAGAATGAATTTGATTTTAGAACGTTTTGTATGTCTGTAACTCTGAAGAATAATTTTGAATTTTAAAAAGAAGAATTTGTCATTATGTGTCTCATACAGTTTTGAAATAAAAGTCAGATAAAATTGATATTTTGTTTATGAATTCATATTACTAGAATGAAAAATTATGTCTAAAATTTATCACTTTGCAAAATAAACTACAGTAACTACTATGCCATTTTGGTACTATTTTATTTTGTTTCGTTATAAATTTGCGGTTATTTTAAAATTAATTTGAAATTTAAAAAAATATATGTTTACATACATATACTATATATATTTTATTTTTGCAGTGCTTGTAATAATCCAAAACTTGGCATACCTGCTTAAAAGTACATCTTAAGTACTTAGCTGCGTATGAGCAATATTTGCCAATAAGCTAAATATATAATATTAATCATACGTTTTGATGTACCCACACTGTGGGATATATTGTATTATCACGAGAGAAACACGTGCTGGGCTGTATGAAAATTTCAACACAATTTTTTCTGGAAATTTCGATAAATATCGAGTGCCGTAATTTACTCACTTGAAAATGATATCGATATATAGACCAGATTATTGGGTGATGGTTACTGATGTAAATACTTTTTGTAATCAATTTTACTTCCTTCATTACTCACACTTGAACGAAATCTAGTTGTTATGAGCCATGATTTCCCATACAAAACAAAGTCTAGCTGGTCCTAACATTTAGTCAAAATCTCGTTGAAATCGATACGACGATAGTTGTAGTGAATATTAAGAAATTTGACAAGTACAGGCGAAAAGTTACTTTTAGTTGGTATTAAAATCTTAATATTTCACCATAAATAAAAACTAGATTTTGGTGGATATTTGAAACGAAATCTAGTAGGTTTTATGCAATGGTAAGGGCTCTATTACGAGAATTTTGAAAAAAAAGAATTGTTCTGAGAGAAAGCAGTATTTCTATTGTTAGATTCTCTTGAAAAGGACTACAAGGAGAGTGACCTTTTAAAAATTTTATTTGTTTTATAGCATATTTATAATATTATTTTATTATTAAAGTTTTTACTTTGGAAATTAATAACATTTTTCAAATATATACAATATTCTTAAAAATATATCTTTCATGAATTTTGACTAGTTTCTTAACAACATAATTTTCTGAGTATAAGTCAGGGCTAGTTTTCAAAACAAGATTTGATATTTCATTAGTTCTTTCTTTGGCATACCAAAATTTAACTCTTTTTCCTTAATATTCTTTCATATGGTGACTGTAATAATTTTGCTTTAATTTTGTTTTATTTTAAGTTCCATTTTTTCTTATAAAATATACATGATACAGCGACAATATCACGAGTTTCTTGTAGTATTTCTAATATTTATCTGATTGCAGGTATTTTTTTAATAAAAAATATTTTAATAATTAAATACTTAAAATACTTTATTATAAATCTTTCTTTACTGAGTAATAAAAATTAAAAATTACTTGTAAATTTACTGCTTCTGCGAATATGTTACAACTTATTGTTCGATTGAATGAATAACATTTAAGCAGGGACAATTTTCTGTTTGGTTTAAAAGTTATTTATTCGATTGAACGATAATTTACGATATGGCAGTTAAATTGCTGACTTAACAATAATTCTTAGATTCAAATTTAATCGTAAGAGTCGCAATAATATGCACATTCATTTTGCATGTAAAAAGAGGGTATAAATAGCGAGAGCATTTCAAAACTATTTTTGTATCACTATCGCGAATTAAGTCATTTAATGAATAGTTCATTTAATTTAATGATTACCTGCTTTAATATACGAGCAAATTTGATTTAAAAACGTAAACAATTAAGTTTTTTTTGCAGTTTTTATTTGATCAACTAAGTAAATCAGCGCAAAACTTAAATTTATTTTAAATACTCAGCATATTTTATCCACAATCATCAGCCATCTATTCATGGCTCCAGCTGCACAATGGAGAGCAAACAGAACTGCTTTTAAATATTATCAGTTGACATTTGAACATCAATGTCCAATTAAATGGTGAATTTGTCAACACAAATTGAATAAAATAAAAATAAATTTTATAAATTGACAATGTAAACAAATTTGCTATGGAAAAAAATTTATATATAAATTCGTGGTTTGAAGTGAAATATTAAAGAACAGGGCCTGTAGGAAACAAGACTGCACAAAGAAAATATTTGGGCTTTATTTATTTATTTATTTTGTAGTTCAAGAACAAAAGTTTATTATAATTGGTTAGTCTAACTTGTTGTGGAATAAATTACTGAGTTGGAAGTTGTTTAATAGGCTACAGGCTTAATTAAGTCATGCATGAATTAGTATTTTGAATTTGTTGATTTGTTAATTTAATTAATAGTGGATTATTAATTTATTTAACTAGTCTGCTTATTTGAGGTTATTAAAAGCATTTATAAGCTTGTATTTTGCATTAAGATTTCGCTATTGAACAAACATTTATGTATATTTTTGTTTGGCTAATTGTTTCCAAAGTATTTTATTTATAAGTAGGAGCGACACTTATTTTATAAATTTTTTTTTTTTTGGATTTGATAAGAACTCAAGTGTAAAAATATGTTAGACATGTATAGAACTCGTTGTATTATATACATGGTTTTAAAGTTTAAAGGATATACTTTTTTATTGTTTAAGTTTGATTTTGAATTTTTCTAATAAATTCAAGCCATTTTATGTAAAATGAAATGAAAAACTATCCATTTAAATGCCACCATATTCGAAATACTATCAAAACAATTGCTTCTCCATATTGAAAGCTTCTAGATTACATTGTATTTATTCATTTCCATAGTCTTCTGCTCCTACCAAACAAATAATCATATATAGAAAGCAAATTAACTTTCGTTTAGTAAAATTTCAGTTGCAGTATTCTGAAATAAACTTTTCCAATTGGCATTCGAAAAACATTCAATATGCCAAACCGATGATATGAAGAGATGTACGTTGAGCAAAACACAAATCGAATTAAATTTCTATGGATGCACAAAATTTAACCACGTTTTTTAAGCGCCATGTGCCTTCTCTTTGATTTGAGGAATGTAATTGCAGTAAACTTTATATTCACACATTCATACACACACTTGCGAACACACATCCATTCAATTTAAACTATTCACACAACACAGCAAAGGGTACTGCAAAATATGATGTTAATTGAATAAATTGCATACAATCAAATTCAATGTTTAGTGAATGAAATTCATTTCTACTAGCTGGTTAAAAGAGGAGTTATCTAAAATCTATTTTCTAGGAGCAATCTTTTAGCAACTACCCTCGTAAAATCATATGCAAATTTTAGATGCACTTCAAAGAAAAGCAATACACTTAAGTAAATCTACAGGGGTTTATTTTATTTAATTCAAGTGATTACAATTTATCCACTGACACGCTTCACCAGCTTTTCTTTTTAATGCAGACTTCATATTCATTAGCCAATTGCAATAGTTTGCAGGGCAATTATCTGTGCGATATAATCAGCCTTCGTTCAGGCTCCTTCATTTCTTCAAACTTTTTTCTCCTATTTTATATTCACTTGGTATTTACTGATATAGAACAGACATTCCAGGCCACTAGAGATAATAAATATGGTTTTAATTTCTGACTTAAAGGAGCTTACAGTTCTGCTGAAACAACTGAAATTTATAACAATAAAAAACAGGTAAATTATTATATCAAACTGCTTCAAAATATTTTGGATGCGTTCATTATTCTCACTATTTAAGTAAATCAGTCTTCAAAAATATACAAAAGTGCTGATCATCTATCTAGAATGATAGATCATTCGCCATGCTGCAAGAAAATAAACTTGCTGCCTCAATGTTAGCAGATAAAGAAAAGCCACAAATTTCACTTCACTTCTCCCTTTTTTCTTCCTTAACCGTAAACAATTATTGATGATTGGGCTCTGACCACTTAGTCCCGGTCTAAAGTTGCAAATTTTGTTGCAGTAACTCTTGAGTTTATAGTGAGAAAGAGCGATATTTCAACACTGTCACACAAAGCAAAAATCGCTGCAACAAAAGTTTTATAATGTGGATCGGTACTTATATATACTTTAAAACAACTGATTTAGCAGCAGCATAACAAGACTATCTGGTTAGAAATTTAATACATTTTAATGCGAGGAGCTCATCTATTTTTAAATGCTTTACTTTTTAAGTGAAATCAAAATGACTTTTCCGTTTGATTCCACAAACAATTCAGCTCTTGAAAAGCCAAGTCAATTGCCACAAACCCGTTTCAAATTGGTTAGGCCACTCATAAGAAATGGTGAACGACAAAAATTTAAAAAAAGTATTGATTAATTATTTAAATTCTGATACAATATATTTGATCAGCTAGTGATCCCTATTCTTTTATACGACTTGGAATCACTGCTTATCAAGTAGAATTGGGTGGATTCATTTAAAAGGTAAATTAATCGAACTATCATCAGGAAATTTAACTCAAAGAAATCGAAAGCATCCGACAGCTCAACAACGCGTGCTATTGGCTAAAGTAGCGAACAAAATACTACAACGCCTTAGATCTTGAGTTCAACTCTGCAATCAGTCATGAATATGACTGATTGGACTACATTAACCCAGGCTTGTGTTAATTGTTTTCCGCTTATCTGATTGGCGAAGGCATAACACTGGTTGCTGAACACTACCGACAGTTATTAGCACCATCGGTAGCTGCAGCAAATAATTAACCGGCGAAGTAGAAAGTGAAAATATTTGTAACAAAACACTTTATCTTTTAATCGGTCTTCATCTGTTCTCTTAAAATAAGCCCTCGTATGCAGGGGTCATTCCCTGAGAGCTAGTTAAAGACAAAAAAAAAACACATGGCGAAATTTTTGTGGTTGATATTTAAGTTCAAACATTTTCAATATCTTTTTTGTTAAAAGTAATTTAACGGAAGAAATCTCCCCAGAACTATTTGAAAAACATACCAACGTTTAGTTAGGACACAGCCTTTCATGAATATTGTTAATAATAATAATAATTATAATGATATGGAGTAACAAGTTGTATAACCCGACTTTAATGAGAGCTACTGAAGTAGAAAGTTATTTCCAAATAATTGATCTTGCAGATAAACAACATAAAAAAATAAACTTATATATGAAATTTCAGCCTAATAACACCCCTTATTGCAACATCCTTTAACAATTGCATTCCAATAAAATTCGTTATGTACGTGCGTGTTTGTTGCTAAATGAAACAAAAAAAAGAACACTTTTGGTATAGAGCCATTTGGTAACTGCATTTATGGTTACCAGCAAAATTACAGTGAATGTGATGCTGAATTTCGCAATAATCACAACAACATCCGTTATTTTTGCTGCTGTACATGATCTGAACATGGTGCTTCACATGCACTCATCCCGCACGAACACACACACACACACAAAACATACATATATAACAAAAAATTTGCACCCGAAATGTTCTCATATTTCATAGCTGCGAACGAATAGTGTTAAGAACGAGTGAATGCATTTCATAGCAGCACAACAGCAACAACATTCACCAGCCCTCTTTTGCGTTGTTGTGAGGCCAAACTCTTTCATATAATCTGGCAACATAATCAAGCTGAAAGCACCAACGGTTTTCTATTCTTTTTTTAGTCTTTCATTTTTTGCTGTTTTGTTTCTGGCGTTTGCATTGACAGCAACATTAAAATATTTGGAGCAGAAAATTGAAATTCGTAATCGAATACTGTTGGATTGTAGAGCGAATATTCAGAAGCGAATAAACGGGTGTATGTCTAAGTGTACGAAATATTACGAACATTTTCATCTGTTTTCAGTTGTTTCCAGCAGGACATGCAGGAGAAGTTTTTTATTACTTTCGTACTCGATTTCGTTTGTGTTTTAGGTTGAAGTTTTTCGGTTGATTTTATAGTTGTTGTTGTTCCATTACGATTATTGTTGTTTGATTCAAGGAAATGCTCAAAAACATCGGCATTTTTGCTTTATTGCAGTGTTATATTTCATTTACTTTCTCTACTATTTGGACTATTAGCCAGTTGCATTGTTGTTATAATGCAACTGCAACTGCAGTGGCATTTGTTCTTGTTCATACAACGTTTTGAGTCGTTTATAAGTCAGTTAATGATGATTTTAGTTTTTGAAAAGAGAAATAGATTTTATTTTTAATGTATTCGCCAATAATATGAATTTTCTAATAGTTTCATTCGATTGACCAGATTTGATTGTCTAAATAATGTAACAAAAAACTACTTAAAATTTATGACATTTTTTCTTCGAATCATTTTTGTTTTAATAATGTTTTATGAATGTTTTATTACTTAATAATATGTATGTCCAAAGTTTGATTTAAAAAAATGGTATCACTTCAGGTTGTGCTTTAATTGGGCATGATTTTTGCTCGACATGCGCCAGCCAGGAGCAACAAATTTGTATGGACATTTAAGATATTCACAAATTTTTTAAAACACATAAAATCTACGTACCAAAAACATAATTAAATTCCCAGTAGTTGTCTTAGTTTCCGGCTTTTCTTGTTGAGAAACATATGATATAATTCCACCAGGTTTTATATCTTATATCTCTTAATATTTCTTTACTGGGACGACTTTCCATAGTTCTGAGTACTTCATTCTTCACTAAAGAATATGTGGCCATCTTCTTTCAGACACTGTTCATTTCTGCACGCCTGTTTTTCCACATCATGGACTTGTGTTGAAGAAAACTTTCTTAACTTTTAAATCAACGGCAATAAAACTATACATACATCAACAGAAACATACCCGGATATGCTCAAATGGAAATAATTATTCTGCTTAATGTATTGATTTGGTTTTAGTTGTGTTTTGTTTCTCTTTATATTTTTTTTATATATTTCTTAACGCTGGGATATACAAAATCTTTGAAAATCGAGAAATTTCTGGTTTTACCCCGTTTGACAAAATGACATCTTAAGGTCCTAGAGATCTTCTCTGACTAATTCTGAAAAGTGTTTTATTTAGAACAACTTTTATATGGTGGATTACAAAAGCTTATCAGTTCTTGACATTCAAAAAAGATGTCGTTGACCATAAATCGTATCAAAATTGGTTAATACTTTCATGATTAACCAAAACGAAAATATTGGAAACAAGTTGTTTCCCGATTCTTTAATAGTAATTGAAAACTATATCAATCACAGCATATTACACATTGACCGGTTGATTTTAAAATTACATTAACAGCGTTTTAAATTGAAGGTTCAAAAATATATAACAGCACAAATTGCCAGGCTACGATGGTTTTGTGGTTAAAATTAGCGCGACGTTGCGATTTAGAATACGCGATTTCCATATATTTCTTAATGGGAATCACCACACAAGTTAAAAAGTCCTCTGATATAATTTACTTGGCCAGGGCTATGAAAGCACAGGTTATTGTGCAGACATATACATAATGAAAGATAAAAAGAAACAAGGGTTTTTTGTGTCCATTTTTATTATAACTCTATTTTCCCTAAATTAAAATTTAATATAATTTTAGAAAAACAATTAAAATTTAGTGAAAATAATAATTTAATTTTGCATATATTTCAATTAAGAATGCAAACAAAATTAAATAAAATTAAATAGTCACAAAATCAAGTTCATCTCAAAGATATAAAATCACAAAATTGTCTGTGAAAAAGACAAAAATTGTTGGTACGAAGTTATTTTTAGCACAGCGGCATAATATCAGGACTTACGCTTCAATATTTATCCACTCATTCCTTCAAAAATATTCACTTTCTTACTTACATTTCGTTAAGATAATATGACCCGCGAGATTGTAATCCGAAAGCTTTTTCCAACTTATCCTAAGAATTGATGTTCATTTTTTGCTTCAATTCATAAAGTAAATTGTTGTTTTTGTTTGCAACTTTTTTTCTTTATCTGTTTCGGTTCCATTACCGTCATCATCGTGTTGTTTCCTTCGTTTATTATTCAATTGAAAATTCATAGATTCATTTTTACATCGAAAAGTTTGTAAAATAAATGTTTTAACTGCGTTGCTCATGTACGGATTTCTTTTTACATAAAAAGCACACACACACACACTCACACTTACACTTACACTTATACTTACACATATACATTCTCTTACAAAACTGTTAAAGGAAGACGGAAGTATAAAATTGATGGAGCACTTTTAAGTAAAACTTTTTGCCGGTAACACCAGGCAACAAAACAGCCGTTTGGGGCCAGGGTGTATTAATTTTTAGAAATATTTTGTAAATACTTTTAAAGTAGTCTGTACGCTGCATGTATTAGTAGTAGTGTTTTCTAAATAAATGATGACAACCTTAAAAGCGTTTTGTTGTTTTCACAGACGTTTAGTCATCAAATATACGGTTGGGTCATTTGAGTATTTGAAAGTTTGTATTGGTTTAAAAGCATATTCATGCGACTATGACTGATAGACTGAACGCCTGAGTGTCGTCTCATTGTGATGCTTTCAAAGTTGTAAATCTTTATATTCATGAGTTTTTACTGGAATAAGTAATTGCGATTTGTAAAGTTATTTTGTTGTTGTTGTTGCTGTGCCAGCCATTCAAATATAACAGAATAGTTATATTCTACAGCAGTTTATGATTTTTCATATAAATTTTTTATTCGGTTATTAAAAATGTAAAAAGAAATTTATTGGATTCTAAAAGAAAGAAAAAAATTTTCTTATTTCACATAAATTTAATTTCGTTGTGTGTTTTTAATGACAAAAGAGCACACGATTTGCAGTTTTTCCATCACACGATATTAAATCGTATCTATTTTATTATGTATAATGAATCAGAGACGATCTGTTGCTTAGAGCGTATAAGCTTGCAAGTGGTGTCAAAAACCTTTTACAAAATCTTTTTTTTTATATGTTTGGAATGACTGGCCTAAAAATTTAAATCAACTCAACACCTCCCGTTGATTAATTTTCTTAACTGAATAACTGAAGTAATTTTTTAAATAAAAACAAGAGAGATTGTATCAATGAACAACTTGAGATTTTCTTAAATCCAGTTTTTTCCAAAACAAGTTATTAATAAAAATGAATTTTCCCTCTTTGATATGTTTAGGAAATCAAACGTTTTCAGGCGGTTTTAAGAAAATATTTGCTGCCGTATTTAGCGCTTTTATAAGGTTTGTTCATTTACATGTCTAAAACCTTAAGCTGGCAACACTTTTCAAACCTGCTGCATCTTATTAGCTGTTGAGGTATTACTTTGTCTTGACATTTGAGCATGAATATACTGACTCCGGAACAACGTTTTCAAACTTTGTAGATTTGAAAATCATGGTTCTGCCGCACAAAGTTTGTTTAGCAATGAAGATCACTTTTGTGCCAATAAACAAAACTGCCGTATTTGGAATGATGGAAATTCTCAAGCGTAAGTTAACACATCATGACATCCAGAAAATCTCACTGTCTGGTGTTCTTTATGGGTTGGTGGGATCATTCACCCATTCTTCTTTAAAAATTATGCTGCTCAGGATTAAAGTCAATGTGACTGGCAAAGAGCCACGATTACTGGCTCTTTCGTTTATCAATTGAACAACTATGATTTGAAGCCACTAGCCAACACCGATATGCCCGGAACGATTGACTATATAGAGGGCAACTTTCACCAGGTCATTGCTATTAAAAACCCGATAATTTCGAAAAAAAAATTAATCACAATTAGGACCTTCAGATTAGACTACGTCCGCCGCAGTACACATACATACAGACGTTGCGATGGGCTCCCAGAACTAGTCAGGGAAGCCTCCTAGGAGATCTGATAAGAACTCGATATATTCACAATATGATTTAACGATTTTTTTAAGTTTTACATGTTCCTAGTGGAAAGTTAAGAATAGACAAACAATTTTGAACAGAAGAAAACGCAAGTAAAACTAATTCAATATAGAAGAAAACTTAGCAGGGAAAGAGTTTGTATGAACATACCCTGGTATGTTTCTGTTAACGCATGTATATTTTTTTACTGTAGACTTCAGAGATATTTTTATAAAAAATTTTTTATGTCAACAACCAATCAATTTATTTTCTTAGTGTACAGAAATAAACTATTTCTCGAAGAAATCGGCCACATATTCTTTTGAGAAGAAGGAAGTAGTCAGAACTATGGGAAGCCGTCGCAAGCAAAACACTTTCAGGAGTTAGAAGCTATAAAAGCTGGGAGAAACATGGCATTGGTTTCTCAACAACAAAAGCTGGAAACTAAGACAACAACTAGGATTTAAAATATTTTTCTGGTACGTTAATTTTATGTGCTTTAAAAAATGTGTGTATATTTTAATTGTGCATACAAATTTATTGCTTCTGGCTGGCGCACGTCAAACAAAAATCTAGCACAACTGCAAGTGATACTACAATTCTTCTAAGTCCTTAACCTTTTACAAACAGTCGTATTTAAAGGCGTAGGACACCAACCGTAATAAGGCTGAATATTACGGCTTTGCAGAAATTTTTGTTGGAATAGGTACATTCACAATATTAACCGCCACTCTTAAGGAAAAGTGCAGCTTTATTTTTCTATTTTTATGTGGGAACATTTCTTCACTCAATATTTTCGTCAGTAATTAAACACTCACTTCCCTTCTATTTTCAATTATATAAAATAAATTATTTTGATTTTTACATCAGATTTTGCTAATTTCAAAAACAGCTCTAATTTTTCCAACAGCTTTAAACTGAAACTACTCTAATCCGTTTAATGAAATTAACAATAAATCTCTTTTGTAACAAAATTAAATAAAAATAACAGCCATTTCCGACTTAACACTCCAAAGCAATTGAACAACAACAACTACACGAGTTAAAGTTACTTTAACCGCAATAAATCAGCATACAAACTATGTTGTGAAGGCAAAAGAAAAAACAAAAAAAAAAGAAACAACTTTGAAAAAATACATTTTTAACAGAATGAAAATAAAATATTGTAAAAAATTAACAGGAAAGTACAACAACTAAAAATAAGAGAAGAGGGTAAAACCAGGAACAGACAGACCGAGACGCATTCGCGGCACAATTGCATCATCAACTACAATGTGACAAGTGACAAATGAGTTTTCATTTGCCAAAAATGGCACAAAAAAAAAATAAATAAAAATGGAAAGCGGAACAACACAAATGCAAGCACAACATATTTAAATGAGTGAATGAACATTTTCAGTGGGAGTAGCAGCAACGAAATTCGAATATAAAATATGTACACAAGCCACTGATATTAAAACATTTTTGCTAAAAACGAGGGAGAATTATTGTGGAGCAGCAGAAGTGAAAAAGTGATATTTAGGGAAATAAATTCTGCAACACACTCCTACTTTCAAGATTAAAATTGCTCGTGTGCATGCTATTATTGCACACACACAAACACTCTGCAGTTTTCTTAAGGAAACATTTTGAATTTATAAATTCAAATTTGCAATAATCACAGAAGCGTTTGAGGAAAAAATACGCGCCCATCAAATCCAAAAAAAGGGCTGACAATGCATGCAATCAGCGGTATAATACCCACTCCCTGTTAACTTCTACCCACAATTTAAACTGCTCATTTTGCTGGCAAACTTTTGTTTACTCCAGCCTCAAAGATATGACAACGGCTGCTATTGTTGTATTCATAAGCAGCGAAATAAAAATATGCATCTTCATTGTGTTTGAAAAATAGACGAAAACATTTAAGTTTTGAAAATTCGTTTAAATTAGTGATGAACAATTTTATTTCAATATTTATTCCGTTGCTTTTTGCATATTTTGCATTTTCGTGCCAGTCGAAAAGTACAGAAAACTTTTAGAATGGCAAGGAAATGCTGTTACAATTTCACTCTTCGCTAAATAAATAAAAATGTCATGTACGTATTTGACTGTATGATTGTCAGACTGTGGATGACTGGCTGTTTGTTATATTTCTTTCGGTGAGCGCTCAGTCTGCTAGTCCACCGTAGCCCTGACAAGTCTCTCACTAGGATGGTAACTTTAATGCTTCAATTTGAAGGAATCAATTCTATTTTCAATATCTTGAGAATGTCAATAATTGAGAAATATTTTTGTATTTAAAAAATATATAAAGTGTGTTTTTTAGAGTGTCTCGACTTTGAGTTGGCATCACTGAATATTTGATCACCCATTTAACAGCCGATAGTTGATTTTCATTTAGTTTTCTTTGGAATTTCATTGTGAATTTAGTAAAAATAATTGTGATATTCGCCAACGTCATTGGAAACTTATTTCATTTTATGACGTACATAATTGTCCTTTAGAGTGGCAATTCGAAGAACAAGATTGTGTCTTAGATTAACGTCGGCTCCTACCATTACGGCCTATCCGACGGTGGTCCTAACACCGGGTGAAATTAATGTTCACCACCACCCCTGTCGCCCTCAGGGGCAATCTTAATCATTTTGTATCGCCATATATACCAACTTCATATACCTTGCTAAGGTGTTCGGTCCTATGTTAAACCCTTGTTAACATTTTGTTAACATCTGCTGATTCGCAGCAGCCCAGAGAGGCTGCCATCAGCTGGGTGTATGTCCACCATAATACATATGCCGGAACATGAACCCTTTTCTGACATCTCTACCAGCGACTCTTGGTATTAAACCACAGCTACCACGTGGACTCATGAAGAGACCTCAACCAAATATCTGGCCACGGAATCAACCGAAGTCTCATCTGTGGGGCTCAACCAGATCCCGTGGTACCAGTGTATGGAAACTGGTTATGCCTCGCAGGTCAAACCAATATAGGTTTGCCACATACTATTGATTTTTGATCCGTTATATGACGGGACCCAGGTATCCTTCCACCTAATTTTCTTATATTTTCCCCAGAAAGTACTGCAACAAGGCGATATGACTAACCAAGTTGCCTATTGTGCCCCCCGGGGGGAATTCGAAGAACAATAGATAGCTTTCGGATCATATATACTGTTACTGATAATGCGCATTCGTGAGACGCCGAACAGTGCGCACTGAGCCTCTTCAGTAGCCGCTGTACAGGAAAGCATTGAACATGATCCTAATCAATAAAATTCGTCGCCGTTTTCAGCAACCGGGGTTGTGTCCTTTTACTTAGTTAAAGGCTTTACGGAAGGATTTTAGATCAAAAGCTTTCAAGCTCAAGTTATACACGAATTAAATCAAAAAGAGCATCGGCAAATGGGCTGAGGCACAAATTGATTTTGAACTTCTATTCAAAATATATTTTCGGGTAAATCGTATCGGGTTGCATGGGCACGTAAATAAGCCACTGGCAGAAATCATATATAAATTTAATAACATTTTCTTTCAAATAAAGTAGTTTCGTTGAATTGAAAAATATATTTCCATGTTTTATTATAATTTAAGCTTGTGTTACTCTGTAAAAAAAGACACTTCCTTCTACTTCTAAGCGCAAAGCCATCGTAAAATGATTTATTGTTCTGTCTTATGGCCTTGAGCTTTTCAAGTTAAAGCACTATTATTTTGATTTTCAAATCAAACGTACATATTTTGTCGTATAAGCAATACAATTGCCGCACTCATGTCAAATTCTTTTTATTAAAAAAAAAAGGTATTCAAAAACAAAATCGAATGATTAATTTTGCGGCAGGCTTAAAGGATTTAACAAAATTTTAAACATTCTAACATCCAATTGCCAACGTATTTACTTTAATCTGGAATTAGCCGTCAGTTGCGCTGCTTTGGGCAAATATTTGCCAAGTGTGACCGTATTGTAAGTGTAGAAGAAATTTGTTTTGTCTTTTTAACTTTTCGCCAGTGGCATAAATATAAGAAAAATAATATAAGACGTTTTCCCGTCTTGCTTTAATAAAAAAAAATCAAAGAGCCTACTGATTTTTATAATGGAAAATATGTGTCTGCTCATCAAGCCTGCAACTTTATTAACATTTAAATTAATCGCACAAAGTCTGTTATTAAAACTTGTTGTCTTAATCGTTGCTGTAGCGCTTTTCATGGACACTTCAAATGCTGTTTTTATTATAAAATACAATTTGAATGGGACTTTGTAAAGTGGTATTAAATGTTTACAAATTTTCAAATAGAATCTTTAATTGTTTTTCTTTTTTTGTTCGTTAATTATTAAGAGTGTTTATATTCCAAAGAAAAGTTATACAAAATTATACATTTTACCATTGAAATATAGGAAAACATTTTATTTACAAAAAGTTTATGTTTGAAAACGTTTTCATAACCATTTTTTTAAAGACGTTAATGTTGGAACATTAAAGTTTAATTGCAGAACTTAACTTTTAAAAGTCAATGTTATGAAAAAAATATGCTCCAAATAATCTTGACTGCAACAACTCAAGTTGTATGGGGCGAATTCGAGCTTTTTGAATTTAGTTTTCCGTAGGAACTGGGAAATGAGTTAAAATAACACACAGTTTCTTATTGGCTATAACTAAAACTCTTAATTAAAACTCCCTTCTGTGGGACAGGACATTATAAGGACGACTAGAAAAACAAGAATATTTTTAAATTCATAATCTTTACATACACATGATTTAATCAAGAAGTGCCATAGAACTATAAGAAGTACCGCTCTACCCAATCAGAGTGAAGGTGTTGGACACGACATCTACTCAGATTGTCATCAGTTTTATTATAACGCTGTGCTACTGTTTTGTTAAAACTAATTTTTGATTTAATTTATAATTGTATTTTTACGTCTAAAATCTAATTTAGGGGTGTTTTCGAGATACATAATGTAGAGCAATTATTACAACTTCAAGCTAGCTTTTCACTTATATTTGAAATGAGCGACAAGTTGAAGGCAAGTTTATCGTCTGTGGTAGAATAAAGAGTCGTTGTAATAAATACAAAGTTCTTAAACTTCCTAAAAAATCTTACGTGGAATTAATATGAAGTTGTAACAATGGCTTTAAGAAATCTTTAAACTTCCCGGTACGAAAATTGAAAATTTTTAATAGTTAAAAGTTACAGATTCCATCACGTTTAAAACAAATTGAGTTCCGTTCAGATCTCAATGTTTTGAGGTCCCATGAAGCTTCTCTGAATAATTCTGTGATCTCTTCACTATGTCTTTGTGCATAAGTATGTATAAGTATGTATGTGTATATGTATGTGTTCATGAGATATCGTGAACGAAAAAAATCGAAAAAAGGATATATATTTTTAACCTTTGATATTATATGTCTGCTCAATTCGTTTTGTTCGATTCTTTTAGCGTTGCGCTTAAAACTAGCGGGAAGTGACAAGGATGGCCTTTAAGGTCAACCCTATTCCCTTTTTTTTTTTTTTCTTAGATTAGCACTCAATGATAACTATAAAGAAGGGGATAGTGTTAGAAAATATAAACTGTAAAGACAGATTAGAAAGCTGTTTTTGTTGTAGCTCTTTTTTCACGCTTTACTTCGCTAAAGGTGTCTACTGAGAAGGATGCTGCATGCTTTCATCATTGAGACAAGCCGACAAGGTTTAACACAAGCCTGTACTCATGTAGATCGACATGATATTCATGAGTGAGAACGGGGAAGAACTCGGGATCTAAGGCATCATTCTCTTCAGTCAACAGCACCCCCTTCAAAGTTTTTCCAAAACGATGTAAGATTATTTATTTTCCACATTTGCATATTTTTTATTATCCACACTTGCATACCTTTAAATCACTGATTGTCTGCTACTGAATTGAAATTATTGCCTCACAATTGCTTGAAGAAAAAGTCAAATTCCTGCATTCACACAATTGAAAAATTCGCAAAAGGGAGCTTTGCTGCGATATAAAAATGACAAACGGAAGTGAATACTTCTGCACTCATTTTCATATGAATGCGAATGAATGAATTTCGCCTTTCGCGTTTTTATATGAATTTCAATAAACAAAAAAATGAAAATAGTTAAAGTACACGATGGTTACAGGCAGCAGCAGTAAATAGAAAATTTTGTATACCCGGCTGTTGGTTTGTATATATAAATTATTTTACTGTACCGTTTGCACGGGGCAAATAATACACTCGGCAGTTGTAAAAAGAAATTATGAATATTTTTTTCAAGTTTCATTATTGAAAAAATTCGAGTTTTTGCGGAAATGATATATTGAAATATATTCATAATATCACAAGTACTATTTTTCTCCTTTTACTTTGCGTTTCTATCGATGACTTTTGTGTGTTATTTCGTGTAAGAAAAGAGAAGAAAGAAGAAAAATAAATGCAAACGAGTGTTATAGTGTTGAGTGTATTAGAGGCACGTTGAAGGCCTAAGTGTTGGAGTAAAATATTGGAGAACTCCTTGCATTTGTGGCTCTGGTGTTACAACCATGCATTTGATTAAACGTATTTACAAAAGAAACAAATTTCACTTGCAGAGTAGTGACAATCAAGTGGAAATAAATTAAAAGTTTATTTCGTCAACTGTTTCAGTTGCGTACTTGCAATATAATTAATGAGACAAAATATTATTAAATTTATTTTTTTAATTCTTTTTTAGCAAAAGATCCACTATACTGTTTTTATATAAAAAATGTTATAAATTTTTTATTTCTATTCAATATTTCGCTACCAACAATGTGTAGCTTCTTCAGGGATGTTTTCAGGGATATTGTTGTTGAGAATATCTCTGAAGAAGCTACACATTGTTGGTAGCGAAATATTAGATAGAAATAAAGAATTTATAAAATTTTTTATATAAAAACAGTACAGTGGATTTTTTGCTCAAAAAGAATTAAGAAAATAAAAATCAATAAGATCGAAGAAATTAGAAGAACTTAAATTTAAAAATCCGTTTTTAAAAATATTTGGCAAACTTTTTGAAAGACAGTAGAGTCCTGAAAATTTTTTTATATAAAAAAAAGGCAGGAGAGTATGTTTTTAAGTTTAAAATTATTATTTACTGCTATTGCCTGTTATACAAGGATACGATGCCTTAGATCCCAAGCTCAACCCGGCCCTCAGTTATGAGTATAGTGCCGAATTGTTCTGATCTGCTTTAGTGCAAGATTGTGTTAGTTCTTGTTGGTCTATCTTAATGACGAAGGTCGTCATGTAGTTAAAGAGCAGAATGCAGCAGCATCCTTCGTTAATACCTGCAGAAAAAACATTCACCGGCAAAGTAAAAGTTCAAAATAATTTAAAATTCTCTATCTTCTTATGTGGCTTCATATGTCTTTTTAAAACTACTGCCTCCTTTCTAGTTCTGGTACAATGCGTGGCATAAGTAGGTATCGTATCCTGAGAATTATTCCAAATTAGATAGTCAGACTGTCCCAGCACACAGCGGCTTCTTAGGTAATGAACGGGCAGATATGCTGGCAAATCCTGGCTCTACTATGAACAGTTCCACTGATGAATCAGTAGCCGTTGAAAGTGTTTGATAGAATTGAAAATAGATGGCGCGATATAAAGTCGAGTGAAATAAGGCCTCACTGCAATGAAAGATGTTCAACAAAAAGAAAACATAGGACCATGAGAAAGCTCCTTGCGGCCGTGATGTAATACTTTAAAATTGGCAGACATGAATGGCCTGACCCATAACAAGTTCTGACGCAGATCTTATGAAAAATACAAGGAGGATACAGTGTTCCACCTTCTTCCTTCTCCATCTCCACATCTGTCGAGAAACAAGTTTTTAGGCATTTATGTGCTGCCCGTAAATGTCTTGCTATCAGAGATTGATCGAAGTAACCTGAGGAATATTCCGGCACTCGATATCGATCGAAATTTGTATTCAAACTATATTGAAATTTCCATCGATATCGAATTCGTTAATTTCCACCTGGTCAGATAATTTCTGTATTCAAGTACCTGGATACTGCTTTGCATCGACGGACAACTACGTTATAGTCGTCTGTTGAAAAAGAGACCACCCAATATTCTATTCGAATATGATACCCATCTCGAAGTCATACAAACCAAAAAGCCAACCACGCATCAAAATGCCAGCTGGGAAGAAGCAGTCAAATGCAAGACAACTCCAGTACACTTCCACTTATTTCTCATGTTGTGGCTCTTCACAAATGTCATGTAAAATGGCACAAACAAAGAAATATATTTTTATTTCTTAGCGTTTTATCAATGCTTTTCTTGTTGACTTCTTCGGCTTTTATTTATTTATACATACGGATGTATGTATGTATATGTGTGAGTGTGTGTGAAAATATAATACATAATACAAATTTACCTCAATTTCGTTCAGAATGCGTGTTGGTTTATTTATTAACATGTCAATAGCAGTGACAGTTAAGACAAACATGTCAATATATTTTTGTTTTTTTCTTATACATTTAAACGTAACTCCAGTAGAGTTCTGTACGTTTTCATATACATATACATGCATGTGCATGTATCTTCACGTTAATGTATTAGTGTTTGTGGCTGAGTACTTAATGCGAAAAGTAAATATTTATTTCTTCTTTCGTTTATTTATTAATGTCGCCTTTTTTTATGAAATACGTATGTTTTGTCGTTGGATTAAAATGATTTTCAGAAAAAGAAAAATTTTCCACAAGACAAATACAGCAGGTGGAAAACAAAACACGACATTGAATACATACGTTTTGTTTGTATCGGTCGAATTAAATATATTTCAAATAGGTTTTGTCTGTACAAGTGAAATTTATTTACCATCGCATTTTTGTGATGGCTTTAATGTTTACTATCGCTTAAGTTTGCAGCAGACAATACTTTATGTTATCCTTTAATTGTAGTTATAAGATTTTGTACAAGTTTTATTAATTCTATGTTATATATGTATATATTTAATAAATTGGCTTAAAAATACACTGATTTTTCATAAATTAAATATTTTTGATACCAGTGAAAAGCATTAATGTGGGAACTAAAATTAAATTAAAATATGGAGTAAATTTTCACTTGCAGCAGTTCCACAGAAGTCTGTTTTTTAACACAATTATTAGTCACACTGTCCAAGAAGCTTCGCTTCAAAGAACCTTCAAGTGTCAACGTAACCTCAAATTTTATCTTTCAGAGCGTCAGTTCTTTGTAGTCTTGCCACTTAAGCTCCGCCTTTCAAATGGTCTTAGAGAAGATTATCCAGCGGCCTTAAATCACAAAAACGAGCAGCCAAACAAAATCGCTACATTAAAGCGACTTTGAGATTTCTGATGCAATAACTGAATGGCTTGTCCGACTGTTGAGCTTAAGAAGTTATACGTGTTGCGGAAACTGAAAATCAATTTCGGCCATAAAAAGTCGGTTATTAAGGTTTGGTAGAGCAGAGAATTCACGTTGACGGCGTTTTCTGGTTAATAAAAAAAAAAAAAAAATACAAGCCGATGATACAGCCTGATCACAGCCCACAACATGCGGTGACTTTCTTTGGATCTCGTAATTTTTCGAGAGCTGTTTATCGCACCTTATGCAACAATTTTCCACCGACTAATGGAAAATAGACCTCATCATGAAGATGACTTATTTGAAAGTTCGTATTTTTCATTCAATTTTTCAAACAGCCAGTCCTCAAAGGTTCGAAGTAAAATATGGGTGCTGTTATTTAATTTTTAAAAGAGTTGAACTCCAGACTCATTCTCAACAATTTGAGGTACAGCGGTTTCCCTACTACCTCAATAGGAGCGTATTGTTTTGCTCTGCTTCCATTACCACTACAGATCTTTGAATTTTTCAATTAAACTAGGAACAACCTTCTCAGAAAGACACTAAATAGGCGGAATTACTTCTCAAATGTTACGAAGTGATGCAGTAAAACTTTATAATTTTGCTAGTAAATAAACTTACTATCAAAACTAGCACGCAATCGATATCTTATAACAATTAAATTTTTGATTTATTGATTGTTTTATTGTATATGTTGTTGTTTAGTTTAGTTATCACCCTGTTTGCCGATATCGCTGCTTGCCGATATCTGTACGCATTTCAAACTAAAATATTCCTTGGAATCTGAAGATTTCTATCGTGTTATATTAACTAAAAAATGATAATTAATAAAAAAACTCGTGATTTAAAATCATTTGATTTCTTTATCCATTTAAGAAGAGCTCATAACAGAAACAACTTAAATAACAACAACTGAAAAGAGAACAATTAAGAACTTTGCCCAACTATTTCCCCACTTTAATCAACTTAATTTATTAACACTAATTTATCATTTAAATTCACATTGAAACAAATGTTTATTTTAACTTCATACAAAAAACATACGATATATTTTAATTAATATTCGTACATAAATAATTTTGTATATGCTATCGCTTACCAAAATGCTTATATTTAACTCAACACGCACAAAATAAATTATTTATTATATTATCAGCTTGTTTCTTTACAAAAAATCAACGATTATTCACTCAAACACACAAACACCAGCTCATTTTGTGTGGAATAATAAATTAAATAAACTATAGACAGTACGCCACAGTCAGGGAGTGAAATGAAATATATATTTAAAATTTTTATTATTTGAATATATAAAAGAAATACCAAAATCAGCTTTAATTAAAGATTAATAGCTTTCGCACTCTAATAGCCTTTTCGGACTTGCTCACATTGTAGAGGAATGAATGGACGATACTGAACTCGTCCACAGCCTTTGAAACGATACTCGATGTTAGAAATAATGTCATCGTTTACAGAGTTTCGTAAATATAATTTTGAATAATCAACTGCAGGAATATCACTCGAGATATCCAAAAATTTTATGTTAAATAAAGATTATATATAAAAATCTTTGTTAAAATAGTTTATTTTTAATTTCTTCTTTTTGAAAGTATTATTGCTTGCAAAGATTTATAAATTTCTCTTGAAAAATATTTTAGTATCCCTCAAACTTTAATGAAAAAATAGTACGATTTCATTTTCGTCTTGCGACGCATTGTGGCAGAAGTAGAGAGAAGGGGATGGTCTTAATACGACAGACAGAGAAAGACAAATCAAGAGATAAAGAATTTGTTGCAGCTATTTTTACTTTTTAATTCACCCGCAATTTGTTGCTACAAATATCGACAAAAAAGAGCGCTGCATTCTACTCTTTTAATAGATCACGATGTTAATCGCTATCGGTAGTGTTCAGCGGCCAGTGCTATATTTTAGTCATTAAGACAATGCTGGAAACACAACTGGGATGAACGACAAACTTTTCAAAGCGAATATTTGACATCAATGATATATCTTAATTACGTATATCAATATACGCACCATCATAGGGGAACCGGAATACGTCATACGCTGGAAAGTATGCAATAGATTTATTTCTTTTAGTTACGCCGGCAAACAACGCATATATAATTATTTATTATCTTTAACAGCGTTCTGAAGAACGTTAAACCTGTTGGAAGAAAAAACAAGACATGAAAATTTATTAATATAAAACAAAGATACTATTTCCAAAATTAAATCGTTAGAATAAAATCCAGATAAAAAGGTACATAATGGATGGCTACATAATGCCAAATTAACAACATTAAAACAACAAGAATTTAAAGGCATCGATTTCCTATTAATTTAAACCGATTCCAGTAAGTTTCAAGATATCCCAAAAATACATAGAAAAAAGGCTTCTTCTATACCATAAACAACTCAGTTCCACAAGATCTTGGCATTTCAAAACGATGTAAAAATTCTTCATTAAAATATATTATTTTAAAAAACTCTAAAATTATGCATCTGATCAGTTAATCTCCCCGATTTGTTTATGGTAATCAAACACAACATTAATAACGGCTTATCACTTGAGAGTAGGTTGATTTGGAAAGTATTATAATTGTTTTTTAGCTCGAGGAGCTCAAAAGCATAGAATATAATGAAAACCAGGTTACGATAACTTTGCTATTAAAATTAGCGGGAAGTTACAGGATGTCCTTGTGGTGCAAGCGTTTTTCAAAATTTATATTTTCTAATTTAAGTTTCATAAACTTTTACAACTTTTATTGCCATAAAACAGAACATAATCTTTATTAAGTCATGCGATTCAACGATGCATATTATATATCAAATACAGTTGTCATTGGTAATGGTCAACTGTTTTATTTACCCCGATCTATGGTGAATTCTGGTCCTAAGATTAATTTGTAGCGACTTAGTTTTTGCTATATTAAATTGAATTAACAGGCTACTGTTCGTTAAAGTGTTCCAAGATCGGTTCGATATAATTCACGGGTTAAGAAGCAATTTGATAACCTCTGCGAAAGTTGAGTTTCAAACTATATATATATCCTGTGGCCTCGATATTTCGTGGAGTTTATTAGTAGATATTTAGCTGTATGCTTCGCTTTAAAAGTACTTATTTTAGAATCCTTAACAAGGAGTACAGTCGGTAGTTTTATCCTCAACAAGTATTTGTTTAAATCATTTACACAATTTTTTATTTTGTTCAAGGTTTCATATACTTTAAATTTAAGAAAAACTTATAACTTTTAAGTATTCGTAGCATTTATTGAGGTAAAAACTTTTTGGGGGTGCCACATATGTAGCAGTCATATTAAAAGAAAGCAGGCAAGAAACATGATCCACCACGTACATGTGCAGCAGTTGGTATTAAAATCAATAGAGGGGTTAAGAAAAATGTTTAAATACCCAACAAAAAAGTGCGGAAAAAGAAGTGCATGAAGAAACAAAATCAAGTTTATCAGGAAAGCCATTTCACACTCGATAAAATTTTCAATGGCAGCTGACGTGACGAGCACAAATAAATAAATAAAAAAAAGCAAAACTCGCTCAACAACCAGGCACAGATGACACAAAAATTGCACCTCAGAAGAAGACAAAGAAAGAGGAGATGATAGAAACACATACAACAACATGGAAAAGTGTTAAGGTAAAAGGAAATGTATGTGCGACCGATTATATGTTGTGGCAGCAACTGAATTATAAATTTTTCATTTCGATCAAGGAAACTTGTAGAAAATAAACAACACATACACAAACTTGTAGCATAAAGCCCTATATAATAGGATGCTATATTTCTAATGCAACTCAAGTGGCAAGTGAATGTAGGGCAACATAAAAAGTAGAATATGTTTTATCTCCACACAAAACTAATGTCACACTGATTATTATGGTCATGTAAGGAAAATGCCGCATGTCATACTGTCGGGCTTGCCTAACAACAATTGTTGACGGAATTACAGCTGATAAAATAAAAAAAAATAAAAAGAATTCATGTAAAAAAATACACTTTAAAAGTACTACAAAACCAATTTGTTTGTTAATCAATTTATTTTTTAATTGACCTAAAGTAAATAAAATTTTTTGCAAAACGATTCTTCTTCTGAGAGGTTTTGAATTTAATTTTATTTGAAACTTATTTTTTAATATTATGCACTTCAACAGACACCAATTTGTAATATGAAATAATAGATTTTCTAATATTTATCTCTTATTTCCCTTTTTAGTTATTATTTTCATCTTCTTTTCTGCCATTTACGTTGCATTTGTCCCCAATACCCTGTCTGATAGCCATCGAAATTTCTTCAAATCGTACTTCGCTTCTAGTAGAAACAAATTAATTTGTGGTTTTCCCATATACAACTCAGAGGTTACCGCGTAATGCGATTCATTTTGAATTTTATTACTAAAAATATACGAATTGGGAAAGTTCTCTATTCAAATTGAATTGTACAATAAGACCCCATTCTTTCAAAAACTTTATACTGACTGTTTTATATATTAATCACAAACTATTTCTGCTGATGTAAAACTTATCAATTTAAATATGACAATAAATTTAATGGGTTCCCTATTTCATTTCGAAAATATTTAATAAATTGAAAAAGCTGACGTTAGTTGCTTACCTGCATAATTTGATATAATTTTGTATTAAACCTACTCATATCTGAATGTACGTTCCATAATTTCAATACATTAATTGTGCTATATTTCATATAAGGAAGGTATGAACTATAAAATATATAAAGGGTGATTTTGTTTGCAGGTATAGAATCTTGATATGGAGATGTATTTCTTAAAATGGGATTAAATGTGATTTATTTATAAATTATTAAACAAAAATGTATGGAAATGGAAGAATAATTTTGAAAATTTTGAGAAGAAAATATTAGCAATGCACTTACTCCTGGCAGCAGTTTTTTTTTTTATATCCGCTCAGTTTTAAATTTACAATATTTTTCCAATAATTGCACTTTTATAATTATCAAATTAGGTTATCATTAAGGATGCTTTTTAAAGACGTATGGAAATAAATGGAATAAAATAAAAGATTAATTCTTTAAATTGATTTAAATTAATTTTATTGGAAAGAAGTCATACTTAAAGATATTAAAATTTAAGTATGACTTCTGGTATATGAACGCCATGGCTGGTTCGGACTTAGTCCAATCTAAAGGTTCAATATTTGCAATAAATGTGAAGGTATATTGGAAATAATGCGATGAATATTGTGCTCCAAGTAGTCTATCAGTCCGGGGTCGTTGGAGTGAATTAGCGTCGTCACATATACCCTTTGAAAATATTCCACTGGCCTTTAGTCGCACGATCTTAGAAACCACTTCACTGGTCCAATATGTGAAACTAAACGTCTACTAAGCGTTTTCTTTATGAATCAATTATAGCATGAGCTATGCAATATGTTTCACCATTTCGCTGAAATCACAACTCCCGGTCGTTGAATTGACAAACGAAAGATATAGTAATCATGACTCTTTACTGGTCAACATTGACTTTAAGGTTCTGACCAGCACTTTAACACTTAAATTTGTATATCCCTGCCTTTTGATATATTTGAATTAGATATTATTTGAAATGGTTTTCTATTCCCTTGCAATTCACATTATTGAAACTCGACTGGGTTTGCATTTTATTGTTTGAAATTTTTCCTTATAGAAAAATATTGAAATTCAACAAAATTTACCAGTTGAAATAACCCTTTCATTGTTTCAGAATTACTAATTTTCAATGTTGTAGAAAATAATTAAATCTTCTAATAATTATTACAATAGAATTACTAATCACCTTGACAACGAAATTGTGTCTGGCTTTTTACATATTCCTCCGCCACAATTCATTACGAACAATATCTGCTCTCGTACTGCTGAGGAAGTTGAAACAATAGAAGCACTGAACGGAGTTTTAATATTATTTTTCAATCTAAAATTGTAAAAGAAACCTTGGAAACGTAAAAAGCATTGCAAGTTGGGGTTAAGAGATGGAATATTCTTAGTATTTAAATTGTATATTTAAAGTCTCCTCATCGAAGTATTTGGCATGAGTTCAGTTCATAATTATTAAAAAAGGAATTAAAGGAAAGAGCGGCATAATAATAAGATAAAGAAATAAAAGATAAGGAATATGTACGCCAACAGTTTGGGGCAGAATTGAGAGAACAAAGAAGGTGCGTTTAATAGAATAGAGTAAATTAACGTATTAAATATAAACAGAGAAAAAGGTTGGAATTTCTATTGGCAGAAAACTTTTTTGAATCTTTTGGAAAATAGTCGTTATTTGCGGTCCCTGATCTGATTTAAATTATTTAATGTTTGTTAAGTCAGTTTTATTATTCAAAAAGGGGTTTTTTCATTAACGTATATAAAAGCATTTACAAGATCAGGGGCCGAATTACGACACTCGATATTGATCGAAGTTTCTATTTAAATCTGATTGAAATTTCGATAGATATTGAATGCGATAATCTAGCCTCATATCTCTAAATGACTATTGTCGTACAAGTCAAAGCAAACAGCAAATAAGATGATGTTATTCTTGATTTTTAATTACGTTCCGAGGAAGTGCATATTTTGGATTAGAAGCCTTAACACTTTTTCCGTTTTTTTTTTCTGCGAGTGTATAAAAACATTTGTCGATAGTGGCTGTCATATAAATTGCAGTTCCATTAAAGCAGCTCCTTAATTAACATTTAGCATATAATTGCGAATATGTTAAATTTTTTTAATAGCCGATATTTTCTTATAAAGCCAAATTCTTCGCAACGCCAACTTAAGAAGAAGGGCGCAAAGAATAATAAGCCAAGTAACCAGAAAACAAGAATACCCGTAAAAACTCTCAAACACCTTTTTTTTAAATGTAATTGGTTGCAGAACAAAAATCACAAAACCAAACCCCAAAGTAAATGTTCCTTTCGAAAAGCACTGAATGTCCAACAGACTCGAAAGTCAGCCAGACTTCCAGCCTCTCAGATAAGCAGGTAGTCGGCACAGCACGTACCCACATGCAATAAAATAAACAGAGTTGAATATGCACTTCGAGGAAAAAACTGAACTTCATTTGCACCAACAACAAGTTCATAATGCACTTGAACAAAAAAAAAAAAAACAAAAAAAAGGGGGAAGAAAAGTTAACCTGAACAATAGACGAAAGTTTTTTTTTTTCTCAATTTCATGAAAATACAACACCTTCGGTTGAAAAATCAACAAACTGCAAAAAAACAAGGGCTCAGTGGGCTTTTGTTGGGGCTGATGTTACTGCAGAGCAAAGCAGTCCACAATACACACTGTACACTTGCAGCTGGCTTAAGTTTTAGATGATTGTTGTCAACCTCCTGAAGTGAGAGCCACTTAAGCGCCATACTGAGTACAGCCATTGTCCTACATTCGCTTTTGTATTTTGTATTTCCTATTTGCTATATCGCCAACAGGAAAAAAATATTGAAAAAAGAAAACTCAAAAGGATTTATTACAAGCCAAGAATTGTTTTCTAACCAGTAGCATGTTAATGTATATGTTGTATGCAAGTGTATGTTATATGCATGTGTGTGTAGGTGCAAACAAGACCAGACAAGACACTGCAGATCATAAATATCCGGTGATGTTTTTATTTCATTCATTTGTAGCAGGAAAGTTTAATGAGATATTAAATTTGTAAAACGAAAATTGTTAATAAATAAAATGGAACAACAGTGAATGAATTCGTTCTACTGAAAGAGGAGCTGAGCTGATATATACTTGGGTGACTTGTTTCAAAGAGAACTAAAAATTAATTAATATTTTCTAGCAAAGTACAGACGGAAGAAGAGAATTTAGTATAGAACTCCCATCTACTTCTGATTAACTGTAATAAAACTTTTCTTAGACATTAAGGCCACTTAAGAATAAAATGTTATGATTAGTAAAGAGTAAAATGACACGGCTAGGAATACCATTAACTATTTTCAATTAATAATCTTTTCTGAAAGAAGTTCTTTATTCAATTAATTGACACATCCTTGGAAGTGCGACCTACAACCCGAAGGATCACGCCTTCAGCCATGCCGATAAGTAACTATTTGATTTTGTAATACCTGCCGAAGAGGATTTTCCATATTATTCTTATTTCGATTTATAAAAGTTTTTGAAAGCTATTATTCGAATTAGTCTAATATCTGATACTTTTCTTCTTACTCTTCGCTAGATGATGATAAGTAATGATCTTGAAAGTCTAAAAAACTATTCATATTAATGGAGTTATATTTCTAAAAACACGGCTTAGAGAACGGGATCAATGATAACTTCCTTTATAAAATATAATATGGAAAACGGTTGAACTTAAAGAAAAACTATTAGGAGCACAAACTCCTTTGATTTTAATTTCTAAATCAAATTATTTCCACGTCAAAAACGGACTGTATTTTAAATATAAAAAAATAATTAATTTGTTGAATTGATCGTTAAGGCTGTTTTAAAAATCCTTTAACAGCGTTTATCATTTCGAATCGCTGCACATGGAAAATAAATCTGAATTTAGCGAAACTCTTTAAAATGACACCAGTTTGGTTTGATTCGAATCAGCCGTTCAGAAACGCTTCCTAGAAACTCAAAACATTGATATCTGATGAGATTTCAATTTCTGCAAAACAAAGGAAAACCAACAGCATTTCAAATTTTTTAATTTTGAATTTTCCTAATGGGAAGTAAAAAATGAAAGTCTCGTTCTGCTTTTAAGTCTCCCAGCTTGTATACTGGCCTTTCCCAAGATTTTGTTAGAGATGAATATTGAGTTAAATTTGAGAAGATGCAAGTTGTTATAGAAAAAAGTACAAATTAATATTGAAACCGGAACTGGTGTTGAGAAATCGGAGTTCGGTGTTGAACAACTTCAATAATAAAATGTGGAAGTTGGTGTTGCGAATAGACGAATCCTGAATATTATGATATGAAAATTGTGTCAAGAATAGAAAATTTTAAATTGTTTAACTATAAGCGAACAAAAATTTTAATTGAGAGGACTCACATCTTTTTTGAATATATTTTATTGTAACTCTAAATTAAATATGTTGCCTTTTGTAATTTTGAATTTTTTAATGTTAAATTGGATTTGATTAATTTGAAACTTAACTTTCCAAAAATAAATTAGGAATTATTACAATCAATTTTATATATTTTAACATCAATTTTTATTTATTGTTATCAATGTGAGTGAATAAAATCGTCAAATATTAAAAGGCCAAGGATCCAAATATTGTATTTGATACTGCGAAAAAACGACGGTATATTTCTCAAAAAAAATTTATTTAAGAATTTAGGACTGCCATTCATTTTTCTTATAATTTATTTCTATTTTTCTAATTATTACTTAATAAAGGTGTAGTTTTCTTGCCATAAATATTTGTAAAATACTTATATTCTCAATAGAATAGAGTGGGGAGTTATTAAACTATTAGCCGACAACCATGTTGTGGTTTGTTTATTTCTTTATGTATTTATTTTTTTCATAAAATTCATGGTGGTTTCTGTGACTGTTTAGGGTCACACCAGGTGCTAGCATACAATATTTATTCATTTAATGTCTCTATTACGTGTTATAATTGACTTCTTACGCTACTAAAGAACGATATGCGAATTTACGGAAATTTCTTCTCACCCCCCCCCCCCCCCACCCATTTCAAATGTTAACTGTCATAAATTCATTAATAATTTATCTTTGTAAAATGTTGGTGAAACAATTGCCTTGAGCAGGCACACTAATGGGTTAATATCGTGTTACAATTGACAAACATATTAAAAAGAAACTAACAAATTCGTCGGAAGGAAGACAACTTTCAATGCAGATATTATAATACAATTTGTAGTGAGAATCTATAGATTTGAAGCAGTTTGTAAAAGTATTATATTATTGATGATGATTGGAAACATAATTAAAACAGTTTAATATTGAAATCACACATATTTTCCTGTCGTTAAAAAATGAAATATTATTTAAGAAAGTCTTTTAGTTTAATTAAAATTGATTATAATTTTTGTATAAAAAGTAATAGACCTTTTGCTTAAATAAGCTATTAGGCTTATTAATTAAAAAAAAAGGTCGAATTAATTTATAAGACTTATTTCAACTGGTAAACTTAACTATTTTCAATACAGAAGATAAAGTATATCTCATTAACTCATTTATATCATTGATTATTATTTTGAGGTGATATTACGATATCAGTTTTTAGTATTAACTTCTTTAAAAAACTAAACCGTGCCAAGCAGTGTAATTTCCGTTCCGTTGAATTACACATAGAAAGTGCTTACATGTTTCAATCAGGAGTTTCATTATAATTCAGTTTAATTTTTTGTTGCTTAATTCGTTTTACAACCACTCCCTGCTCTTTATCTAAAATTGAATGACTTTTTGTAATACAAAATATTCGTTTCTTTCTCAAAATTAAATTTTATATTTTTGTTACTCGCAAACTGCCAAAATTATTAATTGCCGCTATTTATGAACTCATAATTTTTGATCACCATCATCATCTGGTTTCATTTAATTGTAGCAGCTTTCATTCTACTTTAAGTACTGTTGATGTTCTTGTTGGCGCTGTAAAAATGCTTGTAGTCGGTTGTTAAATTAAAGTACACTTGACACGCACTTTTTTTGCTAGCAGGCATAATAAAATTCATGGCAAAAGAAAAGAGGAACGAAATGAATAGTAAACAGTGGGAATTAAATAACCAAAAGTCGAATCGTTCGACCATCACAAGTTTTTAATTATGCGTTAAGCGTTTATTAAATCCGTGAGTTTTTTTTTTCTTAAACTTGGTTTATTTCATATTTAATGGGTTGATAACTGAGGTCCTTACAAAGAAGGATTTTGTACAACAGGGTAAAGGAAATGTTGTTGATAGAATATTTAGATATGATTGAACATTCGAAAGAAGTTTTAATTCGTTAAAGAGGAAGCGGGTAAAGAGAAAATCTTACCGGGAAATTGTTATTTGTAAATGGAATTATAATTAATCTGTATTAATTTCATTACTCTAATGCTAAGGTCAGCGAAAACTGGAACGTTATACAGTTCGTAAATATTTTATCAAGGAAATTGCAGCAGATACTCAATGTAATTCAGATTTAGTGTAGAAGTGTTTCTTAACAATCGATCACCCTATTTGGGACATGACATTGAATATTATTTATGTTTCACTCAGCAGCAAAATAATTGTCTGCAACAACTTACAACAACCCTTAACACTAATAATTCTGCTGGCAGACAAAATCAATACTTAAGATTTCTTGTCGTAAAATCAAATTTATAATGACGCATTTGCGATGAGATGTTCTTTATCCGTCTTTAATAAAAAAAACGTTTCCTTTAAAATATCCAGAGGAGATTTAATTCACAGCTCTCCTTCTTGCTCATTTTTAATATCAACCATTAACCTCTATTTCAGCCATATAAACCAGCCACCAAGCAAAGCTATTAATATTTAAGTTTCCACACTTTCATGGCATTCATGATGCTGGTTTATTTTTTTTATTTTTTTTGCAAGATATTATATTCGGTATATCTCATGGCCATCTCTCTTGGTAAGGGTCTGTTAAAGTTTTCATGTTCGTTGCCAACATCAAGCGATACTCACATATTTATGATTTTCAATTCTTATTTATGACTTTTTTGTTAAAGTTATTGCATTTTTAGTGGTGGTAGTTTTATTAATTCTTTTTTTTTTCTTTATTGCAACGTTCAACAGTATTTATTGCAGTTGTTGGCTTACATTTCGTTTATATCAGGCATTTAAACTTTTATTTATTGTTTATTGTTTATATATTTTCTTGTTTTGAATGATTTTCTTTTTCTAAAGGTTTTGTGTGTATATATTCTTTCTGTGTCTGTTTAATTGAATTTGAGTGGAATCAGAATAAAACTAATTTAAATCATTACTTAATTGTCGGCCTGTATCAATGATGGTGGCATAGCACTTGACCATATTCTGCGGAGCTCCTTCTTCTGATAGAAAAACTTCACCGATAAAGAAGGAAAAGTAAATATAACTATTGGCTGAAGTAGCGAACATAACACTACGTTGCCTTGTATCCCAAATCATTATGTGAATCAGAAATATTACACACAACAATTAATACTTTCATGCACTGAAAAAGCTAGTACCCTCCTTTGTCGGCAACTCCAGCAATTCTCTATCTTCTAATCTGTCCCTTTAATGCTAGTTGATGAAATAAAAATAAAATTCCATCTTCGCATGCATCTTCGTCAGTCTTCTCAACAGGATATCTTCCTTTCTCGTTGCGGCACATGCTCTTTATATGTAGGGGTCATCCCCTTAGTTCCGGCCTATGTAAAACTATGTAAAATATGGTTGATCTTAAAAACCATACTTGCAACTTTCCGTTAATCTTAAACGTTAAATTTAGTCCAATAAAATATCGAGAATTTATATATTTTAGTTATTATATTTTTTGAAAATTATTTGTTCATAATATTTTACGTACCGATCTACTAATTTTGACCCGGCTTACCATGATTGACGTTTTTTAATGTTAATAGCTGATTAGTTTACTAAATCGATCGGAAAAGCTGTATGAAAGTAGTTAAAAATATGCATTTTGAAATTATATATTTTCTAATATTTTTAAAATATCTTGAAGTTAACCAGTTTGAATCCGTTCAAATTCACAGAATATCTAACTTTATAAGAAATCCTTGATACTTTACTAACTGAGTTTGATTCGTTTCAGTCATTCAAAAGATATAGGCAGATTTTACCTTCATAAAAACACGCACACAGCCACACAAAAATACATACAGACATAGTGACACCTTTACAAAATTTGTCCAAAACACTTTCTATTAACTAAAAACGTTGGGATGTGATTAGAACTCGAAATTCGCAACACGGGGTTAAACCAATAAACTCGGCCAATTTTTAAAATGTTCAATATTCCAAACAGGAAGGTAATGATGTTTTCATTTTGAAATTTAAAACCTGGTTTTAGCATTAATGCCATAAAGATGTGATTTTCTATTCACACTGCAGATTTAATAAATTCAGATATTAACAAACAGTTTGATCAATAAATTTAATCACAATAAACTAAATCTCTCATAGATTTCCTTGTATTTTTTCTAGTATTTTTCTCTACATATTTAATGCGTTTTTAAATTATATTGCAGCTGGTTTTATTTTTATAGGAAAGTAAGAAAATAAAATATATATTTAGTTTACAACAGTAATGGCTTTATATATTGCAAATTAATAAAAGTACAGAAATGCTTACAAAGAGCGAATAAATCCTTCAATAAAATCATTATTTCATATGAAATTATGCAAACTCTGCAAGAATATATGCGAATGTGGTGGATTCTTCACACATTATCAAATGTTTCCAACACAAAACTAGGCAGCACTCAACTTAACACAGACTGAAAACAGGCAAAAACAAGGTGGCATTTCATAAAACCAAACTATTTGTATGGTAAAAACAGGTTTTAACAGTTTGTTTAAACATTAAAACTAGAATTTATCAAAACCATGACAGTATAAGAACACTATAAAAGACAACAGGTATCGCATACGAAGCAATTTTTAATTTTCTTATATCACTTTGAAATTACCTATTATATGCGAATTTAAATTTTACTTCATGGGGTTATGGGCATCAAGTTACAGTGGATGTGCCTCTAGTTGCCAGAGGTCAATACTGATGTACATGCATTAATTTTTGCTATCTGAGTAACTGCTCTGTTACAAGCGATTCTTATGAAAAGCTGCTGTTACTGTTCCGACTGATAGACATTTTCCTCCAAAATTGTAAATCATTAAGTCGAAAGTATGAACGTTTGTACGTGTGCTGGAACTCAGTGTACACTTACACATCAATTGTTCTTGAATATATTTGAGGGTGTCTACAAAATTTTTGATTTTTATAAGTAATTTTTTTTTTCCTTCTTTTGTAAATGTCATTCTAAATGTCTCAAAAACCCTGAGACGTGACAGCTTAAGTGCTATTTTTCATTTATTTCTCTTTCTTTTATGCATATTTGTAAGTAAATATACAAACACATACACACACATATGCAACTGAACAGGAAAAGTAAAACAAATATTTTGTTTATATGAATATGAGATGGTTTGTTTACTTAACGATATCATTGTTTATTCCTTTATGTATTACGGCAAACATGAAATTCATGTACATAAAACTCCTGCCACACTCACACTCATGTAATGTTTTTATAACAGTAAATATGCATCAGCATTATGTCTTTGAAATAAAAGTATATATACATTTACACACACACACACACATTCATATGCCAGTGATTGACTTAAAACCCCCAACGCATTTATTTATGTTTCTTCACTTGCTAACATGTCAAATGTCAGAGGGTGTTAATGATATTGTTTTCAAAGGAGAGCACAATATACTAGACACGTTTTTAAGTTTGAACTTCTGATAGACAACTGCATCATGCCTTGAAACAATTGGGATAAGATATTTTCCAATACAAAATGAAAAGTTTTTTGCGGTCACAAAAGGGTTGAAAATAGAAGTTTTAGTGTTAAATTATTATAATTTCCTTAGGTAAGGATCTCCTTATATATTTGCCAACTTGCATTGTGCATAGATAAGATTGTAGTAAAAAATTACTTTAACCTTCAAGTGCGTGACAAAAAACGAAACAAAGAAAAAATAACTATGGAAAATAGCTGCCCCAAAAGTCATCCCAGCAACTTTCCCCCAATTTTGGCTGCAAAGATGTGCTTCTAAGCTCTTGGCATTTAAAAGTTAAATCTGCTATAATATTTGACTACCTAGACGCCTTGGAATATATGAAACTGCACACAATTATAGCATGTTCGAAATTCATCATACTCTATGAATTTATCATTATCGGGTCACTACGTTTCATTTAAGTTTTTAAATAGTAAACCCATTTTATTTCATATACTTCAAAATACATAATTGTAACACTTATGAATAATTTCTTTCGAATTATGAAATTATTATTCAGGCTAACGTTAAAACCCTCGAATTAACTAATTCTAAAGTTTTATTAAATTCGAGTTTTATTTAATTAAGAGTGGAATATATAATTTTTTTTATAATCATCATAAAACGGAATCATCAGTGTTGCAGAATTTGTTACTAAACACAATGAAACTAAATTAAAAATTAATATAAGAACTTCTCATATATAATTTTGGTTAAATCATTGATTAAATATTTGATACACCTCATGACTAGTACTACTGCAAAAATTGGAAATATTGATCAAAGACCGCTGTTAAGAAAGTATAGCGACCTCGAAATCAGTACCGAACCATTCTGCTGATATGAAGACTATAATAATAATAATTCTAAATTCTAAATGTGGAATCGTTTAATAACAAAAACTTATATTCGAATTGAATAAAAATTTAAAATCATTATTAAATCCGCAGGCTTTTAATGAAGCCTGAGTAATAATTTTTATCTCTCAAATTGTTGCTGGTAGGGATCTTCTAGTTGTTAGACCCCAATTTTGAAAACCACTTTGTGTCAATGAAATCTGTAGGACAGGAAAGGAAAATATTTTATTTTTCTTCTGTTTTCTTTACAATTCGTTCAATAAACAAGCGTTTGGAAATCCGTGGGTTCATTTGCCTTTCAAATTTCATTTTTGTTTATAAAAATAGCTCCAAAAAATTATATATTCTTATCTATCTCTTTATCTGGCCTTATAACACTATTCCCTGCTCTCCAATTTCCAGCGCAATACCTGGAATATAAAGGGATTTTCTCGGGAGTGCTACTGAAAAATAATATATAAAACTATTTGATACTTCAGTTTTTGTGTGTGTGTACCACAAATGCAAAGTGATTTACAATTTTTTAAATAATATTTTTTTTTTCTAATTGCGACACAATCACTTAAACTATAAAAAAGTTTTTATTGTGTTTCATAGCACGAATGTACAGTAAGAATTTTCACCAACAAGTTCGTCATATTGTGAGTAGTTTCAGTTGTGGTCCTGGCATTTAATTTAAAATGTAAATACGTTGAAATAAAGAACTAAAATCTGAATTTGGTATGTCATTTACTAAAATATAATAGATAGTGACTATTTTAATTATATTCCCAGTTGGAAGTAATTTTTGAAGAACTACTTCCTCTTCACCTCCAACTTTTCAATTGGTTGGTGTATTCAACTCATCAGAAAGCCGTCATTAACAATATCCACATAATTGATTAACTTATTTTCTTACAAAAAGTAGGAAATTGTTTGTAGTTTTTCCAATTATTACATTTTTATAAAAATATATTTAAAAAGTAGAACAAAATTCAAAGACCTTAATGAAACACTTACATGAAAGCAATTGATACACCTAAATTACTAACAAGTATTTGTATTTAATTGAATTCATTTGGTAAAAATCAGCAGTTGATTTATTATATAAAGGTTCCTTTGGCAAATTGCAAGGAATTGTATATTGTGTCTCTGAGACTTCAGATAAACTCGCAGTGAGCTACTTTTTTTAATCAACCTAAAAAATTTTATTTATTATTATTATTATTGTTGTTATTTTCACTCTGGATCATTTACAGAATTCGATATTGATCGAAATTGAATTGGATGCCATAATTCAGCACCTGGTCATATATTTTAAATACTCATTTCTTCTACATCCAAGTATCTAGAGCTTTTACTTTTATAAGAATAGAAAGAGTGCCATAATTATATAACCCATTAATATAAATTGCCATTCCTCGCATATGATATAATCAAAACGAAATATTTAAAGTCATAAAAAAGAAATGTTTCTACACTCGTTTATTAGAGCAACATTCAAAGAAAAATAATTAAAAAATATATATGTATATCCTTGGACAACGTATAACTTCTTCTAATTCGCAATCCTTGGAAAACATAAAGAAAAACGTCCACCAAACCGTACATGTAAAGATGTGGGCGTGTATTAAATAAAAATGCTTTTGATATTTTTATAATCCTAAAAACTTTATATTTCGCTCTGCAAACTATAATTTATATTCATGAAATATAGTAAAATTTTACATCTTAGAATAACAATATAAAAATAATATCAGTGTTGCGCAGTCACATGAATTTGCGTATTTGATAAAATAATATTTATGTTTGTGACGTTGCTGCTGTTGTTGTTATCCCACAAACTCACATGGTTTTTTCACAGGATGTACAATATGAATTCTATTTCTTACCTTTTGCAACGCTGCAGGGGCAAAAACAACGTATTCCAAAACTATTATTCTTTGCAAAATAAATGGAAAATGTTTATAAGTTTTTTATGGAAAGTGGTAACAAGAAGGAGAATAACTTGAATCATTCCACTACCACCATTTAAAAAAGAACTTAAAGATATCCAGTGTTGCTAGATATTTAATACCGGCCTTTGTTAGTAGGAAGTTGAACAATCTGGAGAGTTTGAATTAAATTGGAAACATTTTTGAAATAGAAAAGCCCAAAGGTGCTTATCGCCTTATAAATTCTATTGGCCATATGTTCGAAATAATTATTTCCACCTAATAATTTTTACACCTATACACCGTGGTTTAGTAGCTGTTCGTTCTTGTTGGTGTTGTTGGAAAATGCAAGCAACATATAAGTAGAACCCGCACAGAATTCGCGTAACTATCCCGGACCTGGCAACATTTTTAAAACTTTGCCAGCAACGTTCTTGGGTGATTGTGTGTGTGGTTTTTATTTAGTGTTCATGCTCCATTACGTGTTTTATCTATCTTGAATTTTTGTTGTTGTTGTTGTTTCTGTAATATTATTGTTATTCTAATTTAAAGCAAAATAATGTTTAGTTTTCATTTATGTTTCCCTTCTGTTAAGGGTTGGATTAGCACACAACTCGTGCCCACAACAAACCGTCCGTTCGTTTAAACTCCCATTAAAGTCTTTTACTTTAGTTAACTTTGGATTTTTTGAAATAACATTTCTATTGGATTAAAAACAAAATTCTAATTTAGATGTTAATGTTTTTGCAGCATTTGGCTTATTGTTGTTCTTGTGCGGGACATGAGTTGCAAACAAAAGACTATTATTTTTAATAAAATGCAAACAAATTTATCGTATTAGAGAAATTATTTCTATTCGGTATGACCTCAAGGCTATTTAGACGTTTTCGGTTGCTATTTTTATGGATTTTGTACTTAAACTTTGATCCCTTTTTTGATTGCCAAAAGTAAAATAATTGCAAGAGATATAAAATAAAACATTTTGTGCTCAAATAATTCAGATGAATCTAAAATATGAGTGATTGTTTCTTAAAAATATTACTCATATTCAAAATGAACTCTGCAGGTTTATTCGTCCTAAAAAGAAAAATTTATTGATTAAATTTCTAACAATTTCCACATCAATATTGTTGGCTGACAGGAATAAAACCCCAGCTTGTCCAATACTGAAGTAGCGGCAACCAGAATTGTTGGTCTTATTGTTGGCAAAGTATCAATTATGTGATATAAATAAAGTTCGACATAAGAGCTGATTAAAATGATCAGTTAAATGGGTGGTCCTTCATTTTGCCATATTTCTTCTTACAAATATTTTCTGTCTGATTTCTTTATAATTTCCTAACAAATTTCGCTTTAAATGGTTTTACCGCCATTAAAAGTTTTCGTTTTGAACAAGATGTCATTTAGCAGAAACTAATTCAGCAGTTGTTCGTGCAAACTATTTGCAGTTTCTTTTTTTTTAATTTCTATAATATTTTTTTTTTACTGATTTTCAAAACTTTAACTCTTCAATCAACAATTGAACAAAAATTATTGAATTGTTCAATAACGTTTGAAATTGCATTTATTTCTTAAAGTTGTTCATTTGCTCGTCGTCTGCAATTTACAAATTTTATTGTTATTTGATTTCTTTCTCGAGTATTTTATTTTCTCTTTTTCCAGTTGGTCCCTTCCAACCTTCTTACCTTATGGTCAAATGCGAGCAGAACTAAAAATGTAAGGGAAAAGTTTTGTTGGATTGTTCATACAATTTTCATGGCTGTTCTTTTTTTCAAGCGTCATTAAACTTTCTGGTGACACTTTCTTTGCCATCGCCTGCCACGCTACTCTTTGCTGGTGTATTAAAAAAATATATATATATATAAACGGGGAGTGTATGCCACAGCATTTATTTTTGTTACGCTGGAAAACGTAATAGTGGACAAAATACATAAAAACTTATTAAACTGTAATAAGATTTTTTATTTGCAAAGTTGTGCAACTATTTCTTGGCGGTATTGAAATATTTATGATGCTAGAGATTCTCTAATTAGTGCAATTGATTACATTTGAGGTTTTTAATATTTCTTAACAATCGTATAATAATAGGAATAAAAGTAATTATTTAGTTCATTAAGTCTGCTTATTACGATTGTCAAGGTATTGAAGTGGGTTTTAGAAGCCGCCCGCTAAATGGTAACATGATATTTGCAGAGTTCAGATTAGTTTGCTTTTCTATACGTTGTTATCATTCAATTACACCTCTATGAAACTCATATCAAATATTGGTAAAAGTCAAACAGGGTATTCAGTGATTTTCAGTATGGCACTCTTGGCTGCAGTAGCGAACATGAATTCTCTAGATGCCGAGTTCGGCTCGGTGTCCAGTTTTTCTGATTTTCATGAGAACAGAATTGTGTTAATTGCTGTCGGCTTGTCTCAATGATGGCCGTATAGCACTGGTCGCTGAACATTACCGATAGCGACCCACATCGTCATGTATTAAAGAAAAGAATATAGCAACCTTTATCGTCGGTTCCTACAGCAGAACCATACACCGGCGAAATAGAAAACGAAAAACATCTACAAAAGATTCCTTTATATTCTAGTCTGTCTTCATCTATCTGCTTGGCACTATCCCTTCCTTTCTGAGCTGGTTCTGGAGGCCATCCTTGTAACTTCCCCTTAAATGTAAACGCAAAGTTATCGTGGCCTGGTTATTGTGCTCTTCTGTGCTTTTGAGCTTTTCGAGCTAAGAAACCATTATTTTAATTCTCAAATCAATCGATTCCTACGATGTGATATATATAGTTTTCGATTACTATGAAAAAATCGAGAGCACCAACTTCTCTGATATATAATTTCGAAATTTTTTTTAAAATAAACTCTGTAATAGAATTATTTTGTTCAAAAAAGAGCTGGTTATTTTTTTAGAATCGATCGGTGAAGCCTCTTTAAAGATATTCTAAGAAAAAACACTTTGAAGAATAATTTTTCTGTTTAATTTTGAGATATTCTGAAATGAATTTCACAAGAAACTAAGTTCAGGAACGCTAGTTTTTTGAATACCATAAAAGCATCAAGAACACTCCCTGATCAGATATATAATTTGAAAGTTTGAATTATAATTCTCTTTTCAAATATTTTCGTTCATGATCGCTCATGAATAAATTATACAAATTTGACTCGGTTTGCGGTGGTCGACGTGATCTTTTTTTATATTGAAAGCTGATTTATAGAGTCGTTCAGAGAAGCCATTGAAAAGTTATTCTTTAAAAAAACTATTTGAAAAATGCTATTTTAAATTTTTCTTTTATGTTTTGATATTTTCCAGCCTGAACCGGTTGACATATTTAGGAAATTTAACTTCAAAAATGCTTTCTAAAACGTCTCCAGTTCTGTTACACTCGGTGAAGCCATTCAAAAGCTATAAGCGAGTACACATATATAGGGTATTTTTTATAGAGTGATATAACTTTGAATTGGCATCACTGCTTTAGTTGACCACCCGTTTAACAGCAGACAGTTGCTTTTGGCTTAGTTTGATTTGACATTTCATTATAACTTGACTTATACCAGAGCAACGCGAGCAAATTGTAGAAATTTTTAATCAAAATAATGATTCTGTTCGTCAAACTTATCGTGCACTTCGTCCATTCAAAATTTTATTTGCCGATGAAGCCCATTTTTGGTTGAATGGCAATGTAAATAAACAGAATTGTCGCATTTGTGCGACAGTGGAATCCACAAGCTTTTGTCAAAACACCATTACATCCATAGACAACTACTGTTTGTGAAAATTGGTATTCCAGATTGCACCTTGTACGCGCCAGCCATACCAGCCATATGGCCGAAATCATATTTAAACATTAATGTCATGAAATATTCTATCCAATAAAGAGCAGTTCATTGATACCAAATATATATTACTATATCTTATTATGATTTAAACTTGTATCACTCTATAAAAAACACCCGATACAAACACCTATGCAAGGAGATATACAAACACACACATACATGCACACTCCAACATAGTGAAAGGCTTTGAAGGAAGCTTCCTGGGACCTTAAGACATGAAGGCCTGATGAGAACTCTATTTTTCAAAAAGCTTATATCTTTCCGATTTTTAAGAATTTTACGCATTCAAAGCGGGAGGTTAAAAAAAAACTTTAAATCAGCTTAACTGATATAATCAATTATATTTTAGAATAGTTTTTCGAGAAAATGTTTGTACACAACTTTTTGCAAGAAATTCAGTAAAAAGGATACCCACCAGCCACAAGAGATGGCAAATTTTTGTAGTAAAAATAGAGGAGTAATTGGGAAGTATTTCGTTTTTGTTATTAATTACGAAATTGATTGTTAAAGCATAAATAAGTTAATATTACTTCACTGTCTATTAGGTAATATATTAACCCATGAGTCATTTAAATAAATTTCTTTTATATATGAATTTCAATTTTACCTTTTTCTTAATTTAATTTTTTTACACTTCACATAATTTTGTCTAGTCTTTTTTTCTCACAATATTTCCATTACATTTCCCTTTTTAAGTTTCAACCCTCAAAGTTAAGTTCATGTAATTCTTTATTTTAATTTAAAGGGTATTAACATTTCTGAACTGTAATAACGGAGGTAATCAAATACCTACTCAACTCATTAATTTTGTATGAGTTGTTCTTAAGAAAATATTTTCAACTTATTTATTTATGTGTACTTTTATTTCAAGTCCTTAAAATAAAAATTTTGTCTTAATATCTGCGTGTCTGTCGACTCTGTCTATCCCAGTATTATAATGTCAGCACATTTCTGTTTGTCTCCCATTTAAACAGATAGAAAATTTTTAATTTCATGTTGGATTATTATCGCCCCTTTTCGCTTAAGAATATTTCGGTGTAGAAAATGTGAAAAGTAAGCAATTCGTTTAATTTTGTTTTTAGTAAATAGTACTTTAATAAAGTGTTAGCAGGGAAAAATTTTCATAATTTTTAAACTCAATTAGTTTGTACACGAATTTGTTTATTTTGTTATACAAGTGTATTTCCATATTCAGAATCAATTAATCTATTAATCAAACAAGAATAACAAGACAATCAATCAATTTAAATTTCCCAATTATCAAAATTTGAATTTTTGATTTGCAAGAACAATTTTTTATATCATGCAAACGTTATTCGTATAAATTCCTTGGCTGTAACGTGTGTATACGTTGACGCAATTATGCAAAACGAATAATTTAACAATTAAAATTATTTATTCGTATAAAGTTTTCCCCCTACACATGCAACAGCAGTTTATGGAAGAAATACATGTTGCCAAGCATGTAAATATTCAGGACTTTTTATTTCTAATACATCCTTCTGAATGAGCAAAGAAAACAAGAATTATTAAATATAACCGTCTAACAAAATAAGTGTTTTTATTGCCGCAAGTTTTATGCTGATTTCCTATAAAACAAACACACACAAAGACGCATTAATAAATGCATACAGACTACTACAAGAAAGCAAGTCAAAGCAGTTGACTTCATGTTGTCGTAGAACGTAAAAGTTTTTTTTCAAAATTTTTTTTGTCCCCAAAAATGGTAAAAGTGGCATCGTTATTTTTCAAAATATGTTTACTTAATGTTACTGCCACTGCCGGCTTTATCTGTCTGTCTGCCTTTATATGTACACCTAAATATACATGTGTTGGTGTATCCGTCTGTGCTTGTGTTCCACGGCGGAAATGAAATTCTTTCTTATAAAATTTGCATTGGAATTCGATTAAATCGTTTATGCAAACAATTCGTTTGGTTACATTTACGTAAATGTTTTCAAAAATTTAACAACGTTTAAGCCAAATGGTTGTTTTGCTTGTTTTATATGCCATAACTTTTCATATAAAGACAACTTTTTTTGTCATATTTTTACAAAAAATTATTTTCAAAATATTCCTTCGATTCATTATAGTTCTCTCTTACTTTTTCCTTGCGATTGCTTAGAAGGGCATGCAGAGTTGTTTTTACGTAAAATATTAGAATTGAAAACGTTGGTTTGGCTTGCGACTTCCTGTTCAAGGACATGCATAAGGCAAGAGGCCAGATATACAGTCAGTTAGAAAAAGACATTTACTCTTATGCCATAATTGTGTGTGTGTGTATGAGTGTGTTTGCTAACTGAGTTAAAGTGGTTAATGTACGTGACTTGAGTTCAAGGGAGAAGCAAAACAGCAAATGAATCCTTTTCTTCAGTTTTAGATTTTTGTTTTTTTTTGTTGATTTCCTTTTTTCGGTTTGTTCTTTTTTCAGTTAATTTGCATAATTTTAATTTGTTTGTTTGAATTCACTTTGAAACGAAACTTTGTTTTCCCATTTGTATTGTTTTTTTTTCATACATTTTGTTTTTGGTAGTAGACAAAACAAAACCTTATTTATTTTTTTGGTTGCTGCATATTATGAAAAACAGTATATTTTTAATTTGGCTTTAGAGACTTGAAGCAGTTAAAAGTGTCGAGTTTTTTTCCACTGTTTACTAAGGAAATATTTTGGTGATAAAAAGTTGTCTTTATTTGAAAACTTTTTGGCCTTTTTGCTATGAAATATTTGCGTTTAAATTTCGTATAATTTTTAATTTAATCAAAAGGTTTTTATATATTATGCTTTGCTTCTCTGTTAAAGATTGATAACAAAACTTTTGAAATATGCTTCATTTGAAAACAGCTTGAACTTTTACGATCCTTTTAAATTTCTGTTTTGTGAATTTTTTGTATAAAAAATTCTCATCCAAAATAAATTTATCTGCTTATAATCGTTTTGTGTCAATATTTGTCAAAAGGTTATTTAAACCAGTTCTTTAAAATGATTTATATTCAGTATTTTTTTCTACATATCTTTTAAATGCCAGTTGCCATCACAATATATTTATTATGAAAATAGTTTTCCTATTCAGTATTTTCCTATTCCTATTCGAAGTTCTTTAAAAAAACACTTTTTTTATAATTATTTTGTTGAGGATATCTCACGAACAGTATAGGTGTGGTCGACGTGGTTTTTAAATGTCATTAGCTGCTTAAAAATCAATCAATGAAGCCATTGAAAACTTACTCCTAAAAATAAATTTTGAGAAGTAATATTTTTCTAAGTTTTTCCAGTACGAATCGCTTAAGAATTCCCATGGTTTTTTGGTTTAGGAGAAACCTTCGCAGAAGAAACATTTAAGCAGTTCTAAAGTGAGAAGCGTGTCATATAATTACGCACTACATATTCACAACACATACTCACATATACACACATATTAACACACAGCCATAGTGACGGGCTCTTAAAATCATCCAAGGAAGCTTTCAAGGATCTGAATATGCAGAACCCCTGATGAGAACTTATATTTTTTAAACGGGGTGAAACCAGTAACTTCCTGGTTTCCGAAATTTTAAATTTTCCTGGCAGAGAGTTAACAATGGAGTAACCACTAAAATCTAATGAAAAAAAGATTACTTCAGACGAGTATTTATTGTATTAAACAGTTTTCAATAACATTGAATTCTATAAGACTGTGTGATACTTTTTTACTTAAGGAAGACATGTCTGAAGCGTAAATTTGACATTCCACTTCACTTCTATTGAAAGAACATCAAATGCCGCTGATTTATGGTACCCTTTATTCTGTAACTATTTGTGGATGTTACGTCAAGACAATGTTATTAATAGAACTCTTCTGTATTTCTCTTTTATACTAATTGACAATTTGTAGCAGTTTCTTAATTTATCCAAGGCCTTGGAGAGTAATTGCAATCTGTCGGAAGCAGTTAGATATAGTCTTGACATGGCGTCGACATATGGACAGAAATTATTACCATTTATAGAAACTGATCAAGATACATGGTTGTAAATACGTAAGCGCATAAACATAAATTCCGAAATCTTACGTCTCCTGAATTTGACCACATTTGCGTTACGACTTTCATATACTTTGTGCTGTTGGCTAAAGTGGTAAACACTAGACTGCGATGTTTTAGACATAGACTTCGATTCCACACTTGACTAAAGGCGAATATGGTGTTGAAGTTTTCTAAATGAGTTTAGATCAGTAAGAGCAGAATACAGCACTCTAACGAGCTGAATAGAGAGATATGAAATGTAAAAATTGCTGGAAAAAAGATTATCTTCCCTGAATCTGTCTTCATCTGGTCTTCTTTGCCATACCCTCCTTTCTAGTCCTGGCACAATACACTGCATATGTAGAGGTCATCCCCTGAGTGATTGTCTGACAAAATAGAACAGGTACATGAATAATCTATTGCTTCATCGTCCGGGCCACAGATGTTGATAATCAGTAGTTAACTGAATATGAACTGAAGCTTAATATCGCTGGGCAAAATTAGAAATAGTGTGTATGTCAATGGCGGCATCTACGATTTATTTGCGGTTACAATTGACAATTGTCTAAGTTCATGTATCCTCTCAAGCCAAATTGTCTCATACTAAATTTAATTTTCTTTGTTATATTTCAAATTAAAACTGCAGCGTATTAAAAACAGCTTCTATTTTTAATACATGCAAACTTAAAGAGCATCGAATGTTCCTACTTGATAATTTCCATGCTGTGTTATTTCCCCATTTTCTCTCGATCTCTTGATATCTAAACCCCCTTCCGCATAAAAACGAGACACTTTGTGTAGCCAAATATTATTAGTTATTCTCCTCAGTGATATGATATTAAAAATGCATTAACAAAAACTGTTGGCTTTCCGCTCTTGCTTGTGAAACAATCCGCAAAACTCTCCATGTCTACTAATAAGAATGTGTAAATTACACTACTTAAACCCGGGTTGACAGCAGACATAAGTCATCTGCATTTAGAAAATGTAAAGACGCCAAAAATCTCAATGCCACTGCCAAAGTCATAACTGCTAAGATGTCAGCAGCAAACAAACCAACAAACAAAAAGAACAAACGTTAAATAACAATAACGCGCTCTCTCCCCCTCTCTTATCTGGCAAAGATATTGGCAAGAATCAACTGGAAAACTGATTGTACGCAGCAACGAATGTTAGTTATCATGCATCGCTGCATCCTGCTAAATACACATGGATACACACACATACATAAGCATGTATGTATATATTTTCAAGTTTATTTATATGAATATGTTTGGTTTTAGTTTTCATTTTTCCTTTTGTATATTGTAAAACATCATAATATCTACCGACCACCTATTGGGATGGTGCTTGCAGAGCAACCATAAAGAATATCACAAACACATACAGAGAGGTTTTGTGAATACTTTTTGGTTATTCTTTTGGTTAAGTATTCAAGACGTGTAAATTTTCCTTTTGCCAAAAAGCAAAAATAACTAAAACAAACATGCAATCGAGAGATTTGGCTGTAATGGTCTAGTGCAGCAAATTCCCTACATCCCATTAATCATATTAAGACCCTTGACATTTTACGCGTCTGGCATTGAAAATCAGTAAACAAATATTCTTTCTTTTTATATTTATGTATGTATGTAGTTTTTTTTTAATATTCGAAAACTTGACATTGAAGTTATGTGAGTTTTATTTATGAAATATTTAACAAAAATATATATGAGAGTGTGCTGTTGTTAAGTTTTGCCAAAGCAACTGAAGCATAATTTTGAAAATTTTTAGGAAAATTTTAGCGACACTCACATCTAGTAGCAGTTTTTTTTATATATCAGATCGGTCTCAATGTTTTGTTACAATATATACATTTAAATAATTAAAAAATCAGATTGTCATACAGGCTGCTTTTTATAGAGGTATAAAAATTAAGGGAATGAAATAGAGATTAATTCTTTAAATGGATATAAAATTTGTTTTATTCAAAAGATAATCTTTTGCAATATTGCCGCCACGATTGGCGCGGAATTGGTTAAATCTAAAGGTTTAATTTTTGATGATGTCTTCCAACAATTGCGATCGTATGTTTGCAATACCGAGGCGAATCTGGTCCTCCAAGTGGTCAATAACTTCGAATTTATCGGCGCAGATCAGCGACTTCTCATAACCCTGATGAAAATATTCCACCGGAGCTTAATCGCACTAACTGGGGAGCCGATTTTCTGATCTGAAATGTAAAACTATGCGGCTGCCAAGTGTTAAATCCATAAATTAATTATCGCATCAGTTGTAACTTGCTGTAGAAGCATCAACTTCAGCAATACTATTAATAGTTTTTTTTTTTGCAAATAATGATATATTTTGAAAGTAAATGTGTAAATCCCGATAAAATCTTAATTTTGGAATACGTGACAATGAAATATAATCAAACGTACTATATTTCATAAAGGTTGCGATAATTTTGATATGTAAATCGACCCAGAAATAATGTGTAAGTCTTCGATTATCAGATGATATTAAAAATATAACTTCTAAATTGTTTAGAAAAATTTTTTTTTTGGAGTCTTAAAACTTTGGAATTAATTAAGACAACGTTGAATATATTTAGTTGACGTAAGCTTTTGCTTTATTCGAAAGATAATCTTCGGGCGAATAATATATATAATAAAAATTTTGGCATGTGACCACCAACCACTGTCTCGGACGTAGTGCAATGCATAGGTCAAAATTTCATTGACTTTTTGCCTTGCAAGTAGTCGATCCTTTCCGGCTTGTCTCTAAAAAATTTTATAGAAGCGTAAACGCACGGTGATGGAAATAAAATAAAATATGAAATTATGCGGCTACAAAACGTTTCCTTTAATAGATCTTCTATGCCTCGAGTGGTAGACTTGTTGCGTCGTCTTATTAAAACTACAACTCCTGTACATCACAACTGTTTATTGCTGGACAATTAGTCATGTTCTAATTACATGACTGCAACGCTCTCACCAGCATCCTTTTTAAGGAAGTTCGGATCTATGATTCACCAGCTCATAAAGTGTACCAAGCAGGTACTTGTGGCACACATACGTTTAAGGATTTTAATCAGTGTAAATAATATTTATTGACGTATCCATTCAAATAAAAGTAAGCATCATTGCTAAACGAAATTCTTGCGATATGTAAATCCAACGAAACCATGATTTTTAAAATAATTTGACACAATTTGGAAACGCTTTCCCAGCGTAGATCTGTTTGTATACAGAAGTAAATTGTTAAAATCTGCTTTTACCATAAAAAATTATGTTAATAAAACCATCTTGATATCACTCAAAAGGTTTTGAATAGGTTTTATGAAACTTTACTCAATTTTTGTCTGTTTTTTTTATCTGTGCTAAGTTCAGTTCAGTGCTGCCAAGTTGTGTATTGAAAATATCTGATAATGTGTGAAAAATACACAAAAGACTCCATCACATCTCCATAATTTCTTTCCGAGTTTGAGCTATTTTTATATGGAATAAAAAATAAAATAAATTAATCTATTTTAACTGAAAAATTAATTTTTTATAAAAATAAAAACAGCTGCAGTACTGGCTTGTATGTTAAGTATTATAAAAATACAAGGGAATATACAACGGCAAATACATATTTTTCTATAAAAGATTGAATTTACTGTGGTTAAATTTATTGGACAAACAGTTTCTTAAAACCTGAATTTATTAAATTTGCAAACACCAGATCATATGTTTTAATACTTAAACCACGTTTGAACTTTCAGTAAGAAGACACTAAATAAATTCTGTTAATTATAATTATTGATATGCTGCAAACTGAAAATAATGAGTTAATTAAAATTGCCAAGATATTAAAATAATCTTATGTTAATGCACCATAAATAACTCTGCTAATTGTTTGTATCCCTTTAACAACAAGACATCGAAATTTCAAGTTTAATTTGTCTTCTTTGAGTTAATCGAAACAAGAGAAAACATTTCTTAAATCACATATAAAAAGTTTTAACTGTTTTAAAAAACTTTTATTTACAAAATTTAAACTTCTGTAAACATTTTCCTGCACATTCGAGCACCACAAGTCTGGCTGTCTGTAGTCGCAACTGTATCGCAGCAAAGCAAAGAGATGTCAACGCATTTTCATTATTCGCTTAAATTGAACGTTTATGTCTCGTTGTCGAGAAGTTACGAAGTAACATTCTTCAGCTGGTGATATAAAAAATATATATAAAAAAAATTAAAGTTAATGTTACCATTTTTTGCCCGTAAGAAATTTCCATTTCCTTCTGTTTTGCTGGTGTTGTTGTTTTTCATTTAGGCGTAAATATGGTTGTCATCATTTTGGCATTAACGTTTTTCTATTTCCACTTTTATCTTCAGTGTCTTTTAGTTTGAATATCTTTTTCTCTCCCTTTTTTTTCTTGGCCGGCGTTTTGTTCTCTTAGTTAAGTCATGTTAAAAACGGTTTGTGAACCGTTTCTTCTTTTTAGTTTGTATGTGAGTGTGAGTGTTTGTAAATGTGCCTTTAAACATGTCCTGGTCTGTGGCGATTATGGGCTTGTCATTCTGTGTGTCATATTTGGTTGGTTGTGTGTATGTTAAATGTCACCACTATTATTTGCAAATTGCTTTGGACGGCTTTCTTTGCTTGTTGCCTTTTGCTTTTTGTTTATTTTTTTGTTATATCTGTTGAAGTTGGGTGTCTTCGGCTTCTATGAATGCCCAACACTGATTTACTCACGGGCTTAAGACTTGAACAAGTTTTTCGTTTAGTTGAAAGGAAGTTTGAATGACCAAGCTGTTGAAAGCTTTAGACAGTTTCTGTTTTAAACTTAAAAGCGCTTAGTAATGGGCAAGTAGGCGGAAGGGATCTTAGAGCGATAATATATGAAGCCTTTTGTGCTATTAATTTGGCTATTAGGCTAGGAATTTATTTTAATTAGTTGAACTTTATAAAAAAACCACTCCTGACTTTTCTGCGTTATGTGACACAGTATCGGACTTGCTATTGTAAACTTATTGATATGATTCCGTATGAACGAATTTCTGCTAAAATTTTATATTAAATTTTGCATTAAAGTTTTCACCAAAGCAACGATTTAATTAAGTTGTTAATAAACAATTAATTTAAATTTCTCTGTTTATCTAAGCTAATTAAAGCATTACAAAAATTGCTACAGAAATTGCAAAATCACACTAATTATGCACCATCGATGAATAACGAACATAAATAAATGAAAAGAAAAACAAAAACAAAAAAGAAAAAACCATTAAATACTCTGTATACAAAGAACCGTGTGTATGTGTGGGTTTGTAGTGCATTTCCTTGTCTGTATGCAAAGCACACAAACAATATGTTTATTGGTTGTTTGTTTGGTCGCATGGTTGGCTTGATTTTATTGGTTGTTTTATTCTTTGTTCTTGCAACATGTTTAACAGTGTGTGCGTGTGTGTGTCTGTGTATTTGCATCTGTATGTGTTTGTGTGCATTCTACCATCACCACTTAAATAAATTAAATTGTCAATTATTGGCAAAAATAGCTACATTGATGAACAACTACAACAAGAGCGTGCATTGCAAAATATATGTAAAAAAATAGAAACAACAAAATTGCAGCGAAAAAAAAGAAAAACCAGAGAATATGGAATGATGAACACAAAAAAAGCAACAACAATATTATATTATAACAATGGTAACAACAGTGAGTGGTTGATAAACATATAAAACGTGGCAAATACGTTAAATATAAAACAACAATTAATACTGGCACTTTGTGAAAAGAGAAAGAGAGTGATTTTTTTTTACAAATTTAACAGTTAATTGTCTATGAAGGAGTTAACATAACATAATCGAATTATTAAAGGGTCTAAATTTAGGAAAGAAGAAACAGGTAACTTTAAAAAGAAAAATATTAAAACAGCCAAGGCAAGACGAAAACAGTTCCTTGAGCGGATTCGTTTAAACCTCTGAGAGGATATTAAAAAAAACAAGTAAATAAATAAATAATGATTCATAATTACAGTAGTAGTTTTAGGCAAAGCTATTGCAACCTGGTTTTTGTGCCATTCCATGCTTTTGAACTCTTCGTGGTAAAGGACTATTATTTTAATTATCAAAACTGCTACAATTTTTGGACGATTCCAAGCCGTCCAACTTTATAAAAGACAACTGATGCGTCTTTCGATTACTATAATAATATAGTAAAAACTGACTGACCAGATATATAATTTCGAAATTTTTCAAATATTCACCCTTCTATGAATTAGTCGATTTTGATGCGGTATACGGTGATCGATGTGGTTTTTAAATGCCAAGAGCTGATTACTTTGTGCAATCGATCGCTTTAGGATTTATTCCAAAAAATCACTTTGAAGTTACCCTGAAGTTATTGCATTTAATATTATAGGGTAATTGTCCGAAAAGTGTATTTTAATGCAGAAATACATGACAAATATTCCAAAGCATAAGGAGAAGTCAATATTAGTTTTATATATTCAACTTGCACAGAGCAGAACAGCTGTTTTCGAAAGCCGCTCCACTTTAATCAACAGTAATCATGTACATTTATATATATTATCACTTGTTAGGTAGCTGAGTTTAATGTGATAGCAGTTGTACCAAATTTAATATGAAAAAGCGTACGAGAAGTGTATCAAAACGTTGGTGCTTGTCGTTTTATTATGTTTCTTCATATTCTTTTTTTCAAAATTGATTGCTAAATTTTTCCAAATTCTTTACCATATCTAAAATATATTAAATAAAATTTTAAATTAAATACTTTCTATACCATCACCCATTCTAAAGTATCACCCCGGACACTCTATATTTCGATATAAACGTTGTCATTAAATATATTTAGCTTTTTATAAATTATTGAAAAACAAACTAACATTAATTTATAAAAGAGACATAAACAAACACGCACTCACATACACATTTCGAACTTTCCACAGTCATAAAGACATGGAAGTAGCAAAAAAAAGCAATAACATTTGCAATTGAGAAGGTGGGGAGGGGGTGGATGTAGAAATAAATAAAAATTTATGTTAAATTATGTAAATTGCAAACCACATAATGTTGCTAACAAAATACCGACACATTTATCATTTCTTTTATGAACAAAAAGTCATACACAAAAATTTCTATTAAAACAGACAGACTACTACCAACAGCCAGCAATTCATGGACATACACACGTATGGCATATTTATATTATGCATGTGTATTTGTGCCATTACTGTGTACAGTAGAGTAGAAAAGGAAGCATTCAACTGTATGAATGGAGGATATGGAATGAAAAAAAAAACATGGTCAAAATATCAAAAAGTCATGTCGGTGCAAATGTGTTTATTGTAAATCAGTAAAAAGTAACAAACAAAAATTTATATATATGCTTGATTTTAAAAATACAGAAATATATTAACATTAAATGTTTCTAGGGGATGTTACAGTGAGAGGCAAAAAACAAAAAGTGTTTCAATTAAGTTCCAACTTTGCGAAAATAAGTTCAATAACAATTTTGTGAAATAAATGAAATACTGTCATTGATGATATCGTGTAACTTCATTGATATAATGGAACAATTTAACCAAATAATTTCATTAATAGTATGAAATAATTGCTTATATTCAATGTAATAATTTCATTGTTGCAGTGAAGTAAATTCATTGATAGAATGAAACGATGTCTGATTTAATGCAACAAAATTTAATCTATTTAAAGTTTTCCTCAGTCATTGAATGCTTGCGAAACATAAGCCGCCACTGTTAAAACTCATATGAAGAGGTGCTAGTACATGCATCTAACCATTTCACCTATAAAGTTTTATTTATGAGTTGGTATGTGTGTGAATATGCCTGCACATTCTCATTAACATAAAACATAAATGTTGTCTTTTTTTCTGCTTGGACATTTTTCTGTATGTGTGTGTACTTAATGTTATTATTGTTTTTGTTGGTTTCTTATTGTTTGCTTTCAATATTTGCATATCGCATTTTGTGTAAAAAAAATTAATATATCTTTTTTGCTTAACATACCGAAGCACAGTGTTATGATATCAGCAACATTTTAAATCACGTATACGTAGTGGCACACGTATGGATGTCCTTGCAACCAAATACTGAATTCTTGTTTCTATATTATTAATCTCAATATATTTAAAGCCTTATTTACAAAAATGTTTTGTTTATAAGCTGTTTATGAGAGAAATTTCATATAGACAACTTGTCTTATAAGCAGCTTATAAACATGAAATATTTTAGGTGAATAAGACATTCGATACATAATTTGATTAACTAATTAAATTTTTCGATTTCTGGGCTTTCAATTATATATAATTCTTGTTTTTTAATGTTATTGAGATCTTTTTCTTACAAAATAATATATATAACTTTTTTGTTAACGACACTTCGATATCCTCTTGGTATCTTCTCCAGCACATTAATTATGATTAATAATTTAATAAACTAAAAACCAAAGATTGTTCTCGTTGTTAAATTAAAAACGCAAATTGGCTTAAGACTAAATTTTTTATAACAAATTCAGTTGTATTGATAACATTATAAATTATAAAATATGGAAATTGATTATAAAAAATAATGATGGGGAGTTTTCCACCACTGCTCTTTTAACAAAATTTCGAAACACATTTTGCAATAGAGCTTCATTAATCTCGTTGACGCAGCACAGAATTTTATCTGTCAGTTCCTTAGTTGTTTGAGGTATTATACCAGCGTTATAAATTCACAAAAAGGAGTCACGTATTTTATATAGCGAAAACGCGAAATGGAAATTTCTCATAATGAAGTTTTTTTTAAAGAGTTGGACAAATTGAAATCATAATCAAATAAGGATATATATTTTTAACATCCAACGGCCTTTATTTGAAAGAAGATTTTATGAAAATATTTTTTATATAGAATTTCTGCCATGTGGTCAACATGGTTGGCTCGTGGGGGTGCGAAAATATTGAGTTTGAAAATATATAATAACTCAACGTTTTTATTGAAAAAGCATTTGATAGTTTTTACAATTAGATAATTTTAAAATTATTTTTTAATTAAAAGCTTCTATGAGCATCCGCTGTATGGCATGTGTTTCCATCCTGTTGGAACCACATATCAGCAGATTACTGCCACCTAATTTAGGTTCGAAAATATTTCGATTCATGTTTTTATACCATCATCGTTTCTGAAGACATATGGGCCAATGACTCTGCTAGGCCATAAAGCAGATGGCCTAGCTGGATGTGATGGAGCTCCGACAAAAGATTGTGATTTATCTTCACTCCGACTGGGACAATTCTGCTTATTCACGTGCCTATTCAACCAGAAATGGACTTAAAAAGAAAATAATATTTGGAAAGGTTGAGTTTGACGAACAAAAATATTATTTTAATTAAAAATTTCCACTATTTGCAAGTATCGCTCTGTTATAAGTCGACTCATAACGAAATTTCAAACCAAACCAAACAAAATGCAACTATCGGCTGTTAAATAAATGCTCAAATAAAGCACTGAGGCGAATCCAAAGTTGTGAGACTCTAAAAAACACCCTGTACAACAACTGTTTCATGTGGCCAAACCGTATATCACTGATATTAACACTAGCCAATTGAGGGTCGCAAAGAAAGACATTTTCATGATTTGCTAGCGCAGAGAGATTGCAGTGGAAAGCGCTAATAATTAACTACCAACCTGCCCTTATTATAAAACTCTTTACATACCGGCATATATTTGCATATATTTTTTCTCTCTCCGTCATTACAATTGTTTTTATTGTTGTTATTGTTTGTTGATATTGTCTCTTATTTATATTTTTTGTTTTGTTCAGTTTTTGTTTTTATATGACAAACTTTGCTGCTGTTCATAAAATATGCAAAACGATAAATTTATAAATGCAAATTTTTATTGGTGGCAGTTTCGTTTGTTTGTCCGTCCGTCTGTCCGTCCGTCTGTCCGTCCGTCCGTCCGTCTGTCCGTCCGTCCGTCCTTTTTATTGTTTGTTTGTTTCATTGCTTTTTATAAATATTTTGCTACGTTTTTTATTCCGTTTGAAAAATTACTTTCAAAACACGTATTTAAATTTTATGGCGAACATTTTTTCAATTGCTTTCTAAATTTTAAATGTTAGATTAAACATTTTAATTTTTATTTTGAATACGATTTTATTGCGTTTTACTTCTGGCGTTCAAATGTTTACACAAAAATAGTAATTAATTTTTTAAATATGTCGAAGTAGTTGTTTTATTTCATTTCTAATCTATTATTTATTAATTTTGTATGTTTACAAAATTGTAATTAATATTTTTATTTTTTATTGTTAAATCAATGTAAATTATGCATTATATAGAAATTTCTAAAAATATCATGCAAAAGTTATATAAAATTAATGTGATTATAAATAAAAAAGTACAGCGCATTATTAACAATAAAATGTTTTATAGAAGAGAAATTTACAAAAGTTTTAGCTTTCCTGTATTAAATAGGCAAAGTTTGCTAATTGATTTGATCCAGACACGCTAAATTTATTTTTTTAAAAATAAAAAAAATTTAACTTAATATTTTGTGTTAAACTATTTGAAATTCACTTTAAATAAAAACGGGTCCGTGGACCAATTCTGCCGATGAATACTTCGTATAAATATGAGGTTTATTTGTATCAAAACTTTTATCATTATAGTTTTAGTTTTCTGAGATAATTCATGTATTTTTATGCATATTTTGTTGAAAAGAAGTTTGTATAAATATAGCATTTTATAACAGTTCCGGTTTCCATCAACAGCATCCAGTTTGCGCTTTAGTGAAGTAATTCTCAAGGACGTGAAACTTTTTTTATTTCTTAACTATGTTGCATGAATTTTTGCTGGTTGGTTATTATCCTTGTAAAAACTTTGCTGGCTGCCGTTGAAATCTAAATTAATTTTTCTTATTGTTTAAAAAAATAATTAAAACTGTTAATAACTTTTGTTAGTTACTGTTCTTAAAGGTACAGCCGTATATTTATTTCCTTCCTGCTGAGTACTTCAACCAGCAGACTGTTTCATTTTTTGGAATAAGTGCCAAAAACTAAATTTGCAGTTTTAATTTCATTTTCTTATTTTATTCTCTTTTAATATAATTTATTTTTTACAACGATCTCCTGTGGTTTCTTGCTTCTGATACCCCTAAGGTTTCAACAAGTAAAAAAAAATGTTTTTCTTAATTGATTTTAGAGTTTCTCAAGGTATTCTTTTGAAACCGTTTCTGTGGTAGTTTGATTTGAAACAGTACATTTAGTCTCAATACTCTAAAATCTCATCTTTTTTATGTAATTATCATTTTACTGAAACCTGAATGTGTGTCGCACTCAATCAATAAATTGTTTTTGTTTATAATAAATCGATTATTTTCTTTTTAATTCAAAATAATAAATTCTAATGTTAAGGATATACTGAGTGATTTGCATGGAAGTACTTACTGGAACAAAATAATTGGTAATACATTTTTCACGTGTTATTGTATTGATAAATTTTCATATTAACGTTTTTTACAAAAGAGCATTCTTCTATAAGTCTTACCACACTAAAGACTAGATACATTTAATTTTAGGAAATAAACTGGCAATCAAATGATGAAATGTTTAGCGTTGAGCTGTCACACTTTTACATTTATTTAGTAAAAAGCTCGAAAATTTCAACAATGCAACGCTGCCTTATTGAACAAAGAGCTTTAATTGTGAAAATTTACTAACAAAATGGTAAACATTTTATTGTATAAAATCGCAAAATTCAAACAGTTTTTGCTCACAGTCTAGCTAATTCTGAGACCGCAGTTAATAAATTAAAATTTAAATAATAGGCACACAATATTGTTACTGACAAAGCCCAAAGCAATACGCTTGTAGTAGTGTGTTGTGAGGACACTGTAAAGCAAATTGTTGAGAATAAGTTCTCATTCGCAATAATTGGGCACACACCAGATGCTGTTTGTTCAACGTTTTGCATAAACATTTTTATCCGGCCGACCATTTTGCCCGTCAAAAATTTGTAAATGGGAGGTTTCGAAAAATTGATCTGTTAATGGCTCAAATAGTGAGCACAAGACTGCAATAGCTTACATCCCCAGTTAGACTGCCTACATCCCCTGTCTATCCTGCATAAGAGCATGATTGTGTTAGTTATTGTTTTACCGACGAAGGCCTGGTACTAGTAACTGAAAAGCGATTAACACCACATTGTACCAAAAAATTTGCAGCAAATTTTTCCTGAATGCTGGTCTAAGAAACTTAAAAAAGAAGTTCTATCTTTTCATTCATCTCTGTTTGTGTTCTCAACACTATTCCCTTCATTCTATTTCTGGCGCAATGCACTGGGCATGTAGTTTTCATCCCTTGAGTGCTTGTTCAGGAAAAAATTGATCCTTCAAGAAAATCATCATGCTGAGGCCCTTAGACAGTGATTTGTATAAACAATATATCACATATGGGGCTTACGATAGCCACAGTCATCGATCTTAAGTAAAGTGATCTTAAGGAAAGTGATCTTAAGGTGTGGTTTGTGATCAGTAGGAATCATCGGCCCTTATTTTTTTGGAAATGAGGGGAGAAACGTTGTCACCACGAATTATCTGCGATAGCAAATCATGATCACCGATTTTTTGTGGCCTTAATTGGTGAATGGGGACAACAGTGATGTTTAGTTTCAGCAAGACTACGCCACAAACTACACAGTCAGCTAAGAAATTTTGAGTTTGGAGGAAAAATTTCTTAGTAGCATGATTTCTAGATTTGGTGGCGTCAATTGAGTGTCTTGCTTTCTTGAATTAAGGTCGCTGGATTATATTCTCTGAGTTTCTGGAATATGTGATGTTTCAAAATACTTTTAATAATTTTGTGAAATGGCGCACGTTTCCCAGCGTGCTAGAAATTGACATATGCCCGATATAATAATTAATTTTTAATACCCTATTTTTAGTACACATTCGTATCAAGAATATTAAAATTTTCCATAAAAATTTATGTGCTTTAAGCCAATTTACTTCTTAACCTCAAAGTTGCCACTCATTGTTATAAAAGTAAACAAATATTTTTATTTATTTAACAAGCTTGACAAATAAAAATTATTTATATGAACTATTGCTGTCGGCATTTTTTTTTTGCAGATAAGTAAACTAAAATTATTGTATTCTCTTACTAAGGGCACGTTCACACTTATCAAATATTTTCCCAAAAAAGTGTAACCACAATTGACTAGCGTACAGCCTTTTAGTTCAAACAAGCGTTTCCCATAACATGTTTTTTATCACAACTTCTCTCAGATTTGTAAGAAACAATTTTACTTAACAAAAAGGTATCTGAATCAAAATATCTTCCATTAGCATATAGTGGTTACATTTTACCTGGAATATATATGACAAGTATGAACATGCCTACAGTACTTTGAAAACACTACAAAAATTATATAAATACGCCAATTATATGGTACTGGAACATTTTTGTTTTTAGCAGACTTTTAAATTTTCTAACAGAATGGAAACTTTCTACCACATTTTCTTTGGCAACCATAATTCATTCTCATACGACGGAAATGTAAAATCGTATGTACCTGCTTATAATACATCGCAAAATACAAAGCCAAACAACTTCTTAAGAATTACCAGAATCGCTGTAGTCGTTTTAGCTGAGCATTCACAACAACATAAAAAGCCAAGTTAAAACCATGTGATTGTATAGTTTTTTCCTACTTGTTTGTTTGGATGTTTGAATAGCTCCATTGTTCATTGGCATAAAACATAATAAGAAGACAAAAATATTGCCAACCATTTGGAAATGGAATATCATCCAGACAGCGGGTCCAACAAATGTTTATAATGAAAGTTAGTAAATTTCACTGTTGACTGGCTTTTCTATGCATTCTCATTGGCAAGTCCTACCTTTTCTGCATGAATGTATTATGATCCTCATCCTTTTCCCAAGAATGGCACAATTGGTAGCATTTAGCTGCCTCCACTATTTTATAAAAAGAGAAAGAGTAAAATCCCACAAGTACTTATGCTACCAGGAACAATTTTATTTTCCTAAACTTTAAGTCTAAAGCATGAGTTGACATGAAATGGCAGTTGGCATATTTGCGAAATCAGTTTGAGTTGTTAAGTAGTTGGTAGCATAAAATCCCCAAACGACAGGATGGTCTTACAATATGAATCTACTTTCTTTTTTTTTTGTTTCTTCTTATTTATTTCTATATTTTTATTGTACTCTTTTACATTTTGCAAATAACAATAGTTTAACTACAAAAGACTGAAAAATTTATAAAACTAAAAAGAAAGAAAAACAGTTGTTGTGCAAAATGACAAAGAATTATATAGGGATTTTTGCGCTGGTCATGAGAGGTGAATTTCTTGGGCTGTTATCAACAGTTTATAGTACAACGGCTAAACGGTGGTAAAGAGTTTGAAGGTTTACTCCATGAGCCAGTGAAATGAGTTAATGGCGAATATTCTCTGTTTTATGAATTATTAAGAAAACTGAGAGTATTTGGATGGAGTTATTAAGTCATTTTAATTTCGCTAATAGTTTTAGTTATGCTGTAGAGATTACTGAACTAAGAAATGACAAGAGAATATTTTATTGTATATAAAAGTCATGGGTTAATTAAGTGTATTAACATTTACAGAATAATTTACTATATCCTTTTGAACATACTTGAATGATGCTTTAAATTTTTGTCAGTAGCAGACAAGCGGAAATAGTATTTACAAACAACGGACTAACAGTGAAGCATAAATAGCCGCCAGCTACGGCGGAACCTCTACTCGTATTTTCGTAAATTTGGCATTAGATATGGTTTTACTTCTAATCCGTTTTATATTATAAAGCGGTATTAACGTACGTTGAAACTTGTCCAATATTGTCGTAACCACAATTTAATTTTTATACGTGTTTGTCAAAGATTATAGCACTACCAGCACCGAAATTTCATCCTAATTTGAGGTAAAATTAATAAAAATACCAATAACGAATATCCTAGATGTGTAAGTTCTACTATAAATATCTGTTAAAATTTGCTCCAAAATTAACAAGTAAAACTGTCTTCATCTGTCTTCTTAACACTATCCCTACCTTTATAGTTCCATCATATTGTATCACACACTTAGGGGTCATATCCTGTACTAACATCCTGATTTTCCTTTCCACACATACAAGACAAACAAAACAAAACCTCTGCCTGCAAGTGTTCACATTCTTGTGGTTTAATATTTCTCCCCTTTTCATTACAATTTAATTGGTGACGACGAGTCAACATGAAAATATTTCTGCAATAATTGAAATAGAAACATGGAAAAATACTAATGAAACATCCTTCTTAAATATGAGTCCTTCTAATCGTCTGTGTAATGTAAAAACAAAAATAACTACAATATTTCTCGCCAGGATAATATAATTTAAGTGTAACTTTTTTTCTTTTATATTGTTTTTACAGTTGTAGTTGTTATTTTGTATGTTGCTACACTTGTTTACCGTTAATGTCCTTTTGAGTTGGAGTGTTTTTGTACAAGGAAATATTTTTATGTCTGCAGTTTTATTTTCCATTAAATTTTTTTTATTTTTTATTAATGTCATTTGATGACGCCGAGTCCAGTGTCATAAATTACAACGGCTTTTACCCAAACTTCCGTTTAGACAACTCGTTTAATATTGTTTTGTTTTTTTTTGTTTGATCATTTAACCGTGTGTTTGTTATTGCAGTTATAATTTTGAAAAAGGTTTACAACTGTTAGCTAGATTATGTTCACTTACTGTTGGTTATTTATGTATGTGTTTGTATCCTTGTGTAAACGTAAACGGGAAACCAATCTGTAGACAGACTAAATGTATGCTTATTAATAGGCTTTCACATTGAGGTGGAGCTAATAATTGTTGAGGGCATTATTGTGGGCAAAACAGCACTTATTTAAGGGGCTTTCAGTCATATATTCGAAAATAAGTCTCAACTCTAGGGTCCTTGACCGGATAACCCGGTATTCTTGAAGTTTAGAAATTTCTCTTTTGTGTAGCAATAAAGATGCGACAATGAAACTGTAGATTATCGCGGTTTGAAACCATTATAAATTATAAAAATATATATTAATAAATGAATTTAATTTTAAGAATTTTTGGAAAGATTTTCTTCATTCAGAAAGACATTATAAATATTCCAAAAAACAAGGAAAAGTATACATCAATATTATATAATCAACAGCAGAATAAGTGTTTTTGAAAGCCGCTACACTTTTGTCATCCGGACTCATGTTGTTTTTTATTTTATTTTATTTTTATTTTTTCTACCACTTTATATTTGTATAAATTTTATTCGCTCTAAAATGGCAACATTTCGTCAATTTGAAAAACAGAAATTTATTAGAAATCAGTCCGAATTTGATAAACCTCTAAGAAATACATTTTATTTATAATAAAAGTATTACAATATTTAAAATAGTAAATTTTATAAGAGTTAAATTAATTATGCTCAAGTTCAAATATTTGAGATTATAAAAAGATTTTTTATTTGTGAAAACTTTTTATTTATAATAAAACATTTTCAATATTAAAATCATCATATTAAACTTAACAAAAAGCACTGATGAGATGTTGAATTCTCAACAGCTTCAGCAGTTGTTTGTTCTGCTGACAACTTATTCTAAATATTGGACTCTTGATCAAGAAGGTGATAAGTATTACACAACCCTAAAATAACGAAAAAACTTCTGCGTAACTAAGACCAGACCAGTGCCAATAATTGAAATCAACAATAAAGAAATTTAAACCCCATCTTTTTTACCATCCAGTAAAAAACTACCTTCCAAAGAAGTCAATAACATCCTAAACTTTTGATCTGCAAATCTGGATATCTTCTAATAAAATTCTGCAACGGACTGTCATTCCAAGAAGTTCTCTTTTGTGTCACCTTCTCGGCGAATACGAAGTCACGTTTTTGATGTTAATTAATTTCACTTACTGCGAATTCTCTGAAGGATTGGCGATCTAATAGAGATGTCTGTGTCATTTTCAACGAAATGTTTATACATTAAATCAACTACAGGCCCCTAACAAATATTGCGCATGTGTAAAAATATTTATTTGTAATTTGAATTTATCAATTTACTTAATATATATCGTTCGTTTATATCTTTAATTTTCATTATATTGTTTATGAAAAATAATATATATATATATATATATATATATATATATATATATATATATATGAATAAAAATGTAACACTTGGAAAAACTTCAAATAACTTCCAATTTTGTATAATCAAAATTACTTTTTATTTAACTATCTGGATATTTTTAATAAACAATTTCTGACAAGTCGAATTAATTAAAACTTTGGAAGTAAAGAATATGTAGTTCACCTAAAATGACCTGGGATTTTTTTCATATCATAAAAACATACTTTTAATACAAGCACAATTTAAGGATATTATTCTAATATCTCAAGAAAATGTCTGCTGTAAAAATTAAATAAGTTTGTATTCTAATTACATTTAAATTCATAAAATGTATCCAACTAAATAGAAGCTTTTTTTAAAACTTTTTTATATTTAAATTGACTACAAGAAATTCAAAATGTTGCACTAATCGATTTTTACTGATGTATTTTTAAAGATACTATTAATTGCAAATGACCTTAAAATTAGCTTTTTATTTGACAATGAAAAAGAGTTCGAATATATATTTGTATGTTTTACTTTAGTAAAATAAAATAAAAATTAAATAATGATTAAAGAATTTAAAAATTGATTGAAATTTTCAATGTTTGTGGTTTTTAGTTTCTCCTGCAAAATAGTTTTAAAATGACCCACAGCTTTTCTCAAATATATGACATGATTTGTTAATATATAAATAAATATTTACGGTGTTATTCACAAATCACTAATAAGATTTAAAGTTGATTTAAAGTAAGGATTTTGTATGGCTAAAATACCTTTAAACCATTCATTGACTTTAACAAACGTTTTTGAATTAATACATTAATATATATTTTACTTCTAAGCACAAATTTTTCGAAAAGTTTAGTAACTTGAAAACGACAGCTTGTAATGCTTCTGTAAGTACGTTTTCTTCTATATAACAAAGCTTGTTTATGTGTTTGTTATTATTTTTGTATATTCTGTATAATAGTTTGACTGCAACTGTTGAGTAACTGATACGGCTGCTGGTCATCAACTAACACTTAAAACAGCTACAATTTCATCAGTCCCCTTTTGTCTAGCGAATGACTGATACAATATTTTAACCTAAAAACCATAAATGCTTCTCATAAAGAAACAATTTATAAAACTAATTTGCTCAACGTTGGCATGGCACAGAACAAGATATACACCGTAAAAAATCATATTAATTAAAAGATTGTTGTCAAGAAAGCTTGGGAAATATTGGGTAGGGCAACTTTTATTTCCCTTTTCTACAAAATATGTACAAAATTTATGTTATGAAAATTTCTCTTAGTTACAGAAAACCCAATTTTACTAACTGTTCATTTATTGCGACATAATGAGTTGGCTGTAACGGTAAAGTTGGCGTGTTCAAGTTTTCTCTATATCCTAGTCTTTCTCAAAACTTTGGTAGGTATTCTTTTATAATTTTTCATATACTTTTAAAGTTTAAAAGTTAAATTTAAAATATAGGCTTTAATATAAATTTACTTTACCGCCATTATTTTTCTCTATGTTCAGTTGCTGTAAAATAATGCTCAAGCTTTTTATATAACATTTTTTACTTTTATTGGCAATTTGCCCAAATTTCAATGTGTGAAAATTAAAAAATTTATAATACACAAAAACTATCTCGAAGTTCTATTTAGTTTGAAACACTCGAAAGCACGTACAATCACAATGAAAAAATTTTACTGACGAAAAGGCGACACAATTATAAAGTTTTTTTTTTCAGAATTATATCACATGAGAGGTGCTATTAGAAAATGTCCTAGAAGCACTCAATCTTTGGAAATCTCATAAAAACTTTCGCTTTCGTAGGAATATTCGTAATATGGGTGATTAGAAATCAATATAATCGCAGACTCAGACTTCCATCAGTTTAATTTACTTGTAAATTTTGTTGCTAAATTCACTAATTTTTTTACACAAAACCTATTCCATATTATTCTATTTGTAACTTAATTGCTGCGTTAACAAAAAATAATTTTATTTATGTAGATTAAAATAAAAATTGATGTGCTAATAAAAACGCATTCTCTGTGTTAATAAGCAAGCGAAAGCATAAAATTTTATTCGTTCGTTGGTAGGGAGTAGGACAAATTAATATCGTGAGGAAAGCATTAAAGTAAATAGAAATTCATGTTTATAAAAAAAAACACAATTTGGAACGATTTGCATAAAGTGGAAACATGCTTTTTAATTTCTCACCCAAATGAACAATTTGTAAGACCGCTACGCATCGCACAACATTAAGGAGCCACTTCTTTGCACAGTGATGCAATACGGACAAAAATTGTGTAAAATTTTAATTTCGAATGAGTTAAAAGAAGGAGCCAATTTTTTTTTAATTGTGACCATTTTCTATTTTCTCGCTTTTGTTATTAATGTTCTCATAGTACAAAAAATGCAACTGTCGGTTGACCCATACCTTACGATTTGTGTTTAACATTTCCGATATTGAAATTCTTAAATACAATTTGAATTGAAAGAGTTCTTAAAATTGTTAATACCCCTCAGTTTTCGAGTTTCTTCTTTCTTTTATTGATGTGTTCATGGTACAAAGAAAATTATATATTAGGGGCAGACACAACAAGCAAATCAAAAATGCAACTGTCGGTTAACCAATGCCTTACAATTGCTGTTTAACATTTCCGATATTGAAATCTATAAATATAACTGAAAGAGTTTTTAAAATTGTGAACAACCTCTAATATTCTCTTTTCTCCTTTTAGTTATCGGTGTACAAAATAATATAATATTTTAGGCGGCAGACATAACAAGCGTTTAATAAATGCAACTGTCGGTTGACCAATACCGTAAGATATTGTTGAACAAACAGTGATTGTTTTTAACATTTCCGATATTGAAATTCTTGAATATTTTTTTTGTTTTTTTTGATATTGATGTGTTAATGGTTCAAAAGGAAATGAATCGCAACTGCCGATATGTTAAGTGGCAGACATGACAAACATTTTGCAAAGCGCAATTGTCGGTCGACCAATAGCTTACGATATTTTTGATTTCCAATATTTAAATCCTTTAATATAAATGAAAAAGTTCTTAAAATTGTAAACAATCCCCAATTTGCTTTTTTTGCTTTTTGTTATTGATCTGTTCATGCTGCAAAAAATTTATATGTTAGGGGCAGATATAACAAACATAAAAAATATCCAATTGTCGGTTGACTAATACCTTACGATTGCTGTTTAACACTTCCGATATTGAAATCCTTAAATAAGACTGAAAGAGTTTTTAAAATTGAGTGAACTTTTCTCCAGTTTTCTCTTTTCTCCTTTTTGTTATTGATGTGTTAAGGTACCAAGAAAATTGTATATTAGGGGCAGACACAACAAGCATACAAAAAACGCCACTGTCGATTACGATTTGTTGTTTAATATATTTTATAGTAAATATATTATTTATTTACCATTATTTTCCAATAATGTTTTCAATATTAACCTGATTTTATACGAAATATGTATGCTTTAAAAATGTCTTTAACCAAACTTTAGCGTCCAGATATAAAATCCATATATATATATATATTATATGTTGTTATCGGTGTTATATGTAGCAAATCGAAAATCTCTAGTATTTTAGTTTATTCTAGAATAAACAACTTGCATTGAAAATGCCGCAAGTTATTCCTTGAGAGTCGATCTTGGGTATGAGCAAAACTTATTAGAGCTTGACAAAAAATGTGTGCTATTCTAAGACTCCAAAAGTTTTAACTCTAGCTCTTAGTTAAGAAAGTTACAACCCGAATGATTGTTTTGAAAACTTTCGAAAGTAACTCCCCCTTCCTGTTACAGAACTTTGAGAAGCTCTTCCCCTAAAATTAATTGTCTAAGAAGACAAGTACTTTACTTATACTTCACCACTGTGCAGCATACCATGAAGAGTTGAAAAGTACAACGAGAGAGCAACAATAAAAATTAAAATATGAAACCCTATCCCGAATGTTGGAATAGAAGAAAACGCCAAAGTACGTGCCAGAATATACACACAACGAATGAGTATAAAAATATGTATTTTGCAACAACACAGACCGATAGCAGACATTTAAAGTGTTCTCGAATGTCCTCTTTGAAGTACTGGAAATGTGTAAACAGGTAGTCGTATTCATACATGGATGAGTGTTTATTCGAGTATATATGTTGTTTAAAGTTATAATATGTTATACAATAAACTTTAAAACTCTTTCACTTAAGTTATTTTTATAACCTATTAATAACTTCATTTGTGACTCAGAGTTTTAGTTAAAGAAAATTGCAACGTGATTTAATATTTTCTGTTCAAATTGTTAAAAAAGAACGCATCCTTCCGTAGAAATAACAAAAGTTACCAACAATAAATTTTTGTTTCAAATGACATCTCTTCCATTTAAAATTGAAAAATGTGATATAAATCATTTGTGAGTTTTCGTGTAACTTCTCACGTGGTTTGTAAAAGTCTTTTCATAGGATGAGAGGTTTGAAACTTTTCTAAACTCTGGTTGAAGTCTGCTGACGATTTGGTAAAAGCGCCAATGAAATGCTTATAGATATTCCTTAACCACCCAACAAATAAATTTTAAATTATAATTAGAAAATGACAGTATGTCAACTGGTATGCTTATTAACAGTTTATGATTCACACTTTCCCATAAATCAAGCTGAATGAAAAACAAAATTTTAAAATCCTTTACATTGTCCCAACTAAATTTCTGTTTTATATAATCTTCAATAGAAATGAAATCATTTTTATATACACCAATATTATTGTAAAGGAACTTATTATATAACCACGTTGTTAAAGTGCTCCCTGTAAAATATAAAAAAGTCAAAATAAATTTCTATATATTTAAAAGCGCAATTCCATGGTTAAGTAAACCAATTTAATTTCTGTTCCCTTCGGAGTAACAAAAACAAAAGCAGAACGATTAAAATACTGAACAACAAAAGTGGCTTCATATTATTTTAAAAAGGACTTCTATTGTAACGTTGGCCAAATTCTACAACAACTTGTACATTTACGAATTTTAAATTAGAGATTCCATTCATGCTAAAATATAAATATAATCGAACGAGTTGGATAAAAACTAAAATTTGTACTTATTTTAATTAAAGTACAGCAATAGAAATATAAAGGAAACCAAAATAAACCCCAACAAAATAATATCAAAAATTAAAATTACAACAAAAACTTATTTCTCTTAATTTACTTTAGCGAAAAAAATATCACAGAAAGCACTTCAGCATGAATAGAAAAGGGGAAAATTTAATATATAAAAATTTCTTAATGACCAAGTGAACAGTTATTTGGCTTCAATTCTAATGGCCAAATAACTTTTCATTTTCCCTACGCAGCAGTTTATTTTTAACAGAAAACCTTAAAGCGTAAAGAGAAAATGTTTAGCGATTTTGTTGCTATTTTCCTTACGAGTTCAAGCAGAAATGATAGCAAAGTTTAGTAGAGGGCTACTTGTAAGTTCTGTGATTTTTAAGTTTACGTCGCGGTAGCTTTACATGAAACACTCCTACGGGTATACGACATCTTTAAGTAAATTGTCAAATTTCTAGAATACTGTGTCATTCAATTTACAGACTATCTCGCAAGAAAAAAGAACGTGATTTTCGTGTGTGGCCTAAGTGAAAGTTCTTGAGCAAATATTAAGGCTGTATCCAAAGTTGTACTTGATATGTACTACTGGATGTTGGCACCATCAATCATGGGCTAAAAAGTCATTCACTGAGCTCCACTGTAGCTGCACCATCAATTTCGCGGCAGTTAAGTCTTTCGATAATATAAGTAAATCAGCTGCATATAAAAGTATCCATCTTTATTTCTTGCACATCAATAAATGCATTCAAGGACTTGCCTTAAACACAAACAGTATAAATAAATAGCATCCTATTTAGGAGTCTTATGATTGACAGGCACTGAGTTGCAGATTCTATTAAAACATTCAAACACAACAAAAGTCTATCCATTAAATTTTCTTTATACTCAAACGATTATAAACGTTTAAAGAAGAAACCAATCCACTATACGGCTCCCAACAGTTAATCGCATTCAATACAGGACATTTTCTTATGAACCATAAAGAAGGCAAAATGGTCCACAAAAAAGGACATTCAGATGCAAACAAATACTTTCGAATATGTACGCAGAAAGAGCATATAAAATGAATCTATTGTATATGTTTTTAATATTACTCGCTTAACAACAACAACAACAAGACCTGTCTATGCTCATTTCGTAAAATGTACGAGTATGTGTGTATTCTTTACACGTCCATCTAAAGAACTCTGAAAGTTGGTCTGCTATACATCTAAACTCTTATTCTATGTGAGGGAAGAAAAACAATCTTTTTATATCTATTCAATACAACTGATACTTGAGTATGTATGTGTGGTTTAATTCTTACACATGTTGTATAAAAAAAATATATATATCATTCTATTTTTATGACTTCCATACATGGCTTATCTTGTGGGCGATTTATGCAGAGTTGTCCAATATAAAGGCAATATAATTACAGAGAGAATTCGTTCTTTGGAAGAAGGTTTGGAATAAAATTTTTTTCGGAAGTCTTTCCTGCCACTTTTAACTTGGGGTAGCTGAAACCAAATGTCTCCAGGCAAAAATCCCTCTATCTCCTTTTTTTTAACCTATTTTCCTAGCTCTAACACAATAGATTGCATATGTAAGGTCCCCTGCGTACTGTTCCAAGACATATAAAATCTTTTTTAGAAATCCTAAAATATTTTTAAGAGACCGCTCAAGTCAATGAAACACTTCCAACGAAATTCTTTCACAAAATTCCTGAAATTTCCGTTGAATTTGTGAAAAGAATCTATTGAAATTGTTAAAGTATATCATTCATTCTAGTAGGGCCGTGAAAGATTGTAATTAGAGTAGGCAATCTGACGTTACAATCATCTGTCTTGCAGCACACTTCGGCAGTATATTCTTAAGTTCTTGGCACTATTAGGGATTTGATGTTTATCTATAAATACCTTTTCGGTTCTCGATATGCCAGATTAACATTAAAATACTGTCAATCTTCTTTAAAAGATTTGTTAGAACAGCCTTCGTATGACAGCGTTGTCAATTCGTTGCTTTTTCTACCGTTTTAAGTATTTTGTCTAACCAAAAAAATTTAAGCTCGTTACTTTTTTAAGTAATTTTGGTGCTTTTTATGATAGCGACAGTGGCGCTAAAGCCAAAATTCAATATGATATTATTAATTAAAAATAATTCATTTTGTAAAACAAGAGCTGTTTTCATGAGACATCAATTTCCCAGTCAAATCATTCTGTGACAAGTTGTTTCGATTTTGTTTTTAAAATTTCTTTCGATTTGAAATAAAAAGCTAAGCAACGATTGCAGAGCACTCAAATATATAATTGCAAGCCGTTCCATTGCCTGTGGGGAAGCGAGTACTGATGACGGGATCACAGTGACTCCCAGAACTTCGTTTACTCTTTTGCTGTGTGTCTTGATTAGTTGCATTCTTGTTAGTTTTCTTCTATTCTTTGGTTTATCGATTTTTTAAATTGATATGTCTAATACTTTTTAAAGCTTAAGCTAAGTTCACATCTATCAAATATTTGACAAAATAAGGGATTAATTATTTTTTTTAATTATTATTAGTAAAATATTTTTATTTTAAATAGGCAATCAAAATTATCTTTACACCCGAAATATTAAAGAAGTGTTTGTCGAAAAAATAGTAGTTACGTCTATTTCGTCAAATACTTAATAGATTGTGAATGCAGTCTTAGTCTCATAACAACGTCAATTTAAAAGCCAAATATATTTTCACCCTATATTTTTATTGTTTCAATATATGAAGAAAGAAAGGTTTTTTATAAAAGGTTTTGGTCCATATATTTCATTCGTGTGTATATTTTTTAAAATAAGATTAGAAACATTAAAAACAGTGATTCTTCGCTAAAACCACGAGTTTTTTATTTTTTGGTGCTTTTTGATATTTAAAAGTTGAAAACACTGGTCACTATCAACAAATCAAGTAATTTGAAATATCTTCTAGAATAGAAAATCAAACAGTTTTTGGGATTCTCACAGAATTAGAGCGCCTTAACCTGCGATTCGATCTCGATAGAGATGAGTTATCAAACCGTAAAAACAAAAACCAATCAAATGTAAGAAGCCTGAGAATTTTAAAATTCTAAAAATGTTATCACATTCAACTAAGCCACCTAAACAGTGGTGATAAACACAATATACACATGAGCACTGAAGATGAAAGTGTAGCGACTTTCGAAAACAGCTGTTCTGCTCTGCTGTGTAAGTTGAATAAAACTGATGTTGACTTCCTTTGTGCCTAGGAATATTTATCATCATGTCTTTCTGAGATTTTAACTAAGTTAGAACAATTAGCCTATATAAATATTAATATATTAAACTCAAGTTGTTTTGTTTTTGGCCCGCATAACTCATTTAAAACATTTCAATTAATCAAGTCTTATATAAATTTAGAAGAATTTAATTTTTTTTGCTACGATATAGTAATCGAATTGTTCCAATATTTGATTTTAGATTCCATATGCATCCATGACTCATTGCCTTCATGAGTAGAAGAAATACGCCCACTAAAAACTCTACAAAAAATTAATTTTTAATTCCTTTGGACCGAAAGCTGAACGTGTCTGCTTAATTCTCCTGTCATATAGAAAAATATTTATATATGACACATGAAATATTTACACACACATACTCACACATTTATGGTTTTATGAATACACATTCGTGTAGACACACACACACACATATTTGAAAGTACATACAATCGATGCGAATGAAAATGCTGATTAAACTTGATTGCATTTTGCTGTGTCAGTCTGGAACTTTCTTTTTGTCCCATCTCCAGGTCCTTGGAAAATACAAAAGAATTTTTTTTATTACTTTTCTTTGTTAAAGTTTGTACGTTTTTATCATCTTAAAGAGCCATTTGAAAGAAAAAGAAAAGCCCGTCTGATTATCCTCATTGCATGAACAGCGGGCATTGTATTCCTTGTACTTTTCATATTTATTGATAACAATTTTTCTTAGATTGACGTACAGAGAATACGATGGCCAATTTTATGTACATATTTCCTTCAAGGATATATTTTATGTCATCGTGTGTTTGTGTATTTTCTGTGTATAAAAATCAAATGTCCTTATAAAATTATGATTTGTACCTTTTTTATATATATATAAATTTTTATGTCATATCATGGTTTTTATGACACCAATTTGTTTGGTAATTTGTGTGGAATGCACGATTTAATCTTAAATACCAGATAAATGTAATAAAATATATTAACAAGCAGCAGTTGCTTGAAGTAGCCATCATTTATCAGGGAGAGTTTTGAAATTTTTGTTTTTGAAATAAAGGAAATGAAATATCTACCTGATAACAGATGGAATCTATTAAAAAGAAGGTTAGACTTTGTATTGGTTCTATGAAATTGTGCTTTTTTTAGAAATTCGTTATTAAAATGGTTAATCTCTTTGACAATATTAAATCTTGTACAAGTGAAAAAACTCTCTACAACGACATGATAATTATAAAACTGAAAAATCTACTACAATTTTTTTAACATAAATTAATTTGATTTATTCGCAAGTCTTTCTTCTCTTTCAAGAGTTGATCCTTTTATGTTGTTGTTTATTAAAAGATTCTACACACCTTCAGCGTAGAAGTTTAAAAAATTAATTTACATTTTATGTTTTGTTTCATTATTTTTAGTTGCTTAAAAAAAACAAAAATAATTTATACAAAAATACATATAAGTTTCAATTAAAAATACGTTGTAAGCACAATATTGGCTTTAATTAATGCCGGTTGTTTTAAAAATGTTTATGTCCACATTAAGTAAATCCTTTTGGTTTAAATGTTGCTTTTGTGTTTTATTTATTTAATGCTTCACTATTTTGCTGCTTTTCATTTCAGACTATTAAATCCATGCTATTATCCATAATAATATAAGCACTGTGACGTCGTTTCAATGGCCAATATGTTGCTGAAAATAATTTTTAATAAATTAGTGTAAAATAAAAGAAAATTTTATATGAAATTTATTAAAATCAATAATGCAAGTCTGTAAACAGAGCACGTAAGCAGGTACTTAAATAAATAACTAAATTAAGAAGTATGGTAAATATAGGAAAAGGATTAATAGTCTACATGATAAATGACACAAAATAAATTAATTTTTTAACAAATTAACTGGGACAATAGCGCAAATAAATTGTATTAAAAACATTCTTTGCAATGAAACAGCATTGAAATGTGAATAAAGTCATTGTTAGTGACTGAAGGACACTATTTTGCTTTCTCTTACTCTGCTTGAGTCTGGCAGGAATTCTTGTTAAAGCTGATATTCATTTCCTGCAGCCCTCTAAGGACTGCATTATAGCGGAACCCTGCATCAGACTTTCTACTTATATTTTTTATCATTTTCATATTTCTACTATAATAAAATAAATGAACAAACCAGACTTTTAAAGAAAATTTAACCTAAAGGATAAAAAAATAATCCCGAAGTAAAAGCTGAAACAAATGTATCTATCTTACAGTCTCTCAACACTATCCCTTCTTTCCTGTTCTGACACAATGCACTGCATATGTAGGTGCCATTCCTTGAGTGGTAGTCCAAGACAAAAGAAAAAAAAAACAATCAACCATGTCCCAATTTCCGTTCGAAATGTGATATATCCGTTTATCGATTCCTGTACGAATGCCGATTATATTTGTCAATCAAAATAAAATTTATTAAATTTTTTTCGTAGTAATAATTTTGCGATGGTATCAAGTTGCGGCAACAGCATAATTAATAAGCAAAACAATACCCCAGCATAATATGTCATAGGATCGTATTATGACCCTCTGTAAATCTTAAGTACACTGTAAATATTTTATTTCAATGTCTTTCAAAATTTAGTGAAACAAAAATACTAATTTCAGATTTATGAGCTATTATAGAGTAAATAAAGAAGTGGTCGTACAAAATTTATCTCCACAATTTTGTTTTCTTTCGTAGTTTATTGTTAAGGAACTTTAAAAATTTCCAAAAGTTAGGCTCTAGAACAACTTCATAGTTCTCGTCCCAAATATATATAATGAAAACTAATTTAATTTTGATAGGCTTATTCTAAAAGTCAGAAAGGCTTGACAAATATTCTAAAGATCCAGGGAGAGGTAACATCAGCTTTTAAATAATCAACTTATACGATAGAGTATAACAGCTGCTTTCAAAAGCCGCTGCACTTTCATTATCAGAACTCATGTGTATTTTTTTTTTAATTTTTAACCATTAAGTTAATAGCACTAATAGTCATTGTAAATAGAGCCACTTAAGAGAGCACAACTTTGCTTTTTAACGCTCCGCTCTCCCGATTTACTTTTCACTTAGGCTTATGAATATAATACTCCCTGTACGTTAATAGATTTTATATACTTTAATTGTGATTGCTTGATTGCTGAAGAACATGTTCGACAGTTGAATGGTTGCGTTTTAAGAATCTGTATGTTCTCAATATCAAAGTTGAGTTATTGGTAGAACCGCTCGATCTTATTTCAGTAGCTGCTGGTGTATTACAAATTTGTGTAACTCAGTAGTATAACAGAGTGTGTGCGCATGTTTATGTCGGTCATGTAAAACAATACTTGCAGATTTAGTGGTGAATTAGTCATAGGCGCTTGGCCTATGTCGTTACCAGACATCTTTATATTCTAAAACACCGTTTTTTGGTAGATTTTCGATAGAAGCATATCCGTAATATTTTGGCGCCAGGATGAGGTATCATTGCAAAACATTCAAAATGTACGCTGCCGCTCAACATATAACTTTGAATCTCATGATAGAGAGTGTCAAGTTGGGGGGAAAACATTGTCATTGAACTAGTCCATCACACGCTGATAATACAAAATCCTTGTTAAAGAATATCAAATATATAAATATAGTGCAATAAAATTTTATAAGAAAATAAATTAAAAATGGTGCAGGATGACGCGGGCAGGAATTTAATTCGCAGCCCTTTAAAACTACTAACAAAATTCAATCACTTTGAAATATTTGAATAAAACCACGATTATTTTATTTTCAAATGATTTCATCTCTCAAGTTTTATTAGTTTTATAGTAGTTTTCAGATTTGTCTTTAATATTTAATATTCTACATTTACAGTGCCTTTTGTTTCGATAGCAATTTTTTACTTAGACTTTTGTTATTTTCAGTGTATTAAATAATTTTTATTTTAGCAAATAGTTGTAAGTGTTACGATTTTTTTTTTACAAATAACAGCCTTATTATTTAAAATATTTATTATAAATATATTTATTATATGTATTGTTTACTACAAAAGAAAAATAAAATAAATTTATTTTTATCATTTAAAGTTCATTTATAAATATTTTTATTTTTTAAATCTCTATTTTGCTGCTTTACTCGTGCTGGATTTTTTTTACACATCCCGCTTTAATTGTATGTTTTGTTCGAATAATCTTTTTGTTTTGTATACAATAGATTTATTTTTGTCGATATTACTTTTTTTTATATAGTATGCCAACAAAATCTGCTGTTTTATTTAATAAATTTTAATTAAATATTTTATTTTTTCATTATTTGCTAGTTCGCTGCTAATTTAGTTTCTATTTAATTATTATTAACTGTAGTATTTTTTTATTCGTTATTATTAACTGAATTATTTATATGCGTGTTGTAGATATATTTGATTTTTTGTTATAATATTCACTTGCTTATTTGTTATATAATATCGTTAGTATTTACATGGCTTATAATACATAATTTATTTTGTTACAGGACGTTTGTAACATGGATTATATGAAATGATGTAGAGAGGCGTTTTTTTTTCAATGGAAATACTTTGAAATAATTGCAATGAGTGAAAGTTTAAAACAGTTTAAAAATTGTTATTAAAGTTAGTTAAATATATATAGATATATTTCTTATTCAATATTATGAACGAATATAAACTTTTGAAAAATAATAATAAAGAAGACTCTAACCAATTCCAAAACCAGCAAACTTAGCTGATTCATTACAGAAGGCAACAAAATATATGTTGCAGTTTAACAAAGGAACTATTTTATATGTTGCTTTTAAACAAAAGCATGGAAACACCCATATTAGGCAAATAAATGATTCACCAAAAATATACTATTTTATATTTTATATACTAAGCCTGCAAACTCTGAGAAATTGCTGGTGTGGTGGATCTTCCCGTATATTTTTTAAACATTCCCATATGTATCCCTTATAAAACTTGGCAGCACTCGACTTAGCCCAGACAAAAACGGACAATAACAAGGTTACAATTCAAAAATGGTTTTAAGCTAGTTTTAATAACATCATTTTGCATAGTAAAACCAGAATATATTAGAACATTTTCAGTGTGAAAAGACTTTTATTAGTAGATGTTGTGGGGGCACACCTGTTATATTACCAAAATCGACACAATTTATTATATATTTTAAGAGGATATCTCATATATGTTCGCATTTAAGAATTAAGTGCTTAAGAAGAGCAAAACTTTTGAATACAAATATCAAAATAATTTTCTTCTTAACAAAAAATAAAGTATTCAACACAATAACTACAGCAGTCCACAAGAAAACCGACTACAAAAGCAGTTGACTACAATCGTTGCCTCGTAATCAGCTAATTAATTGGTTTAAAACGACGCCACTAAATCAACAACCATGAGTTGTTGTTTATATTACGTATGCCAGTGTAGCCGCTTTCATATATGTGTTACTCTAATAAAATATATTTAAAGTCAACAATATATGGCAAGAAATCATTTCACTAGCTTGGAAATATAGTTTTTTGTTTAATTTTTTGAAGTAAAACAATATATTTTTAAGTTTACTATAAATGAATTTATTTATATTGTACTGGCAACATTGAATCTGCTCATTGTCGCTTACCAAGATAGAAATGAGTTTAATTTTGGCTACAGCTACAACGGTGGTCGGTAGTCGTGTGGACGTGTCGTCGCTAAAATAGTCGTTCCCATTTCAATGCGTGTATTCTAATTTTGACTGGTTGTAGCTCATAGCCTGCTGTCGTTATTGTGTTTAATGGCAAATAAAAAAATCGTCAAAGTGCTGTGAGTTATTAAACATTCGACTTACCGCTTCTAGTTAATTGTTGTATTCCTCACAAAAATATATGATAATAATGAAATAATAAACTGAAAAAAATATAGTCTTATAAGCAGCTTATAAACATAAAACAGTTTTTATGAATACGAGCTTATTTTTTATTATATGAACTAAATAACTTTCCCCAGTTATTAAATGAAATAACTCATGTGTATGAGTTGGTTATTTTTTTCTCAAAAATATAATACAAATTGAAAAATCTGTTTGTGGTTTTAGCATCGTTTATTGATTTAAATTTTTTTTTGCGAAACTTAGAAACTTACACATTGGCAGCGGGACCAAAACTACTAAAGTACTTATTATTATGACTAGACATTATATTATCGCTAGCGGTGGTGGAGTTGATAGTGGAGGAATTTAAATTTGAGCTACTACTGCTGGTGTTGTTGTGTTGGCTGCTGCTATTTGGCAGTTTATTTTGATTGCTGGTGTTATTATACAGACTACTTGGTTGGGTGGAAGAGGAGGTGTTTTTGGTGGTGGTAGTAGTGGAGGAGTTTGAGTTGGAATTTGTAATACTAGGGGATGGTTGTAAAAGTTTATCACCTGCAGCGTGAGCATATGAAGGAGGTGGTTGTTGGTGCTGCTGCAGCTGCTGCTGTTGCTGTTGCTTGAAGGCTTGGTAGGCATCTGAGGAAACAGCCGACCATGTGCCGTCTTTAGATTTTATATACAAGTGCTGTTTGTTAGGCTGTTTGCTACCAAAATGATATTCAGTAGCCGCTATGGAGGAATTGGAGGCCCAGTCGTTGAGCAATTGATTTGTGGAGTTACTAATTGCGGCAAAGTAGTTATCATTGAATTGATCTGCATGAGTGTTGCTTAGAAAATCTAGATGGGAGCCGGTATTGTGATTGGCCGACGCATGCTTTGCATTATTCGTTGTTGTTGTTGTTTTATTGTACAGACTGCCAAAGTTGATATTGTTTTCACTCTTGAATACTTTATTATTGCGTGGCCTGCGTAAAGTACCCGCTCCACCGCCATTTATCATTTGAGTGGCTAAAGTTGTATTGGCATAAGCACCCAGTCCTTGTTTCAAGGCATTACTGGCAACCAGCAACTGCTGTTGTTGGTGCTGCTGCTGCTGTTGCTGTTGCTGTTGTTGCCTCTGACTTTGTGATTGCATACTGTTCGAATTGAAAGGATTTAAACGTGTAGGTTGCAATGGCTCATTGTTGATTAAGTCAAAACGATTCTCTGTAATGTTGATTTTATTTGCACTCAGAGCCGTGCCAGTATTTAAATTTGTCATTGATTTTTTTGTTTGATGTGGTTGGTTCTTAGCTGGCGATGAGCTCAATATGGCTGTAGAAGCCGTACTGGCTGTCATTTTGTCGGGCAATGTTAACATATTGTTGCCAAAGGGATTGTTGTCAATAATACCAAAACCTACACCACCAACACCAGCTAGACTACCACCAACACTGCCGCAACCACTACCCATAGAATAATGTTGACTGGGGGGTGCTGAATAAAGACCAGATGATATACTGCCCATGGTTGAACGATAGTCATCGTTGTTAATATTATTGCGTGTTGTTGCCGCTGTTGTTGACGCCGTCGATTGCGATGATGATGACAATGAGGATAGTTTTTGTTCATTTCCTGTTCGTGAAGCACCATCCATATTATCACCGGCATCTTGCTGCAGTTGCTGTTGTTGCATTGTGTTAATCGTAGATGTTGTCGTATTATTTCCATTTCCGGTTGCATAACATTGCGGCTGAGTTAGTTGTTGTTGCTGTTGCTGTTGATGATTCTGATACAATTTTGCATTTGCTACAAGATTTGTTGTTGCATATGCACCACAACTATCGTACAGCGACTGTTGTTGTAATCCATTGTTTGCGGTGTGGCCATGTGCCGTTCCATTTGGCGTTTTAAACGTCGAACATGCAACTTCGGCATAATCAGGCATATTAAGTGGTGTTAGTCTAAAAAGAAAATATATATATGGGATTGTCTAAGTCACTTGATTTAATTGTTACAAAATTCGTATTAGAAATATTTTTCAATCACGAGAACGGTGAAGAAATTATGTTAAAACATTTTTTTGGTAAGTTGGTCATCAGTTTATAATGAACATAATTTTTCAACTTGTTTATTTCAATTATTTGTGTCCAATAAATACTTCAAGAAACAAGCAATTAATTTAAAAATTATTGAAGAAAAATGCAAGGTCAATCATCAACACCCGATATCCAATGTGTTTGTATAATGAAACCTCTAGAAATGTATTGTTTTACTCATTCTTATACACTGAAAGAAATATTTTCAATAGTACTGAACTATATTTCGTTTGTGAAAGCCAGTGAATAAACTGCAAAAAATTTCTTTAATAAAGCTTGTGAACTTTTCATTGGATAAATGAAACTTTCATTGAATTTGTGAAAAAAATCTTATGAAATTTGTTTATTGAATGCACAACGCACTATTGAAATATATCAATTACATATTTACAATTTAGATTTAAAAGCATCCTACACGCTTATACATTTATTTTAAACTGCCTTCGCTCTTCATTTATTTACGTACTGCATCTTTTTAGTTTGAAAATATATAACTCACTTTCACTTATCAATAAATAAACTTAATTTTGTGTAAAAATATCTCCAACTCTAACAAAATAAAATTACAAACCACAATCTACTTCTCATATAAACAAACCTGCATCTGTTTTTCCATCTTTCATTTTCAATTCTGAAATTCAACTAATTAAAAACCACTTAAATAAAATAACTTACAAGTACCGAAGCAGCTCTTGAAGTGAGTTCTTTGGCAGTATGATAAAAAGTTATTAAAACGAGATAAAATAAAAAAGAGTAAAGCTAAAGCACAAAAATAAAAATACCTGCTTCATCTCTCAGTCACAAGAATTCACTTAATTAAGAAAATTATGCCAAAAGAAAACACCCAGAAATACAAGAAAAAATAATAAGTTTTGACGAAAGTAAAAAGTAAAATAAGAAGTAACATGATGTTAAATTATATCATCTGTAGATACGTAGCCCGGCAGATAAAGTAAAAATCTAAGAAAAATATTTACAAATACACCCAAAATATAAATAACAGAACACAAGGAAAACTTTGGAACACTTGCCAAAGAAAAATAGTAGTTCCAAAAATAATTCTTGTGAAGAAAAATAAGAAATTGTAAAAAGTATCGCAAGGAAAAATCAAATTTCAAGAAGGCATGTTTCAAATTTCTTACTCACTTAAGTTTTTTATGTTCTTTTAGACGTTATTGATATTGTTGTTTTATTCAATTTCATGAAAATCAATGTGGCATAATGAAAACAAAAGCATAAACAGCAAATTTTAGAAATTCTACGCATTTAATTATTGAAGAAAACTTTGTCGGTGTATTACAAGTGGAAAAATCATTTGTTTTGCGTTAGAAAAAAAGGAAATTTCAAATTATTTTAAAGCCAAATAAGTTACAGGAAATCGTAGTACTGGCAGATATATTGTAATTAAATTAAGAAGCAAACAAATTTACAGAAAAAATTATTAGCTTTCAGAACTGAAAATATTTCTAACCTTTTGAAAGAGGATGCTGGAAACTTTGAAGACTCTTAGAGATACCCAGTGCTAAAGCACAGACTATCCTAAAGCGCTGATAATTGTTTAGAGGTCATTTAAGAAAATTATTCAAAAATTTAAAATGGTTTGAAAAACACTAAAACATCGAAGTACAAGCCAATTTCCATACTCTGCTCACTTTTCATGGTGTCATTACGAGGTCTCATCTCGAAAAATTTTTTGTTGTCTTGGACTAGCACTCAGGGACACCATAGTTATAACTGAGTGCTGAGTCGAACTCGGGATCTGGGGCATTGTATTCTAGTGTTCTCTACTTCAGCCATAGATCACAGTTTCAGGCTTTCGAAATATATAGTTTGTTGCTCAGAAATTCTCTGTTGCCAGGAAAAAGCAGATGAAAGATCATGCACCAAATTGTGCATTAAATTCAAATGCTTTTGGTGACGTAAAGTGATCCTACCCAGAATAAGACAATTTTTTTTGCATTTCAAGAAAGTCAAGATGATGTGAATGACAAGGATCGTTTTGGACACTCCACTACAACAACAACCCATGAAAATGTAAATAAAGAGGAACAATCCTTGGGATTTGCTCATGTTTTGAATATTTTAGTCATAAATCGTGTGGTATTCAAGTTCTTTCCAAACTTTGCTGATACTATTCCATGACGGGCAAAACAAAACACTTCTTCTTTTGGGGAGGTTGCTCTTGGGTGCAGTAGTTAATAGAAGACTCAAAAAAGGATTGATAAAAGGATGAAAAGAGTGCTTTTAAACGGATGCATCTCCGGATTGTTCTTGATCATGAGCAACAGTTTTAGACCCACGGGAAAATTTTTTTTATTAATTATTAAATATAAAGTTCTAAATATTTGTAAATAATTGTGTTGAAAATTATTTAGTAGGCTCGGCCATTGGGAAACAATTTTTAAATTTGATCAAATTTTAATGTTGTTAAGAGCGAAATATTATGAACACTTTTTATAATATTCAGCTTAGTAATTTAATATAAAAATGTTCAACTTATAAAATAAATCTTTCTCTATATTTTAGTTTCTTATTTTATTATTTTTAATTAATGTTATCTAAGTGTATCATTTAGGTACTTCTGCACTCTAAATATAAAATAAACTCTAATTTTACAGTTCTTTAATATAGAAATATATGACTAGAATAAATCATCATTTGGGGGACCAAATTTCCTTTTTAATAGTTGTATTTTATGTTAGACAATTTCGTGGAACTAATAATTACTCCGGCTTAATAATTAATGAAAATATTTATATTTCCCATTAAAATAATATCCGGATGATATTTACATATTTAATTGCATGTTAAATGTAAATGTGGAAAATTCCAAAAACTTGCATAAAAACAGTTTTTAATTCCTTTTATTGATGCATAAAAAATCAAAATTATTTCCGCTGTATTTAAGTACGGAACGTTTTATTGTTTTAAATGGAATAGAGATATAAACAGAAACAAGAGTATTAATAAATAAATAATTAATTACGACACTCTTTATGGAAACAGCATTTAAATCCATAAACTTCATTAAACATTCCATGTGTACCTTCCACTAGAATAAATTGTATTTTTTATATAAAAGAAAGAGATTTCCAGCAATTTTCATTTCAACTGAAATCCTTTGCCATCATTTGAAAAATTGTTTTAGAAAACCATTTATAATTAATAATAATACAACTGCTTTTACGAACAAAATATTATGCTTATTCCGCTTGGTTTTCTTCTTACAAGTTAAACCCCTTTTTTTGTATTATATCTCTCTTCCTTTTCTTAAAAAGAAAATAATAATAAGAGAGCTAAAGCACACAACAATTATGAATTATTGAAATGCTATGATAGGAAAGTTTCTTTGCTGCTCTTACCTTTCGTAATCTGGCAGAACCATTTGATGTTGTTGTTGTTGTTGTTGCTGCTGCAATGTTTGTCCTGCTACTTGGGAATAATCCGGTAGTTGTTCTTTTGTTGTGCATGAAGTTGTATTGGCTTGACGCCAAACACCACCGGCAGGATCAATCCAAACGCCACCGCCACCACTGGCATTCAATGGCAGCGTAGGAAACTTTCGTACAGCGCCAATCGCGTGATTACCTGGAATAAAATATGAAAAAAGGAGGATATTAAATTAATTTATTTTACTGAAGGAAATATATTAAAATAAAAGTTCATTTCTTTTAGATTTTCAATGAATTATGATTGTTTTTGTGTGCGCTGTTGTGAGAAAACCGTTTTCATTGTTTTGTTGTAATAAAATCATAAAATCCTTTGCTCCTTTTTTTTTGTTGACTAAAATATTTGCTCGATTATTTATTAGTTCTAAATTTGCTTTGCTCTTTTATTTCCTTTGTATTAGAGTTTGTTTTGGTTACGTGCTTTTTGATTATAATAAATGTTTTATTTAAGTGTTTTTATTTAGATATTCTTGTTGTGTTCGTGCATATTTTTAATTTATATTTAGATGTCTATTTTTGAATTGCTGTTTTGTCATTAATAAATAATTAGTTTTTGACGTGCCACTACTTGAGCTACAGATCAATTGTCCTTCTGTGAGCACTCGTCATTTAAGGATGAATGGATTTTCATTTTATTCTGTATTCAAAACAAATTAATAGTCTTAAAGGGTACTTTAGATAGTGAATAATCTAAATATATTTTTAATTCTCTTTCCAGTTTTGAGACTTGAACAGAATATGCAAAAGAATGTGCTTTTTATGAATGTGCTTTTTATGCTACGTTAATGTTTCTTATTTTTTGCTACTCCTGGAATGAGTTTAAAGGATGCAGAAAAGCCAGCTACTGATAGGATTCACAATTAATCTAATTGAACAAATCATTACAATTGGTTCCTAATACTTTTTTTTTTGATTTTCTTCGAAAGGAGTTCCCTAAAAGGACTAGGAATTGCAGAAATCTCAAAAAATTTAATATTATCGCAAGTCATGAAGAAAATAGTTAAACTATTGTAACCAGACGATGAAGTGATAATCCAACTGAATTATTGTTTGTTTGCATTATTTTCAACTCACCGTGTAAACTGCCCAATGAAGTTTGCTTGATGAATTGATATCGCTTAAATAAAACCAAGGCACCAAATAGAAAAACTATAATAGCTATTATGGAACCCAGCAGAACGATAAACCATGTCTGGGTTAAAAAATCATCTGCTATATCACGATTAATGGGATATCTGAAAAAGAAAAACAAACACATGAAAAGAAACAAAACCACCACTAATTTATGCCATCCTGAATTGAGCCACTCACACAGTATGGAGTGACAATATTAAACAGAAACGATTGAAGCTTAGTCTGCCAACCCATACAAATAAACAATAATAATAATAAGTGCAAATGTGTTTACCTGGTGTAGCCAGTATCTAATGACTGCGTTCTGGGATCCATACGCAATACCGCTGGTTTACTAAAAGGACCAACACCAACTTTTGTGGCTGCTGCTACGGCAATATAATAGGTAACACCAGTGGTCAGATTGGCCAGCAACAGGGTTGGCGTACTGGCATCTATTGTCATATTTTTGAAAATGCGTGTTGCATTATGAACATCCAAACCTCTGACAATCACATTATAATTGGTCAAAATGCCTGAATGGTGTTGGCAAAGAAACAATAAAAGCGAAATAAAAATTTATTATTAAAGGCTTTGTTTTATAACAGAAATTCTGTTTGTGTAGATATTTTGATTAAAATTATACACACTTCTATTTACATGTTTATAAATTTAAAAGAATAAATTACCATTTCTAGTGCGGTTAGGATATGGCGGCTGCCATTTTAAAAATACAGATGTTCGATTAAATTGTATGGCCTCCATACCATGTGGCGCTGTCTCTGGAACTGAAATAGATTTTTATATAAAAGTGGTTTCATATTAAAGTAAAACTTTTGGATATTGAGTACATGCTTTGAAATATTTACAAGAATAACTAAAAGGAATATCTATTTCTAAGGAAATTTAACACATAAAAGCATGCACTTTGGTTGGGAATATAGTTCCAGCTATTTAACCGAGATATCGTTTCAAACACGATAAAAAAGTTTCTTTTCAAGCTAAATATATATCAATCCAGAAATACATATTAATTCTGCATAAGTTTCCATGCAAAAAATCGCTAAACTAGGCTGCTGCTGAGCGGGCAAACCATTAAAAAATTGTCTTCCTTATAATGGTTTCTGGATATATGTAGGGCTTCAAAGTACAGAGCTTTAGCTCTTGCATTGAATTATAAATATTCAATGACTTCATAAGTCGATAATTAATTCGAGCTTTAAGGCTTCCAATTAAATCTTTACAAAAACGATTATTTTTTTTCTTCAAACTTTTAATTAGAACCGTTAATTTATATTAAAGAAGCATTAGCTTTGTCATTCGAATAGGAATTATTCGAATTTTCGAACAAATCTCTGGAATATAAAGAACTCTTTTATATTCAATTTAGAATGAAAATAGTTCGAAAAGCTTTTGACGAGTATCCGAATGATTTTCTTTTCATCACTTTATAAAAATGAGGCGATATTTGTTAGACTTCATTATTTATACTTCTCAGATTGTTGACAAGAGATTGACCCCAAATAAAAATACTTGCTGAACGAAATCTCATTGCTGTCTGATTGTAATGACCTTAAAGCCTCTGAATACAGCAGTTAGGAAATAAAATAGAACATTGGAGATAATGTTTGTTTAATATAACAATTGTAATTCCCAAATAATTTTTGTAGATTTAATTTGAACTCGAATCAATAAATGTCTTACAAATCATTATATATTTATATATAACTTTTTAACTGCAGTAGTTTTCCATTTCATAGTAAATTTATTTAAATTGTTCTCCCAGTTGGAAACCAGTATAAATATAATCCATTTGAAAGATAGTCTTTTAGCGTTTTTAAATTCATATATAAATTGTGACACATATTTGCCACGTCTGGCTTGGATGTAGTCCAATCTTTAGTTCCAATTTGCGATAAGTTATTCCAACAGATGTGATTTCATATTAGCACTAATGCGTCGCGAGTAAATTCCAAGTAGTCAATTGTTTTAGCCTTGACTAGTAACTTCACATATACACACAGAAAGTAGTTTAGCTGCGTTAAATCTCACGATCTTGAATGACAACTGACGTGTCCTAAACGTGAGACTATGTGGTTACCAAAGATTTCTTTCAATAAGTCAAATATGGCACGACTAGCGTCACATATTACGCTTCCTTGATGAAATGACAGCTCCTGTGTATCATAGTTGTTTAATTGTTGAACGAAAAATTCAATAATCATTGGCTCTATAGCGGTCATCATTTACTGTAACATTCTCATCAGCATCCTTCTTAATGGAGTACGGAACAATGATTCCCTCACCCTCTTAAGTACAGAACCATGATTTTCACAATTAATTTGCACAATTTGGAAGAATTATTCAGGCGGCAGCCTACCTCATGTTGAATGCCAAACGTAAATTACTGGACATCGGACTAAGAGGCCGCCAGTTATAAAAGTGTTGACTACTTAAAGTTTTATACCTTTTGAATCACATTATTTCTTGCTGGTACATCTTAACGAAAATTCGTAGACAACAATTAAGTTTTTAGATTTTGAAGCCGCGCTAATTTACTTTGGCCTAAAAAAATGACTAACAAGAACCTAAAGAAATTTTTTTCCATTAAAAAAAAATGGATATATAACAATACAATAACTCCATTTTATATAAGAATTACTGCGGCAAAAATATGCGCATATATACTTCCTGTACATCTACTAATGAATTCTATTTTATATACACCATTTCCCCTTTTATATAAATTATTATGTAGGAGCTTTTATAACAAACTCCAAATACGCATTTCTATTCCTCTAAGAGTCTCGTTAGAAAGGATTTAAGTAGAGTCAACTGTTCAAGGACTATAAAGGAAGAAGAAAAGCTAAAAATAAAAGAATTTCTCATTTACGGACATCGCATGCACTAATTTCGTCTCTCAATCAGTCATTCATTTCAACATTTTTACGCATAACAATCCATCAAAGTGTAAATGTATATGTAAATATGTCCGTGCTCACTTACCATCTTCCATGGTCATGGCATATTTTGAATTAGATGGCTTTCCTATGACTTTTTTATAAAATGGCACGAGAAAAAACTCATACTTGCTGGCTTTTGCTAAACCATTTACCGTACAGGCACTGGCGCCATTGCCAGCATTCAATACAGTCATAATTTTATATTCAGCCGAATGTAATTCTCTGGCATAAATATAAAAGCCTTCAATATATTGACCGCTATCAATATCCCAGGCTAAGCGTACACTTGACGAGTCGGAAGCATTTGCTTCGAGTAGCTCAACAACATCGTTTGTTTGTAGTAAAGTTTCCACTTCGGCAAGCATTAAATCTACATTTCCTGCCCCATCGATGGCTGATGATGACGTTGAGCTGCTGCCACGTTGTCCTCTTGTTACCAATTGACCAGCAATTATTGTCTCCGATATGGGAGAGGGTGGCGAGAAGCCCAATGCATTTTCAGCTCTTATAATAAACATGTATGCGACTCCATTTGAAAGGCCATCAACTGTAAAAATGGGTTCAGTCAAGCGTGCCGCAATCGGTATCCAGGTTTTGCTTTTATTCGTTGAATACATTTCCACCGAATATCCCAGTAGGGGTGAGGCACCCGGCTTATCACTTGTTGGCCAAACAATTGTTAGAGCATTAGACGAGGAGTTAAGTACTTTAGGTTGTCCTGGTGCTGAGGGGCATTTGCTTTGTTCGGGAGCACGATAGAATTTAATGTTTGGATTTGTGGGAACCTCAATACGTAAGAAACCACTCCACGTGCTTTTGCCTGTACGACTGCTGGCCACACAGGTGTACAGGCCCTGATCTTGTTGTCTATCTAAATCCGAAATTATTAGATCGCCGGCAGTGGTTATATTTATTTTTGCCGTCTGGTGCACTGGTATGCCATCACGATACCATGAAATTGTGGGATTCGGCAAACCGATCGCTTTGCAGTGCAACGTGGCAAGACTTTTAACTGGCAGTGTTTGATTAACTGGTCCCATTATTATTATCGGAGGCGGTCTATCCTCTTGAGAATCTAAAGTTAATTGGGCTCTCGTTGTTATCGTCGCCACTTCATTCATGGCATTGCACACCACCACTAAATCTTTATCAGTACGTTGGAATTTTGTCAGCGTAAGTATGGAATGACCGTCTTCTGTATTTATGCTTTGAAACCGATCTAAAGGTGGCGCTCCCGGAAAAATTATGGAACGATTATTTTTTATTGTCCAAAATATGGTGGGACGCGGATTACCGGAAGCCCGACATTCGAAGGATGTATCAGCGCCTAATTCTACGGATTTACTAGTAGGACGTTGTAAAAATTTGGGAGGTGCTACAAGTAGGGTGTTTCATACAAGAAAGGTAAACTAGCAGTTATTTTCAGGCTCTAAGGGTTGACAGTTAGTTGTGTAACTATTCGAACTTACCATACACGGTCAGTGTTCCCATGGCGGAAATTTCGCCAACCACATTATCAGCCTCACAACTATATTCGCCTTCATCGGCTACGGTCACACGTTCTAAACGCAAACTCCTGTCTTCCAAAACACTGACGCGATCTGAAAAAGGAAGTGAATTCATCACAATCATATTAGCAATTTTATTATTGTTACAGCTTGAAGAAATGAAACTGGTAACACACTTTTGTTAAGTTCTTGTGTTACCGTTTGATTATATTTCTCCATGTCCTACTTTCTTGAAATTTTTTTTCCATATTTCTTAAGTCAAACTATTTTGTTTTCAATTTTCTAAACTACTTTAAAAAGTTTTTGTCTTTTTATTGGCTTAGCACAAGCTAAGGCTTTTTTAAATTTTTAATTGTAAGTAATTTGTATCGAACTATTTATTGCTGTTTTATATATTTTTAAATTTTATTTTTCGAAAAGAGGTCTTAGTTCAGAAATACTCTAAATCAAAGTAAATTTTATATTCTTCTTTAAATAAAATCTTGCTTCTTTTATCTGTAAGGTTAACCTTTCACATGAGACTTGTCGGCTTATCAAGCAAATGTTGTTCTATATGTTAAGCTTCACTCCACAAACGCTTTGTTTTGTTTTTGTTTTTTTTCTTCTTTGATTTGGAAAAATTGTAATACTTTTAAAATACACCTACTGGCATTGTTGTACACGTACAAATACTCGAGTTTTCTTGCTCTAGTATATAAAACACATTCGCTATTATTTTGTACTTTCTAACCCATTTTAGATTTTTACACAATTCAAACGTTTCTTGGTGAGCACAAGTGATGTATGCGTAAAAACAATACTTCATGTCACGTTCCAAAACACAGTCGATGTAGTTTTAGAAATGGGAAGTATAACGACATGAAGTTAAGTTTGTATCTCATTAAAATTTTTGCTGATTTCTTTTCTTCAAATATTTTCATAAGCTGAAATTAATCATAGAGGGGCCTAAACTAGTTCCCATGCGAATTTCAGTGCTGGTAATTTTTAAAAAATAAAGTGGAAATATAAAGGAAGAATTTATAATTGATATAAATCCTTAAATATATCCTCACACTTCAAGGACATTTGGAGTGTGAGGAAAGTATTGTTGTTATCAGCATTTAATGTCCGCCACATTCAATTGGACTTCAAAGTCTAAATAAATTTTATATATAGCAATTTATATAATCACTCTTCTACTGTTGAAATAAATAAACAAAATATATCTAGACAAATGAGTTCTTCAAGAAATTTTCTGCGTCCTTATATTTTTCTTGATCCTGAATATATTATATAAGTATCAACTCATAAGCATAAACATCTCTGGGTTTAAATAGTGCAGGAAATTGTCTTCAAAGTTATTAAAGCTGTTCTTAATATTAGGCAAACTTCCCAATATATATTAAAGAATTATTCAAAAAGCTGGGGTATCTTTACTCAACCTAAACTAACATAAAGTAAAATACTTGTTGTAACAAATCGATTACAATTTATCAGCAGCACTTAACCCAAATAACGAAATGCTAAAGAAGTTTAAACTAAACAAAAAAATCAAACTCACCTAAAGGCATATTTCCACCAGAAGCAGTGCGCAACCATAAAACGTCTGGCATTGGATCACCGCCAACACGACAAGGGAATGTCACTGATGAACCCTCCAAAACGGTTTGATCATGTGGGCCACGTATAATAAATGGTTTAACTGGAAACAAATAAAAGACATAAAATACCACGTCAACTGTACATTCGAAGGCACAGACACATGAATGATACACACACACGCACACAGTAGGGGAAAATAAAATCAAAGATAATTTTGTTCATAAAAATTAACTCTTTATTTTTCTTTGAATAGGGAACTTCACTGAATTTAGTATGACACTTAAGATAATTTAAACCACTTACTGTGTACTTTTAATGTGGCCATGGCCGATTCTCGGATGCCTACTGGATTCTTGGCAACACATTGATATTGACCCTCATCACTTTGACGTGCATCTTGTATGGCCAAATTGCCACCATCTACTATCCGTATTCGTTTTGTGGCTTCCATATCTAAGATTTGACCGCCTTTTTTCCATAGCACTATTGGCTCGGGTATACCACGAGGTGCAGCACATTCCAGTAGGGCCGTATCGCCCTGCGCAATCCGAGTATTTTGCGGTTCAATGCGAAATTCATCACGAAGAACTAAAAGGAAATAAAGTTAAAGCATAAAATGATTTTGTAAGGACAATAAATTTATTTAAAACTTCCGAGAAAATTCTTAAACATCTACATCCCCTTCCTTGTTGGTTTCTCATTTAACTACACATACATACAAGTGCTTTTGTGTGAGTTTTGAAGAAATTATAAATAACCTTTTGTTTAGAGCTAAACAAGTTATTTGAAATTTTGTCTCCTTCTATTCATGTTGCTAAGCTAAAGTTCCAATTGACTTCTTCTACTCCTTTTTTATATTATATTTTTTTGCAGCATGTCTGGGTATTTTTATTCAATAAACTCATATTCACAATATTTTTTTCAAATGTATTTTACTTCCTATTTGAAAGAGTATGAGTGTTTAAATACATTCATTTTAAAAACTAGCATCTGTATGTGTTGATAATTCAATCGTCTCCTAAACAGCACAAGCCTCAGGAATATCTTTTGAAATATCATGACAGAAGCCAATAATATAAATTTTATTATAAAATTTTAGTCCTCAGTAGTCTGATATTTTATTTTGTATAAGAAATCAAGTTACGACTCTTGCAATACTAAGGAAACTAATTTTTACAATTTTATACCTAAAATCCTCTAAATTTACCTGCGTTCTTTGTGGATTGATTTTATTTTTGGTCACTGTAAAAGAATCAAGATCACTAACTGATCAGTTAAGTAATTTCGGGGTTTGTAAAATAAATAAATTCTTTCGAATTCTTTTGTCCACGACATCTTTCGAACGGATTAACATATTTTGACCTGGTTTAGGGCGATCGACGTGGCTTTGAAATTAAATCATATATACAAAAATAAGGGGGCACCATCCTGTTCAGAACTGGCGCACATATCCTTATTTTGTAGCCACAAAAAGTAGCCGTTCAAGATAAGTCTTGGATGACCTTTTTTTGCAAGCTGTACGAGCCAATGACGCTATCATCCCATAAACAGCAGCAGAGTCACTCTCTTTAGATGAATCGGCTTTTCAACAATCAGTCTTGGATTCTAATTTGTCCCCAACTGAGGACACATTCGGTCGCTTATGCTGAACAAAACTGTAACGAAGTGCCCGAAGTGTATTATTATTTGAACACCCATTATCCTAAAAAGCTCCAACAGTCTAAATGCGCTAAACAATTGTATAGTTATCGATGGTTGAGTTTGTCAAACAATTAATCAAACAATTGTTATATTAAGTTCAGCAAAAAACTTCACTTTAATTTATGGTTCACAATTAAAATCATGCTTTGGGATCGGACTAACCTTGATAAAATACATTTTTCTTTTCTTAAAGAGCCAACAACTTTTTTAATCAACTCTTAAACAATTAAAATTCTTATTAGACGTTTTTAAACAAAAGCCAACTTGAATTACTAATTGAATAGCCACGTATGAGTATTTAATTTTAATGGATATAAAAAACTCTGTTAAGCACAGACATCAGAATATAGAAGGAGAAAAACAACAAATATTGACTTGCTATTGTCTGCAGGACATACACCGTTAACAACAACACATACACACCTACACACACACACACACACACATATATATAAACATTGAATACATTATTATCGTAATACTCTTATAAAATAAGTGAAAGTAGTACTGGTCATTTCATTTAACACCTAAACGGAGGAGTTGCCGCACTACCACACTGTCACTTGTACAAATTAAATACAATTAGACAACTAAGGAGGTCTTTGTTCAGTTGAGTGTTGTGTGGAAAAGTCACATTCTCTGTAATTTGTAGTTAAAGAAAATGGTAGAAAATAATAGAAATAAAAAGTCTATAAGTATTGAACGATGATTAAATTTTTACACCAGAAAAATCAATTACAATAACGTCTGTCGAAGGAGCAGTGCAAGTTGTGTTTGTAAACAACAATTGCTAGACTTCGATGAAAGAAATGAGAATAAATACTTGTACTTTTAACAAATAAAAAAAAATTTTCAACACATGGATGGGCAGCATGAGTTGGCAGATACGAAAGCAACAAACACAGTAAATCACTTACAAATAATGAAAGAGTAGTAAAAAGGACATTGAATTGAAGTTAGAAATCCTAACATACGAGCGAAATTGAACAGGCAGACATGTGTGGCTTTAAGTTTTTCCATTCTTTTGTGTGATTTTATATATGGTGGCCTTTACCGATGTTTAAATGAGGGGAGTTCCACATGCTCGTTCTAAAGGAAAGAACTTATTAATGGAAGCACAGACGCGAGTGATTTTATTAAATTAAATAAAAAATACTTAAATATTTTGTTCAAAAACTTACATTTTATAAATTAGCAGTGGAACAACCAACAAATTGTGCAGGTTTACTTTAAATATCAGGCATAAGTTCGGGGATTTAATGGTGCACCATCATATTTAGCTCCATGACTTTGTTAATAAAAGAAATATGAGAAACGTTTAACTCTAAAGGACATCTCTATAATTTACCTCTAATACAAGGCTACCTTATCCTGTCTCTTGTGTTATTCTATGAGTTCTTTAAGCTAAAACGCTATTGTCTTAATTTTTTTTATAAAAAAATAATTTTAATTATAAAAAAATCCAGAAAATTAATTAGTCAATCATATAATTTTTGAGCTATAAAAATAACTTATTCTGAGTTTTTCTGTTCACGATATCTCAAGAAAGGATTATCCGATTTTCCGGTTATCGGCATGATAATTATGTGGGATCGATAGGTGGAGTCGTTGACAAGTTATTCCAAAAAAAACACTTAATGCTTGATTATAATTTTTTTTGTTAAATATCTTAAAGTCCAACATTTTGAAATGGTTTAAATTTACAGCACATCGAATTTCTAAAACGCAATCAGTTTGATTTGATTCAGCCATTCAAAAATTTTAAGCGGGTTACATATTTCCAAGCACACATACACACAGATATAGTTACGGGCTCACAATATTATTTAGGGAAGTTCCAGGGACCTCAAAACGTGAAGATCGGATAAGAACTCCGCTTTTTTCCGAAAGAGTGTAAAACTAATAACTTCACAGCTCTTTGAAGAGGTAAATATTTTTAAATTTATGTTTGATAAAAACTTTTGGAATTCAGAAATAAATTCCTACGGAATGGAAACACGTAATCAAACCCATTCGAAACGGAATTTGTGACATGACTGTAGAATAGTTTTAGTTATTTTTTTTTCAAGAAAACAGGATACGAAGAAAATAACAAAACGGCAACATTGGGACTAAACGAAAGTGTGTTACCAGTTGTCGTACGCTTTTTCATAACTAAATTAGTGCAAATAGAAAGTTAAGCCAACTAATAAGTGGTAATAAACAAATAAGCACATGAGTACTGATGATGAAAGTGTAGCGGCTTTTGAAAACGGCTTTTATGCTCTGCTGCGTAATATTTAAACTGATATTGACTTTCTCTTGTGCTTTAAGATATATTGGATATCTATATGAATCAAAAACACTTCTCGAACAACTACCCTATCAAAATTGTATTTAGGCCGGTTTTCAGAGATCTCAGTTAACTCGTTTGTGTCGGCATTACCAGATTTTTATAAAAAAATTTTCAAGGCACAACTTAGTTTTGCTTAATGAAATCATAAGACTTAAATAAATTGTTTAATTAGCCTCAGACAAGGTTATTTAGGTTTAAATCATATCTCAAAAACACAATATCTGATGCGAGGAGATTATTTTGCAGAAATTTCGGCCAGTTTTGGTTATACATACGATATATAAAATATCGTGTGTGGCAGAGAAATAGGACTTAAACTATATACCAAATTAGCTGATTATTGTGGATATGTGGACTTCAATTTGCCACAGTTTTTTCTTTTAGATTGTGGGACATGAAATTATATATTCTCTTTGATATATTAATTATATTACATTTCGCCAATAGTACAGTTACTTCTATGAAACAACCCACATATTTAAAAAAGTAGTCTTTCTCGCACAATTTCATTTAATTCATTCAATCTTATTATACTCGTACGTTGGTAGTGACATTCCTGCTTTTATGGTCTCGTATCTTTTGCTGGTTTTCAACATTGAATGAACAAAAAATCAAATCCGAAAATATATCTGGCATGATAAAAAAATGTACATACATATAAAAATAAGAAAAAGAAGAAGAAGTAAAAGTAGGAAATAAAACCATCCTCTAGTAGTTTGCAGAATGGCATTTGTATTTCTGTCCAGTCCAGTCCAGTTCAGTTGAAAGTGTTGTAAGTGAAATGGTGTCTGAGTTGAATTTGTAGTTTTTATTTTTTCCTTCTTCATCCAAGAGACTCTTCCAATGAATGGAATAATATTTTTAAAGTCTGGCATAGTCGTGTGGATTTTTAAATGTATTTGTGTATTTCTATGTATCAAATATTCTTGTATTTGTGTGTGTTATTCTTATTGTTACGACCATCGTTAGCAAAAGTAATGATAATAATGATATTTAGCAAAGTTGCTGATGATTACCAAGTTGTTGTTGGGCATGATGCTTTTGAAATCATGTTAATGATAAAAATGTTATTGTGTTTTTGTTGCAGTTGAGAGTCATGCTTTCAAATATATTAATTTTATATAATAGTTTTTTGCAAAATCTGTTTAAATTAAACAGCATTTATTTCAATTTAAATTAATGAATAACAATATTTATTAGTTTATAATCTATATATTTGTTTAGACACAGAAACTACTGTTTATTAAATATTATTTCTATATATGAAGATATATTTCAATGAAATCAATACACTAGATGCCAAAATAAAAAGAAAAATCTTTTCTAAAAAATGTATAATATCAAAAGGCCTTAAATAGTACAATCGCTATGAATGTTTTATTTAGAATTAAAAGAGACAATTAAAATAAATAGAAGGTAAAATTAAATTCAACACTAACTTTATTTGAGAAGACTTTATATAGAAGTCTATATAATATTCAAAGCATATATAATACAAATATTATGCTGATTGCATTGCTTATATAGAAAATAGTTTAACCCTTAGAGGCATACATGGGTCTAGATATACATTAAAGATTTCTCTTCTTTTTTGCAGTATGTCTTCAGAATTGATCTTCCAGGTACCCAAGTACCTTTTGAAGGTGAAAAGCAGCAGCTCAAAAAATACATGAAAAGGATATGCAAGGACTTTTAACTTTTGTGCTACACTAGTAGCACACGATATCTGGCCAGGCCAAAAAGAATCACACAAAGGAGTGACGAAATATTGAGAAATAAATAAATTATTTGAACTAACATAAAGACACGTTAAGCTTAAAAGTATTAAAATATATTTAAATTTGTACATGTTTTGGAAATTGTGGTTTGAAACTCTTTGATATTAATTTCCTGCCTATTCTCTCTTTTATCAAAACTTTATTAAGAAATTCAATTGATTACTGTGAGTTAGATAATATTATTTCTTTTAATTTTCTAAAAAAGAATGCTTTAGTCTTTTTAAATAATTTTTCTGAAAATTATTTGGTTTTCTGTAGTTTAAAAGGACAGCATAAGTTTTTTTGTTGGCACAGGAACAATAGGAATCCGACTAGACAAAATTAATTTCTGCAATTGTCATTATCCTTTAAAATTTTCTCTTTAAAATTATTAATCAACTCACCGATGTTGCAACATATCGTGCGGGCGAATAAATAACATTAAATCAAAACAGTTTGTAAAATTTGTTTCTCAACGTCCTTTTTTAGTTTAAGTTATAAATACATGGAATATTCAAAACACACAATATAACATTTATTTTGCCCAGGATAAACTATTTTCAATTATATAATAAAGAAAAATTTTTTTGGTGTACACTACGATACAGAACCATTTAAAAATGCTTCTTGAGTTTTTGTTGAAGGTGACAATAATAATTCGATTTTCAAAAAATAGTTAACAATATTAGGTTGGAAGCCAAGTTTGTTTTAAATTTAATTTTCATCGACCAACTGTTTGCAAAGTTTTCTTAATTCAGAAAGGAATAATGATATTACTTAATATAATAATTCCTAAACACTAGGAAAATTCAATATCAGCTCTTAAATATTCATCTTCAACTGCAGAGCAGCACATCTGTTTTCGAAAGAAACTACACTTTAATCATCAGTACTCAAAGGTATTTCTATTTATTACCAGTTGTTAGTTGGCTTAATTAGATGCTATAATAATTTCTATTTGGAGTAATTTTATTATGAAAAAGAGTACGACAACTGGTAACACACTTTCGTTTAGCCCCTGTGTTGCCGTTTTGTTATTTTCTTCGTATCCTACATTCTTGAAGAAAATAACTAAAACTATTGTACAGTCATGTCACAAATTCAGTTTGGAATGGGTTTGATTACAGGCATCCATTGCATAGAAATTTATTTCTGGATTACGAACGTTTTTATCAATCTGAAAGAAATAACTTTCCGTTGAAAATAATATAAACTGAAAAAATTGTCAAGTTATTTGCTTAACACCGTTTCGAAAATAAAAGGTTGAGCTCTCTTTCGATCTCCACGTTTTAAGGTCCCAGGAAACTTCCCTAAATGATATTGTGAGCCCGTAACTACATCTGTGTCTATATGTGCTTACAATTTTTGAATGGCTGAATCGAATCAAACTAGTTGCGTTTCTGAATTTCGATGTGCTGTTAGCTTAAACCATTTCATTATTTTCTTATATTTATTTTATTAATAACAATTTTATTATGAATAAGAATACGAGAACTATGTCTTCTATTATTGGAAATTATTACTGATAATAACAAAAGAGCTTGTACGTATTCCCAAAGAACTTATCGAAAATATATTGAATATATTTTGTTACCTAGTGTCCTTGTAATACCCCACGTTCTGTTATTTAATTCTGAATCCTGCTTTCTTTAACAAGAAACTTTCTTCACTTATCTTATTTCCTGTTGCCAATTATTTTCCATTTCCTTATCAAATCAATTTAAAAACGTCATTTAGTCTCCTGCTAACTCTCACCATTATCTTCGTTGTTTTCCTTTGAAATTGTCTTGATTTAAAATGACTTTGCACAGTCGTACGCAACATATCAATTTAATTTATTTTCAACAGTATATTTTTCAATTACATGTTTCTTTTCAATACTATTGTTATGGGTCCCTTAACTCTACTTTAGAATTTAATGTCTGGATTGAACTTTTTTGTTGGCACTTAATGCTATTTGACTCATTCTAAAGTATTTTATTTGTTCTTATGTAAAAAGCAATTGTTGTAGGGAATAAAGTAAAACTTAATGTTCATGTTTAATTACTTTAACTTCTTGACTTTTCCTTGTGCATAGTTTTGCTTCTATTTTTTTTCTTTCGAATATATTTTTTCATTTCAGTGTGTTTCATTTATCTTTTTTGAAAACTTTTTGACATTAATCAAGAACTTGTGACGGCTAAAATTTTAAGAGTGTGTGTAGATTTGTTGCTTCGGATTTTGCTTGGTTTTATTGTGATTGGTGTTGTTGTTGCAGAAAAAGAATCTGAAAATTTAATTTCCGCCTTTTAGCGCTAAAGTAAAACTTTGATTAATTATTTTTTTCCGCCAACTGTAAAGAAATAATTTAATTGTTCAGTTTCAAGTGGTAATTGAATTGTGGCATATTTTGTCTAGAGGAGGACAAAAAGGCTCAGTTATTAGCAAATTATTTGTAAAATTTTTAGGTGTGCATACTGTAGGTTGATAGCGGCATATTTAAATGGAATAACTAAAAATGTATATTATACTTCTCATGGTTTTAGCTGCGATATATTTAACTTTCAAAATGTGTAAAAGTTCTACGCTGAACTATTAAAGTTAGACCTCCCCTAATAAACTTATAATAAATAATTATTATCAAAATACTTTTCATACGTAGACAACAGTATCTTGATGAAGGAAGTCTGCTCGAAACAGAATTGAATTGGTAGATCTCTTTTTTCAACTCAGACTCATTTTGTATCAATTGTTATTAAAACTTGGAATTCCCCTTTTCGAACAAAATAAACTGGAAGGCAAACAACTTCAGCATATAAAAATAACTTGTTTTGTTTTGGTCACGTTGTGTAATTTTGGATCTTAAATTGCACAAAAAATTCGTAATTGAAGAAAAAAATAGAAATACTTGATAATGCGAAAAAATGCAAGTATTAAACGACACTCAACCACACAATAAATTAAACGCTTGTATGTTTCGTATTTCAAGAAATTAAAGAAAATGCATTCTCGAAATTATTGCCCTTATTTTCAAGTAAGATTTTTTTATAAAAATAATTTGCATACGCAAAAACACATCCCCAAAATGTGCTAAAACATAAAATATAGTTTTTTAAAAGACAATCAAAGTGATTTATGAATTGTTCACTAAAATATTCTCTGGTTTCTTTTAATATTTAAATTTTTGCATTTCAAAATGGAATGCTGAATAAAAGGAAAATTAATGGCAAAATGTTTCACACACCGAACAACATTTTTCGTCCCCTTTGATATATTTTTCCCACACAAGATTTGTTGGCTAAGCCACGTAACTGTGGTCACTTTTGCAAATCTGTCTTGTCATTCTTTTGCACTTAATGTGGAAGATTTTTTAGACGGTTATGCAACAAGAAAAAATGAGAGTATAAAAGCCAAAGCCAAAGTAAAAAACCACTTTACTTTTTGCACTGCCTGTTTTGCAGATAGAAGTAGTGGATTTACCTCTGCTTCTGGTTTATTTTCCGTTGTTCTATTTTTTGTGCTGCCCTCTCAACTATTAAAAACCATTTGTCTTTATGCATTTCGTCTTTAGTATTGTTTGGTATTCGTTTAATAGCACAGTATGGAGGAGATGGCCATGACCACGTGTTTACAAAAAAAAAAAAATGTAATAAAAAGGAAATAAATCAAACTGACTTCTTTTTTTTTGGGTATGTAAAAATATATAAAAGGAAAAAGAAATGAAGCGTTAAAGGTGTGGTGAGATTTTTAATTTTTTTAATCAAAAAAGTTTACAAAAAGACTCGTAAAAATTATTTTAATTCTTGCACCGAATATGTGAATAACACGAAAACTATGTTCTGGAGCGAAGATTTCAGTAGCTCAATAGTAGGAAATAATCATAATAGTTTTAAAAGATTATTAAATTTAAATGTCTAGGATTTTTTAAAGAAGCCAAGTCAAGCCCGTAATAATTCTGTCAAGTCTGTTAATAATAATAATATATATATATATATATATATATATATATATATATAAGAATATCCACTTTTATTATTATTCTTGCTATTATATTAATTATATTAGAAAAAGCTGAGAGTTTAAATTAATTAATATTATAACATACACTTGCATCTATTTATATTCTTGACGTCTGTCCCTAATAAATCAAATAAAATACAAAATAACTTCAATAAATACTTTTTATAGTTGATTTTGCAACAGCAGTATTTTATTGTATAACAATATAACAAAATGACAGTCATCAATAAATTATTTGAGAATATGTTCATAATTTCATAAGTCTGCCAAAATCGAAATTTTAAAAGACCATATGCTTCTGCTCCTTAATGTAATAAGGATAAATGTGATTTGAATATACAAGATATTATAGTCATTTGACTGCCGCCTTACAACAAAAATTAAGTTAAGGATAGCAAGCATATATATATATATATATATATATATATATATATATATAAGAAAAAAAGTTAAATGATTTAAACAATTGAAGATATATAAAAATAGCTGTTTTGAACTTTGCTTGATAAATAATTTGAAATTTAATAATAAATAATACAGATAAAATATAAAACTGTTTATTTGTGTTACAGATATAAAGTTAAAAAAATTTGTTACAATTGAGGAATTCAGACTAGCGATATAGAACTACGGGCTAATAAGAGAATTCGATAACAACCGAAATTTCCATGGAAATTATAATAAAATTCTATTCAAATATCAATAAATATCAAATGCGATAAATTGGACCCTGCATTTGACATGTTGCTCTTTATTTCTCAGACAACTACAATTAGAGTCGGAAAAAAGCCAACCAATTGTAGAATAAAAACGTAAAAAAAAATCAGAAAGGAAAAGTGATCAGTGAGTTCTTGTTATGACTTTGATATTTGTTTTAAGCTTCTCATATATTAAAGTTGAAGTTTGAAATAATATCTTTATTTATTCTATGAAATGTTGGGTAAAGTTTCTCTGATGATCGGCATTAGCCCTAGTGAGATGCGCATAGGAATTAGCTAGAACCCCTCAATTGATCACTTTGAATTTTTGGTAAGATTTTGGATAAAAAGAATCAGTACATAATTAAAATCAAAGAGGTTTCATTTCACTAAGTGTATTTAAAATCAATAAAGATGATTTTGAAAATGTTATTTTGTATGATAAAACCAGGTTTTAATAGTTGGATTTAATATTAAAACCAAAATTTACGGAACGAAATTTATTTGTTAACGGTTAAATTATATATGTGTGACTATCATTGAGAAATTGAAACTTTTTAAAAAACTATAGTTAATATCTATTGCCTATTTTGTAAAACACTAATGATATGCTTATCCATCTATATATCAATTTCATTTTAATACAGACATTTTATACGGGAATTATAATAATAATAATAATTATTATTTTTATTATTAATATCAATGCATATTTTGAAATAATTTATATTGAATACGAATGTAAATTTTAAATATTTACGTATTTTTGCATTGAATGTACTACATTAATTGCGTATGAAAGATATCTATTAGATTCGCTAAAATATTACTCATACGCAAAGATGTGCATCATTCTAATTGCATATATTTTTGCAGCTTCGGATGTTGTTACGAAAGTGTAGTGCTAAGTTATGTAGTGTTTGTGTAGGTACTGCAGTATGTTTGATAAAAATTGTAGCATACTTTTTTGCATATTTAATTGTGAATGAGAGAGCTTAAATAAAATAAATGTGAGCAAACGACTGATTCTACTGCAAGTACCGAAATGGATAAACCTTAATTTTTGATATACTTTTAACTGGTGGATGAGTTTTTTAATAATAAATATTAATATGAGAAATTGTTTACCTTCAATTGCGCTTTCTTAGATGTTTTGTGGCTAATATTTCTATTAATAAAATTGATATTCAATATTAAGTATTAAATAAATTTGAGTTGTGATAGTTTATAAAACTTGATAATTTATTTAATTTGATATAAAAACAGGTTTGTGTTTGGTATAGCTCTTTACATAAAACTAATTATTATAAGAAACTAATTATAATAGGCCAAATACGCAAGAAAATTATAATTTTTTCCCGATTTTTTAAATAGAACTATTTTACTAGACGAAGAGGGTCTATCGTTTAAGCCAATTATTGTTAATCATTAAAATGCTGGTAAATAACCTCTACTTTGTCTAAGATTCATAACTTGATGGATTAAAAGTATGTACTCATAACCAGACTTAACATTTTTTAGGCAACAATCCCAACATATTAAAATTTTTAATGAGCTACATTTTAAACAACAGGTTAATCTGTCTTTTCGTTCATTGCATTTCATAAAAATAATTGCAAAATATATTTATCTTCTGAATGATTTCTATGCTATACTTTCAAATGGCTTCTAAACATCTATTTCCAGCATTGAAATGCCTCTCCTTCTTAAAATTATCTTCACAATCATTTTAGATTTTCATGGTTTTACAGAAAAACAGAAAAAAATGCAAATAACTTAGACGACTTACCCGCCACTTGTAATGTCGCATTGCGTGAACGAGCAACACCCAACTCATTTTTCGCTTCGCACCAATACACGCCAGCATCCGTTTCACGTCTGGAATTCACCACCTTTAAGCAAGTAAAAGAAAAGCACAATTTAATAAAACTTATTGCAAAAATTGAACTGCTGCATAAATAAATAAAGTGAATTAAATAAATAACAAATATTTTGCCATTAAAATTGAAGGTTTCTTCTCCATTTTTTTTATTTTGCAATAACAAACAAGCAAACAAAAATAAGCAAAAGGATTTGTTGTAATTTTTCTTGTGAGTTTTTTATGTTGGGCGAAAAAAAAATTGTTATATATGAATTTCTTTTAGATAAGCGCACACAATCATGGGGAGTGGTGGCAGTGCTCCAAAACACTCCCGCTGCTACGTTTGCTTTGCGAAAACTATAAATAACGAATACATGCATGCATATGCGAATGTGTATGTTCTGTCTTTCTAGTTTATCTGTATGCGTGTGTTTATGGCTGCCTATTAGTTTTTAGCTGTTTGTTGCCTGTTTCTAGCCCTTATTGATGGCTTCTGCCATGAATAACATATTAAAGTAAATCAGTTTAATGTGTTGCCATTTTTTTTTTGCCTTCTGCAAACATATTTATTTTGTATATATTTTATCTTCAGTTTTCTATTTTCCCTTTTCTTTAATAACACGCTTATATTTTACGGGAAATTATAATATTGTGGAGCTCATGGCTTAAATTAGATTTCTTATGCTGGCATTCAAATGAATTATGTTATGAATAATATTGGCTTATTTATAATATTATTCTTTCATCTATCCTGGAAATTAAATGGAAAAAGTATGCGGAACAAATAAGATGATTTCTTTGAGGAGGAGTGAGAAAGTTAAGTTTCGGGAATGAGTCTCTGACAATATCGGTTATTGATTTTCTGTTATAGATCTTATGATTTCAAAAGAAGTATTTTAAAAGTTGAAATTGAAATCAATTTAAGTATTAAATAAACTATTTTACTTCTTAAGCATATTAATTTAACTTTTTTTACTTTTTGATGATTCTAAAAATCAAATTAGACAATATTTGCTTTAGCATCAACAGACAACAAAGTCCTCATACTTGATACGCGATTTTGTCACCCTGCAACCAAAATCGATAGCATTTACAAGAGGTATCGTTTTCTTTACTCGATATCTTTCATTGTGTGGCGCTGATTTGCAAGTTACACTACTCAACACAATATTTAAATTTGGCTTTAAGGTCTTGAATTTCGTTAGCTTCGAACCCATATTTTTTACAAGGTTATAAAAAGTTCAAAAAGTTATATAAAATCATAAACCTCATGTATTTTAATGATATCCTGCCAAAATTTTTAGCATATCCTTAACAAACTTTGCATAGTCTTAAGCAATTTAATAATGCAGTACTATAATAAATGGATCGTTAGATCTCATTAAACATTCTGTAAGTTGCTTTATCCGATTATTTTAATACATATCCTTTTCACTATGACTATTTTTAAGTATTTAAAAATACTGACATCACATCCAAGAGTTATTGAGAAATTAATAACACTTGATATTGTTAACGTTGAAGAAGCTATAAAAACTCGCTGTTTTAACAAAATTAAACAACGCAAAATAAACATGAATAAGAACCCTTTAAATATATAAGCATATCAACAATTATATGAAACCCGTTCATTATTATTAAACAAAAAATTATTTGCCATTTTACTTAAATCAATAAATTTGAGATTGAAATAAAACATATATTTTACACCAACAATTACATTTTCTATATTAAACATTTATTTCTGCTGAAATATTGGCAGGAGTTCTTATATACTGGTGTCAGTGTGTACGAGCGTATTTATATATCGTTAAATAAATTTATGTGGCAGAGTCTCTGTTAAAGTGTAAGTGATGGCACGTAAGAAATGTCTTTCGAATTGAAATTGAAATGAAATATTATTGCTGCTGGGTTCTAAATATTTAAAAGAAGATACAATTTTATTAAATTTTTCCATATGGCAGCACACAATTTACCAACGTTGGCAGTTATTCGAGTTATTTAATATTAACTGCGAGTGAGTGTGTGGGAGAGCAACAGTTTTAGACGTCATTTAAAATTGAAGTTGAGTACATGTAGACACTTTTGTAAGATTCAAATAGATTTAGGAAGTGATAGTAGTTGTTCTTCACATTAAATTTCATATAAAATGAGAAGTTAGTAAACAAGTGGAAATTATAGGAGTAGTATCTTCTGATTTGAAAATTTTCTGAGAAGATTTCTTGGAATCATAAGGTTTTTAATTTAAAATCATAAAGAAACACTTTAATTTTTAATTCTTTAACAGCAAATCCAAAACAGTTAATAATAATTTCTCTGACGTGAGATTCTTAAGAAAATCGTTTAATTATTTTCAGATATTTTGCATCAAATACGCTGGTAATTGCAAGTACTTTATTATTATTTCTATTTGAATTAAAATCGTATATATTTGAATTGAACCAGGAGTCAGAAGATTAACCCGACATTTGCAGTATATAAGATCACAGATGAAAGCAGGTTATACGATGGAGAACTTAGTTGTAGCTGTTTTTAAACTTTGCTGCAATGCAGTAATGAGGAAAGACGGTGATGAGTTCTGGAGTCAATCGCTGTCCTTAATGTTCAGCGAAAATTGCCACATCTCATTCATTAAGACCAGCACCATTTTAGAAAACTTGAGTACTCTTTTCTTTACAAATTAATATCCAGCACAATAAATTCACAAAGTTATACAAAATTATACAAATATTATGTGTAACAATATTTCTGTTTTCTTAAAATCTTTTTTATACACATCAAGTAATTTTTTATAAAACATTGTTTTTCTTTTGTTTTTTAGGAAATAGAAGTGAATAAAATATATTAATTCGTTGAGAAAAAGTTAGAAGTTAATTTTATTTCTACAGCAGACAAAATCACTGCTTAACAAGAAGTACCATCCTCCAGTGCGATTTAGTAAAATTTTTCTATAACAGCAATAATTTTCTGCAATTATAACTGCAGTAACGATTTCTGATTCAGTAAGTTCTTGTATTTAAATACCATCATGTGACATATCTATGAACTTATACGAAAAACACAAAACGGAATAAAAAAACAAAAACTTTTTATTAATTTTAAACGAAGTAAATTAAATTCATGGGAAATATGCTTCAGTTTTGTTTTAAAATATCCTTGCAACTTTATTTTATAAAGCTGTTTATGAGGAAGTCAGTGAAATGTTTATTTTGATGTTGGCTTATCAGGAGACAAATCCTTAAAACTAAAAACATCAAAATTAATGTCATTTAGTTGCCGTTAAGTAAAAAGATAATAATAGCATCTGACTTAAAGTGATATTGAATATCTGAAAAAATACTACAGAGTAGCAAAATCGTTAAATCTTCGATTTACTTTTTTAATGAGCTTAATTATCGTAACAAAAATTACTGAATGGCACAACTGATCGTTTTAAGATAATAGTTCCTCTTTATAATTCGCTTATGTATAAATAAAATTTGAGGACCTGAATCTTCTTGTTAGAACTCCATAAAAAACTCCATAAATGTGTTTTATATAGTTTCTGAAGTTAAGGATCTTGGATGTTTCTATTTTTCTTGATCATCTTTTGATTCTTGTGAAAGTTCAATTTAAATTTTACCTAAAATATTTTTGCATACAATTTAAATTTGAATCGTTTTGTTGTTGTAAATGTGTGCACAAAATATTATTTTATAAAATTCTTGATTACCACTTTATCACTTCAATGGTTTTGTTGCCTTTTTTGCGGCATGTAATACGTGTATTTTTGTTATACATTTGACAGCTTTCGAGCACAATTACAAACGTATAGTAGCGTTAACTAAAATGCAGTGGGCTCTCAATAACATGAAACAAGTTTTACTACGAATAAAAACAGCAGTCATGTCTTCATCAGAAATAAGCAAGATTAAGATATTTTACGTCTTACTTTATTTTTATTATTTTTTTAAATATATTATTGCAAACCAAAAAAGTTTGACTTAAGAATCCTGGCATAAGGAGTTCAGTAAAATAGGACATGAAGAAAATAACCTTAACAAAACTTTATTAACATCGGCTTAATACAATTGTCATACCCTTTTTCATAACAAAACTTGTACTAACAGAAACAGTTCTCACATTTAATTAAGCCGACTTACAATACAAATGATTACTGATAATGAAAGTGTAGCGGCTTTCAAAAACAGCTAAGCTGCTCTGCTGTGTAAGTGGAATATATAAAACTGATTTTTACTTCCCCATGTGCTTCGGAATATTTATAATGTCTTTCTGAATTACTTTTCAAACAATTAATCTATAATATTAATTTAAGATTATTTTGCAATTTAATTAAAAAATCTTTTAGTGAATAACTTTCAAGAATATTTGTTAGAATAATGTACTGAGACCTTTTGTTTTCTACCAACCATATGTAAATTTGTTTAAGCGGGTGTTAACGTTTTAAATGAAAGCAAGCAAGCAAGCAGGCAAGTAAAGAATAAAAAGGCGGCGAACAAGCATTTTAAACAAATATGTTATTGTGGTTTAATTGGTTTAACATAAACTTCTGCGAACACTCACACACAATCGAACACACACACACACATCTTTGCATATTATTAAACTTACGCTATAAATTGTAACCGTTGTATTCATCTACTTTATTGTGTGTATAAGTATGAACATCTGAATATGTATTTCAATGGGTAAATAAATCCCTCTGTTTAATGCGGTTGCTTTACTGTTAAAGACCCCTATTTTTTATATCTCTGCTGTGTAAATAGTGTTTGTAAATATCTGTGCTCGTTAGTAAATGTTTTTGTGTGATTAAATTGATGCTTTAAAAACAGCTTCACTCTTTTCTTTTAGTTCACAACTGCTTGACAATTGTTACGTTAGTTTAGCATTAAGCCCGTAATGCCTTAAGCTTTTGTATGTTAAGATTGTTAAATGTTTTGTTTAATACTTAATAGAGTGTTGTTTGGCACTGTTTTATATAAATAAATATCCTTTAATTTATTTAGCAGCTTTAGGGAAGAGTTTTCGAATCTTTCATTGCGACAAATGATATGAGTAATTTGAATATATTATCCTAATTATAATCATTGAATAGAATTATGTTTGTCGAAAGGCCCTCGTGAAAAATATAAATAATTTATGACACACATGTTGATCTAAATATTGCCAAAAGTATAGACCAGTTTTAATGATCATTAATCAAAACTAACTATTATCTATATAAAAAGCATGACATTAAATCAAACGGCTATTTTAAATTTAATTTTATAGACTAATTGTTGGAAAAATCTCTTTAATTCAAAAAGAATTTATAAATATTCCACATCACAAGGAAAAAAAGTCTTATATATTCAACTTTCACAACTTATCAGATTAGCTGTTTTCGAAAGCCACTACACTTTCGGTATCACTATTCATGGGAATTTTTCGTTTATCAGCACTTGTTACTTAATCTTTTTTTACGAAACCATTCGAGTAGAAATTAACTTCATCGCTCATTGTAAAATTGTGAATAAAACCGAGATTTTCTTCTTATTTTTGTCGGAAAAAAATAGCATAATTCAAGCAGCTGCTGGTAGTCTAACGGCTTCAGTTCTTGCACCAGCTGGAACTTATAGGGCAACATATACAATGCAGCCAAAATATTCTGAGCAAACTCCCAGTCCCAGTTGCGGTGAATGTACGCTTGTTAATGCCTCTGGATCGTCCTGCACAACATCCACAACACTTTTGATATATTCTTGTGTGTGAACCGCAAGTGATCTTCTGGTACTTCGAAGGTTTCTTACTGTACCATGTTGTCGAAAATTGTCAACCAGGCTGATTACTATTGGCATTGAAGTTCCTTTATGCACTTTGAGAAAACGGCGACAAGTGCACTGCATCAAAACAATAAATTTTTAAAATGAAACTCTACAAATGTTTGTGGCTGTTTTCTTGTATGTTGTTGCATTTGAAATTCCCCAAGTTTTCTTTAAAAGATTTTTATAAAAATAATATATTTAAATTCATTTAAAAAGTTCTTAAACATTAAAACAGGAGTTTTGTACCACCCTGTATTAAATTGTATGGCGGCATTCTTCTGCGGAGGTCTAGAAATCACCTGCACAATATTGTGAGTAAAAAATGAAAATTGTGTCCTAAAATAAAGGACGACAAACATTTTTCCATCAAAAAAGGTTATTGTATGTAACGAGAAGATCTCATATATTTATTTTTATAAATCATGTACTAAATAATTCTGCAGTTATTTTTTAAATCTCACATAATAATCCCAAGTGTACGTTCAATATTAGAACTCAAATTAATGTGGGCGTACGGTTGTGACACTAAAAAAGTTCCTCGAGCTCTGAAAACCATATTTAAATTACAAACAAGAAACACAAAAAGGAAAAAAGTACACACATACAGAACGGAAAATACATAAGTGACACTTAAAAAATGTTACATTGAAACACAAGAGAACAACAAACATATCTTCTATATGTTTGTTTCCAAACTGCTTATTACAAATATCTTCATGTTGAACTATGTAAATTGCTATTTAAGAAAAAGATAAAAACAATTTTATCTTATGCTTTTGTATACATGCAACGTTGTTTACATACAAGGAATATATGAAAAAAGCTCTTACCTACACAATACTTCACTTATTTTTTTGCTTTTTTAAGCAAATTAAAGGAACTGCAGTAAACGATGTTGACTGGCTTTATGCAAACAAAGTTTTTCCTTTTTAACCAGCCTTAAGGCTCAATTTTGGAAAAAGAAAACTCTTCTATACGTTGTTGGTTTTATTATTTTGTTTATTTACAAGATTTTCTTTAAAAAACTTTATATTGTATTTTTTTCAGTTTTAAAGGATCTTTACTTTGTTCAATTTCTCTTAAGCTCTGCTTTTAATTTAACAAAAAGGCACATGTTCTTGAAGTACACTTTAGAAATATATATAACAATTTATTTCTTTATTCCCATTATGAAGACACACTCTTCCATTAAATCTCCTTTATATGAGAACACTTATGAAGGCACTTGTTTAAATAAATAAATTTATAAAATACCTTTTATAATCGAATAAATATTGCTTTTAAATAAAAGGCAAAGAATAAAAAGAAATATATTTCAAAACAATTATTGTCAACAACAGAAACCAGAATTTAGATATCAAAAGGTAAAAGCACAATTGCTAAAGGATTTTGTTGAAATATATAACGCACTAGGATTTTAAATATTGTGCACAATTCAGTGACCATTTTTAGAGGGTGGCGTATTCAAAAATATTCTTAGCCAAGGTCTTAACAGAACGTTCAGTTACGACTGCAATTGTATGACTTAAAACTGTCAGTCTTGAACGTGTTCATTCAAAAATTTCTCCGTTGATTCAAACGGTGTATCTCTTGACGTTTCATTTGTATAATAAACTTTGTAAATATTCTAAATTTTCAGATATTTTGTTTATATATTTTCTAAGTTAATAAAATTACTTTATTTTCTTGTGATCTAAAATTTCATTGTTGTTTAAAATATGCTTGACGTAAAATGGTTCACCTATAAATTAACAATTCACATAGTGGAATGATATAGAAACAGATGGTTACGCCCCAAAGGAATTTGTCAAAAAGAAAGTAGTGTCTTACGTAGTTGCTTCCGATAGGATTTAAGAAATACATGAATCGAAGAAATCTGATTTGAAGGCTGACCCAGGTCCCAGTTTTCATACTACGATCACTGAACTTTTCCAAAAGACCAGGAAACACTTTTTCAATACTAAACTGATGTAGATAATCCTTATCGATCTTTCATTTAATCTTAGATGACTCATCATGGGTTCCGAGCACTACCCAATTAATTATGATTTTAAAAAAATATGCAAAACCGTTGTCCCTGAAAGACATCCCTGTAAATTCTCATCAATTTCATCTGAATTCCCAAGCGATAAGTGATTTAGTCTTAGATTATATAAAAAGGATGGAGACTTCTAACTAATGGGATATATAATTTCTGTTTTTTTCGTTAGCAATATCTTATGAAAAGAACGGCCGATTTTGAACCGGCTTAAGTTGATCGAAGTGGTTTTTAAATATCAAGAGCTGATATGTTTGTGGAATCGATCGGTAAAGTTGTTTAAAAAATATTTAAAAAAACCAATTTAAAGAAGTGATTTTTTAAAACCACTATCCGCTCGAATCGGTTCCCGTTCACAGAAAATCTAAAGTCAGGATCACTCTTTAGAACGCCATCACCTTTGGTTTGAATTAAGCGGGTCCTACTCTTGTAACCACTTACACGTCGATCACCTTAAACCATGTTAAAATCAATCAATTCCTCAATTTGAAAAATGTGATGATATTTTGAAAAAAAAAAAAAACTGGAACAGTTAATGATATACATTCTTCGATAGAAAATATCATTAATCAGTACTTTTTATATGGGCATCGGTAGATTTAAAAATCAAAATAATAGTGATTCAGCTCGAAGATTTCAAAAACATTAAAAATAAAATATAAGAACAGGTCACGGAAGTTTGGTAGTTAAAATTAGCGAGAAGTTACAGGAATATCTTTAATACTCAATCGTTTTTCATATATTTTTTTTTACTTTCTTTCAATAAATTGTTCGTTACTGTTGTTGAAATTATATCACCTATTCAAATATATAAGACTTTAACTCAAATAAAGCACGTTTTTTTGTGTGTAGTCGTTGTTTACGTTTAACTGAACAGTTTTGGATGTACAATTAAAACAGCCAGAAGAGAACGAAGTATACGAAGGAGCTTTAAGCAATATTTTTAAGGAAATCAAAACAACATTTTATAGTTACCCCTTTTCGAAAATTAAGTCCACTCTAAAAACGACAAGTTTCATATATGGCGGTATCTACTAACGTTGATTATTCAAAACTAAACGATAGAGATATATTTAAATAAGTAATAAAACAAATCAGATACATTTAATTTTAATAATCAGAAAGAGATTTCAAACAAAAGAAAAGTTATATAGAAACCAAATCCTGGTACAAACTCTTCAATGATTGAAATTTATAGCCTAAATAGGACGTAGGATACATTCATACATTAACACTTACATGAACGTATACACACATATCCGCGTTTTACACACGAAAGCACAAAACTAAGTCAAATATATTCATGTTCATTTTGAAAAAGTTGTAACAACAACGAGCCATTTAAATAAACATTAAATATAACAACAACTTTTAGACACGCTAAGAAGAGTGTGAGAGCTTGAACATAAATGCCTACTCACTCATAATACAGTTATTTAAAATGACTACGGCTCTCTAAGGGGCAAATGCAAACGTATACGGTATAAACACATATCCAAGTGTACAGGCAGACACTCATACATAAAAGGCTTAAAGTGGTAAAACCATTATATACAGTCTCTCTCCATACACATAAATCGACACACATACACACATAAACATGCTAAATGATCAATGACGACTGCACAGAGAAGACAGCGTGAAAATAACAAATTTATATTACAAAGTTTCAAGGCTAAATAGGACAACATAAAAGCAACAATGCAAAATAGTGTAGGAGACGTGGTAAATATGAAAATCAGAAAATGAGTTCAAGGAGTTTTCAAACCAGGGAGTGGTTGGTGTTTATATCCCACCCAAAAACTTTGTTCACCAACTTTCGTAAAACTCTCTATCCCTGCCACGTTGTCTAAGGCCAGTTGCCGACACTCTTCGGTAGTTTTTTCACAATTCATTTTATAGATATATAAAATTTGCTTGAGTGTGTATGTGTGTGTGTGTTGATTTTAAGATGGCTATAAGAATTTATTGCATATTCCCAGGTCACGCATAGCCAAGTCATGAATTTCTTTCATTCTTCCTTCGTGGAACGCTTTAATAAATGCTTTTCATATTAAATGCTTGTCTTGGGTGTATGTTGTGCTTGAATTCTTGAAAGAAACTTTGCCTAAGAAGAAGTAAATTTGTACACGAAATATATTTTTGTAAAAGAGTATTAAAGAGCCTTTTTTAGTGTATGTATTTGCTGAAGTGATTTAGTATCTCTTTATGTGCAAAAAATGGACACTTTGCGATAGTGCCGGGATGTTGTTTGGGAGTGTAGACATGACTACTGAGAATTTTTCAATATTTAAGAATTTAGTTTTTATAACAGTTTTAAAACAATTCAAACAATAGTTCAGATATAATTGTTGTATATAAATTTTAAAGCTTTTTATTGCAAAAATTAATAGACTTGTTTTACTTTTGGCGTTATTTTTATTTTAATAACCGATATTCGATATTTAGTCAGGTTGGCTTTTTCAGGAAATTATTTGCTTCAAATATCAATTATTTTCCATTATAGTCAAGTTTATATAAAATGATCTATGTAGGTTAGTCTGATATCTAGTTTCATATATGATCTCGATCGAAACATTGATAAAATTTACATGCCAACTTCTGTAAAATACCGTTAATCACTAGCAGTATATGAAAATTTTTAATAAATTAATTAAGTTGTGGAATTAATTGAAAATTTGCGATAGAACCAGTAAAAGAAGTAGGAAGTAGTTTTTGGGAAACTTCCATTTCTTTACTGCCAAAGTCTAAAAAAGTTTTCGACTGGTCAGGAAGCGATTATAAAGAATATCCAGATATCTGATTACTAATTTATTTTATTGCAAATTATTTGTAGTTTTTGCAGGTATTAGATTTTTACTTATAAAAAAGTAATTCCATTTATGGATAAATATATCTATTATAATAGAACCAAAAGCTTTAATTAGAAGATTTATATGAAAGCAGTTATTGTATTTAAATTACTTATTGTTATTTGTTTAAATGGTCGTTAATTGGTTTAGGTTTGTAGTTGATTTAAATTATAAAAATTACTTTGCCAAATAACAAGGAAATATCTATTCCCGATCTTTAAAAAAATTCTCCATAAGCTACTTTACCATATCAATTAAAAAAGTTATTAGACAAGACAAACAATGTTAGATATAATAAAATCTGGAACATGGATTCGGATTCACTCAAGAGGTGGCAAAAAAGAGAACTTCTTGCACTGACAACTGATTGTAAAAAGGATTCGATAAGATTCCGATTGACACTGCGTCCTGCTTACCAGTTTATGATCTTATTAAATTCTTTAGAATCTCTTTTTCTTACTGATATAAGTTTCTTGCGCCTTCTTGTTTGATGGCATCTTTAAAGAAAGTGCCCAAAAGATTCTAAAATGGAATCTTGATTGTCAAAATGAGCAAAAAACCACAAATTCATCAGTGTTGGTGCTGCTATTCGAATAAAAATTATCCAAATATTCGAAATATATAGTTTTCCGTTTCTTTTCAAACAAACAAATTAGTTCAAATAGTATTTTACTTATATTCTAGCTTTCAAATAATTTTAATTTCATTACCTTTTACAATACAAAATTCATACCTTGTTGATGAAAATAGAATGTATTAAGTAGGGAAATACATGAAAATACTTGTAAAAGAATGTTCATTAAATCCCATATTCATGTATAACTATAGAATTTCCTTAAAATGTTTAATATTTTATTTGTTTCCTAAATATGTCTGAAGGTGCTGTACTTTGAAGAGATTTAAATTTAATAATATAAATTTTGAAATAAAAATTTTTTGTAAGAACAACCGGAAAACACAAACACACTGTACTTATTTAGTACAGTTGAACGTAATAGGAATACTAAAATAGAAAACGCAATGGCCTTTTGAAAATATTCTTTGCTAAAAGAAAATCCGATTTTAATGAGACGACATTATAATTCCACATAATCATACAACATCCATATGCATCTTATACTTCAGAAATAATAAAAGTTCTTTTCAAACAAGTAAAAAGCCATCGGATAATATGATGTTGCTTTCAACAATAGAGGAATTAAATAATATAGTTTGGTATCTCTATGTGTATGTTTGTGTTTATTTAAATTTCTAAAGGACTTCTTAGACCAGATGGTTTTTGCTATTGATAACAACGGCGTTACATTTTTATTTAAATGTTTATATAATGTTTGGTATAAAATTCAGTGAAGAGAATAATATTTTCTGAGTTTTTGTTTTCATAAAACAACAATTAAATACTTCTTCTTATTAGGTGAATACAAAAACATAATGATCTGCTTTTTATGATTAAATATTTTTTTAAAAAGAAGTCAGTACTGAAAATAGAATGTCCGTTACGATAAATTCGATTCCATCATCATAATTAAACTGAATTCTTTACCGAAAACGCGATACGACTTCTGGTTTCATAGTCAACGCGTTGACTGCCTCAGCTAACAGCAGCCACAAACTTGTTTTCAGAACACAAACGGTCTAAAGAATGATCAAATTTTAATTGGGAGTCTCAAATCCATAAAAGAAAGACTCATTTAAACGATCATGCGATACTTAAAATGTACCAAAAATAAATGCAGACAAATAGGACATGAAGAAAAAATAGCCTACGCCCACACAGGGAATTAATTTAAGTTTGTTACCATCGATTTGGTGCAGCCCACGTAACCTTTTTCATAATGAAATTGGCACAAATAGAAACTTTTATTAAACTTTGTAAAGCAACTGGGCAAAATGATGATAATGAATTATATATATTTGTTTTTGTTACGAATAAAATTCTGTGAGCGTAGCCTCAAAGCGAACAGCGTATTTACCACTCGTTAGGAATATATTTTTTTCAACGGTTCCAACCAGAGAATGACATGCATACGCTCGCACAGACATTCTATTTGCAAAGTTCGTTGAGCATCAAAAGAAGCGAAAGAAATGGAAAAGGAGCAGCGAAGAAGGAAAAAGTAGAACATTAAAGTCTGTTATTATATATCAAGTTTCCATTTCGTACGTTGCCAAAGCCAAATGAATTTATTATAAACTTTAATGACATAAACAGAATGAATGAACTGAACGGTTACAAAAACACATCGCATGTTGGTGCTGCCACGGTTTCCAGCTTCTCCATACAAGTTGAAATCAGCTTAAGCTGCTGTTCTTTTTTCTCAGTAACCATTCACATTCATTTTGGCGCGTATATATTTCGAAAAGAAAGTAAATTGTTGTGGGGGGAGAAAGTATGTGTATGTGTGAGTGGATTAAATTGTGTGAGTTTTTTTGGAAGAGGAAGAACCTGGTATAGGGAGTGGTTATGTGGGGTTTGGTTGAATGTAAACAAACCATCTATAAAATATGGCATAGAATTTCTATCTTTAATGTCCTTTTTCATTGCTACACCAGTCTACATACTGAGTTGGGGAAGGTCTTTTAATTGAAAACGTATATTGTTTTTGTTTTTGTATATTTTTTTATTTCTATAAGAGTGTGATTTTATAGCCAAACATTTATTATCGTTGCTGCTTCAATCCATGTGAATGAGTTTGTAAACGTTTAAATGTGATTTTATACGTGTAGGTTGTTGGCTTGTTTGTATTCGGTCTGCAAGTTTGCTAAAAACACGTTTCCGTTTTAATTTAAAATAATCATAAATTTTCTGTTAAAATATACAATTGCCTGCTAAATGTCTTAAGGGAGTGATTGTTAATTTTCCCTTTTCAAACTTGTGTTATTTCTTATGCTTTTTTATATATAATTTTGTATAATGAAATAGTGATTTAAACTTAATTAAAGTTATATTTGATTTTGTTTCCTTGGCGTGATTTAATTAAATTAAATTAATATGCTTGTGATAATTAAGTGAATTGATTTATAAAGATACGAAGACTAATAATGTTGGTATGAAAGACAGATGTTCTTAGCTGCTGTAATATATTTTGTTGTTAATTGAAAAAGCTAAGTAAAACTTATTCTTATATATTCTTTTAATACCTTCTAAATTGGCTGTTGTTAAGCTTATTAAATTTTAAAAAATCTAACTTCTCTTATAACTTTTTTGCCTGACTGAGCTATTGTTTATTATGGAAAAGTGTTGAAGTAATTAATTTCCTAGTTAATATTCACGAGCTTTCTTGGGCAGAAAATTTTAAAATTTCAAAATCGGGAAGTGGTTGATCTTATCCTATTTTACAAAAATCCAACTGAAGTTTTCCCTAACTAATTTTTGGAGGGTGTCACTATGACTGTATGTTATGTGTGTAAGTATGTGACTGCTTATAACTTTCGAACAGCTAAACGGAATCAACGATTATATCTAGACTTGAATTCTGTGTAAAATCGAACCGACTCGCATCAGTAGATCTAAAGATATAACTGCGAAAAACTTGAACAACGTTTATTAAAGCGGCTTTTTTGGAATAACTTTCAAACTGCATTACTGGTAATATATGCCAAACTTCGATCACTGCAGACCAAGTCGAAATCGATTAAGCCGTTCATGAGAAATAAATATATTAAAACTTAAAACATACATTTTAAGAAAGTCCCACTAAAAGTTAAAAATTAACATTAAAATACATTTAAAACTATAATGAACCAAAATGCAAGTACCATTCTGAAAAAGACTTGGGCGATTTGTTCCCTATTCTTTATATATCCTATTCGCGACGATCTTTTTTATAATCATATTTTTATTAAGGTTCGTTATTTTAAAATTTAATTTTAATATTTTTTAAAGAAGCCTGTTTCTTTGTTTTCTTAAATGATATTTATTATTTTATTTTAATGTGCTTCGAAGGCATATAAAAATACTTATATAAGAGATAAGAACATGAGTACAATGTGACGTATGAGTAACAGTATTATTAATATTAAGTAAACGGTTGGGAACACCATACAATAGAAGGATTAGATTCATACGTACATAAAAGTAGTGCGAATAAAAAGCGTACAAAAACGTAAATACTTTAAAAAATTCTGAGATTATATATCAGTTAGTTGGCCTGATTCTTTTATAGTAACCGAAAACTGTATCAATCAAAGCATATCACGAGCGATTTGTTTAATATGAAAATTTATGGGGTCGAAGAGCTCGAAAACCTCGAATAGTACAAACACCACGTTACGATAACGTTACGGTCGTTCATTAAGGTCAACTATTTTTCATACTTTTTTGTAATCGAATTTGGAAGGTATTAAAAGTTTGTATATAGTCGGTTTAACAGCAGAGTGGATGATATCAAAAGTAAAAGGATGAGCAAATAGAGAATTCCTTGTAATTTTTTATTTTTGCTTCTTATCTCGCCGCGGAATATTATGCTACCTACAAAGGGCATGGTACTCTGTTCCGAAGTCATGATTCAGGAATAATTCAATGCCTAAAAATTAAATACTTCAGAAAACAGAAAAAACCGGAATGCACATTAATAATAACTCGCTGTATTGACATGTTATAGATTGACTATAATTTTATCAAACTTCTAATAATATGAGTCCTTATCGGACTCATATGAACCGATCTTCTTTTATATTTTATTTATTTAGAGACTTCACTGCTAAATTTCATAAAGAAACAAAATTAATATCGCTTACCTAAACATTAAATATTTCAGCTAACTACTTTATCCTTTAGCTCATTTTATTATTATCATATAAAAGCATATAATTGATAATTTCAAAGAAATTAAATAAAACAGAAAACGCAAGATAATTATAACCCAGAAATATTCCACAATGATAATGGCTAAAAATAATTAAGATAATGCAGTTGTTAATGATGCTGCTGGAAATGTGTACGAATGAATAAATTTCAAGTTTGTTTCTTATTTTGCATTCAAAAAGGGGTAGCAAGAATATACAAGAACTACGAGAAAAGTAGCGGAATCAATTCATTTAAATTAAGTGAATGAATAACTGAATGACTGGCTGAGTATTTAAGAAGAAGAAAAAAAACTAAACAAGAAGGAGTTGTTGATTGCTTTGCAGTTAAGTATTAATATAAGAAAAAGTTAATGCGAAAGGAAAATTTAATATGAAAGAACTGAGTAAACAAACGAAAAGTTTTCTTTCCTTGGCAAGAGACAAAACAAACTCACACATTTTCTTTTATATACTTTTTGCTTTCCGAGTACAATTTATAAAACGTTTGGAAAACATTTTCTGTCTCTGTATGCAAATGCGTCTGAGGGTGTAGTTAAACAAACACAATAAAACTGAGTGAAAGACAAATAAACAATTGTAAATTTGTTTATTGTTGCTGATGTGTAAATTGTACGTATAAAAATTATACCCAGCAAAGATTTTTACTTTAGATTTCAAAGGACTCTTATGTGTGTGAAATCAGACTGTTTTTGTGAGTCTAAGATGATTATTTACCTTAAAGATTGTCGTAATAAATAATTATTTGATGTTGAATTTGACTAATATTTATTAATGTGCCCTGATATTTCGCAATGGTAATTAACCACCTCATATATAATTAATTTTATACATATTTTTATTATAAGTTTTGACCTGCATTATGTTTCCCACAGCTCTTCAAAATTTACTCCGATTGGAAAAATATATCTGCAAGTTTTTTCTAATTTACAATTTGATAAATTAAAGAAAATTTGTCATCATGGAAATATTTAGGTATATTTTTTAATCAAATTAGCTTGAGTTTGCAATATGTTTTAAAACACAATTGTTGGAAATTTTTATTTAAATAGTATCAGTTAACGCAGAAAGAACTTGAATTATATCCTGGGATCGATCAAAGCATGTGGAGTAGGATAAATAATAATAAAATTAAATTAGAGTATTTGAAATTAGTATTAATCTTGATGAGAAAATTTTACTTCATTTCGATCGATATCGAATGCGATAATTCTTTTTTTTAGTATAAGATTCTTAAACATAACAATTATAAAATGTAAAGATCTTATTTCAACTTATTATTATGTCCCTTTTTCATTGGTATTTATAAGGCAAAGCCTAATTTGATGTTAACTTTTACAACAATAAAAAGGGAAGTAAAAAGGGAATGAAACAAAAGTTTATAAAAATTTGTATCATTATCAGTAAGAACAGTTTTGCGAAGCAAATCAATTAGTTTCCTTTGAAAATATATGAATGATTTAGTAACAAATTAAATTAAAATTTAATATTCTTGGGCTCGACGAAGCTTTCCAACAAATTGATAAGTTTAGGAGTAGCAATCCAGGGTTAAATGATTAACAAGCTTAAGGAAATATCAAATTCTTAACAACAAATCAATGATCACTTTGACTTAATCAAGGAAAATTTCTCAGAATAAAGGTATTCCTAAGCAGTTGTCTGAGGAGCAGAAGTGTGATTCAGACACACAAAGAAAGACAGGAAATTATCAGTGGTGTGGCTGGAGTTAGGACATAATTTCCAACGAGGCTTGATGTTGACTGAAACAGAACTGCTTTGCGACTAGTCCTTTCCAATATATTATATATATATATATATATATATATATATATATATATATTTAATTATCAAAAATCGTTCTACAAATTGTTTGCTGGGTCATCACCCATCACCCGTTTTAGATCTACAATCACATATTTAATTTAGATGGGTTTTGTTTACTTTTGCATGCAGTTTTTTTCTTTATATCTTTTGAAGTGCTGCAAACTAAAGCTAAAGGTTTTTGCATCCTTTCATCGTCATCGGCAACAACAGCAATATTACAGTCATTATTGTCATCATCGTTAGCGGCAACAAGAGCTCAGTATGTGCTGGTATTCATAGTTTCACTTCTACTCATATCATATCATATTGTTTGGTTGTGTCTCTATAAATGAGTGGAGGAACATAATGCTGCATCATGTGACTCATCAGCATCTTTTTGTTCGTCTGACTGTTGTTGACTGTCACAGCATCGTATGCGTCTGTGTATTATCAGAATTGTTAAGGTACAAAAAGGTGTGTTGCGGGTGTCGCTGTTGCAAGGATGGCAAAATTATTTGTATATTCCTACACATGCGAGTATGTGTGCATGTGTTAATATTTACTAAATACTTTGCAAATATATGAGTGCGTCAGTATGTGTGTATAAGCTAGTGCAGTAGTGTAGGTGTACTTATGTGTGCACATTTATCAAAAGGTTTTTATGTTTATTTTGCGTTAATGAAGTTGTTTTACGTATGAAACTTTCAACCGAAATATGCTCGCAGGCATATTTAACAGCGAACGGAAGGATAAAATGGCCAGATAGACAAACAGGCTGACAACAGTCATTATGCCAAAATGTGGAAGATGAAAACGTTTTACGTATATGTCTGCACATATAAACGTACACGGACGGTAAACAACAACAAAAAAGTAATTAGTACGCTCTTGGCTCAGTTCAGTCGTAATAAAAAGCCATATGAAAAACTCAGGTACACAGAGGCAGAGCAAAAGCTAAAAGAAAAAAATATATAAAAATAATGAAACGTCTTCCTTTTCAATTTTGCAATGTCAGCCGTAAAATTAAGCCAGAAATTATGAATAAAGTGCAAAAAAGCATAATAAAGTATGAGAATAAAAATAAATATTCCTTTTTTCCCTTAAAATAATAAAAAAAAGAAAATGTTAATGCCAAGAGGCTTAAGCCAAAATGATTTCATCTCCTTCTGCTTAACGCTACTCTAGAAAAGTTGAGAGACAAAAAAAAACTTCATTCACACTTTGACTCGTTTGTAAGTTTTTTCAACTTCTTTTTATATTTTAATTTAAAAATACAAATTTCTTTCATTTCATATATTCCCTTTTACTATTTTTGTCTTTATCTTTTATGGTACGTACTTTTAGAAAAAATAATCCTCCAGCCGGTAATGTTATCCTGTGTGATCCTGGCAGAATTTTCAATGGTACTCCATCTTTATACCACTGTATGGTGGGTATGGGTGAACCTTCCGCTTTGCAATTAAGAGTTGCGGGCTCGTGACGCGGCACAGTTGTGTCAATTGGATGTTCCACTATTCTGGGTGGATGAGAACCTGCGGAAAATTATAAGAAAACAGGAAAAAAAAATTAAAAATCATATATGGAAGACACAAACATCAAGTATGGAATAAATTTTTATGTACAGTTGCAGGTTAGTTTATACACAAACACTCTGCGTATTTCATTTAATATTTTTTTCTTGCAAATGTTACATTTTTTGAAACTTTTTTTAATGCACTTTTTCCAGATTTCCTTTTTCTGTTTTCTCTGGCATTATTATGCAAATTTTTTCTGTACAGTGGATTTATATTTACGTCTGCATACGAACACCTGTACGGGATTAAGTGCAATAATTTTTTTTTTTTGCGGAAAGATATTCACATTTGCGTGTGGACATCACATACAGAGCAGAAAAAGGGATTACAGCTCCGATTTTAAGGGCTTTGGAATAAAATAAAAACCAAATTTTTTAAGCAAAAAGTTGTATAAACCTTTTATGACAGCATTTTAAGTCTTTAAAACAAAAAATATTAATAATCTTTTATGAGAGAGTATTTTTCATTATTGTAAAAAAAAATTCATTGTTATTTATTACCCGATGGGAATATATTAATTATAAAAATCTGAATAAACTATGTTAAGCTTTTTTCCATACATTTTAATTGCAATATTTTATAAATGAGTTCTTTAATTTACAATATGATTCTTATGGTGAACACATAGGCCACACGCTTTTTACTTCTTTGGTAACAAGTATTGAATGCCTCAGAGATCCATATTTTATTACTGATTATTTGTCCAAAGAAAGCAATTTTGATGTGTCCTGGGATACCATCGGTACTTTAAAAGCTTTAACAATATTAATAGAAAAATAAAAACTATCGGTATTTTTTTGTTTGTTATACGACTATAAGTGAACAGGTTAGTTTAAGAGGACTGCCCGCTAAAGCAGTCGGAGGCCATAAACGTCACAATGTGACACCCAGAGGACTGTACTACACACAATCCTTACAAATGAAATACTGGTTCCTGAGAACCTCCCAGAACTTCTCCCGATAGTCAAAATCCTACAGGAAACGAGCGTCTGTCTAAGCCTACGCTGCAGTAGGACCAGGCAGTCACAGATAAGATGATGTACTGAATCTTTGTCTAACCAGCTCCTGCAGCGACCACAGAAGGGAAAGCTGAAACAATCTGGCACGTAAGCGATCGCTTAGCAATCCATTATGACTCCTACCAGGAGTGCCAATGACTTCGAAACATCAGAATGCCAAGATCGAATAGTCCTTTTGACATAATAGACAACAGACATGACTGTAAAATAGGCGTGATGGTTACATTTTATTAAATCATGTAGTTGGTGTTGATAGCTTTCTTATAACGTAAATAATTCTATAGTTTAAAGAAGTTTATGACTCATTGACAACTACACTGCAGTCTGAAAAAGAAATGATTTATAGTGTAAAAAGCAGAACATAAAAACTGAAAGTAAACTTAATTCTATATCTTAAATAAAAACGACAACTTTCACCGCAACGGAAAGTGAAGAAACGCAAATGTAAAACACCGACTTCTGGAACGTCAAGTGATGATTACTCATAATATTAAAAAGGAAACCAAGGGCTAGTTCGCCTCTCACTCACGACAGCAAGTCATGTGAAAGCGAAGTTATTAAAATACTATATTTCATTGTGTTTTCTTGCCAATGGGTGTTGAATTTATTTATTTGTTTTCTTTCCAACATAAAGACATACTCACGAAAGGTGGCTAAAAACTGTTGGTGCCATTTACCACAAAACAAAGAAAAACAACAAAAAAAAAATCAAGACGAAATAGAAGGAATAACTTTCCAAAAGTCCCTTTTTCATTAATATTTGTTAGCAAACGATAACACCCTTGACAGGCTAGAGAAATATGAAAACATTTTGCTCACACACAAATACACATACAACTGAGTGAGACTGGTCAGTGTAGGAAAAAGGCCAAGGGCCATAAAGTGTCAACAATCTGATTCAATAGATTATATTCTTTCTCATGTGTTTTTATATGTGCTGTTGCACCAACTCCCTTTTAAGTCGAAAACTCACAAAATAAAAGAAACCAGTCGAAAAGGAAATAGTGATAAAATACAAAAAGAAGACTGCCCTTGCCGTTTGGGCCGTTTGCGTTAGTTAAAAAATGGTTAAATAAAAGTTCCATGCGGAATGTCCCCTGCAAGCAGCCAACCGGAACAGGCAAAGTCTCGTGCCGTTTTTGTTACTTTTATTATTGTTGTTATTTATTTTATTTATTATGTTGCCATTGTGATCATTGGTAAAACCGTCTGACACGCCTTAATTGCACACAAAAATATAATTTAATTTGAATAATAACCAATTTCAAACGAATATAAAAACGAAATGAATATTTTTGTTCAAACAATGACACCAAAAACTGCATTATGGCATTTAACACCAAACAATCAATGTGTGAGACAGCACAGCCCAGTCTTTAGGGGTTGACATTCTCATCACTCTACTCATTAATTACAAACAATGTAAAATGCACCCCCCTCTACTCTTAACAAAATGTTTGTTCAATATCCAGCACATGACACACACACACAAAAATGTGTTGATATATTAGCTACGCTTCACTTTGAGATGCAACGTTCATTCATTTACACGGTCCTACGCTCACTTATGAGTGTTTAAAATATTTATCACCCGATGCCAGCACCGGGTGCATGTTTCCATTGTTAGTCTTTTGCTGACTTGCTGCATGTGAAAACGTGTGAGTGACTGAATGACTGCATGCACGATGATGCATTATATATGATGATAATAAAAGCACAATAAAAATGTTGGAGTTTTATAGTAAAAAAAGAAATACTTTGAAAATTGCTCATACCGTGTGGGTGCAAGTGTTCATATTTTACAATATTTTTTTATTATTCTATTTCAGGAGGTGCAGCTATTTTTGTACTTCAGATATTACATGTGCCCTACACAGAATATTATTAAATTTTAAAGAAAATGGTATATATATATATATATATATATACATATATATATATGAAATTATATGGATATATATATATATATATATATATATATATATATATATATGAGATATTTTTAAATGAAAAATGATCTCGCCTTGAAATTGTAACAGCAGGAGGTTTCTAAATAGTGGGATTCCAGACTTTCGGCAGTACTTAAGAGAATTACATAATTCCTCAGGAGTTTATTTTACAAAATATTCTGTTCCAGTTCACATAAATAGATCGGTATCGTTTTAGTAGCCACACAGGAGCTCAGTTTAACTCCCTTCAAAATGTTAAAATTTTCATATAAGTAGACATTTTATATTATAATACTACGGTCTTCGTTATGAATTTTTAGGAAATAATTTCCTATGAAATATATCCCAAATAGTCAAGGAAAAAAAAATTAAGTAAAAGTGACAGAATCTTAAAGAGGTAGTTCTTAAAGCTCAAAATTTTTTAATTCCAGTTAATATCGTTGATTCATTATAATAATTTTCGTGGAAAACTGCCGATCAATTGGCTGATCGCGAAAGCAATGCGAAATCGATGTTTTTGTTTTGCTTTGAATGTTAATTGTGCGATTGACGAACAGGCCGTAAATATTTCTTGACTCTTTCCTTTACAAGATCGAATAGCTTAAAAATTAGAGAAAACTATGGTAGTGCTGTTGCAAGAAGTATTGAAAATAAGCTTACGTCCATTTAGAGCCGGAGTTCGACTCCACACTCAGTCATGAATATTTCTAATGTGAATTAGCGCACGTTTGAGTTAAATGTTGTCGGCCTGCAATTAAAATCCTCTAAAAGACGTACTAAGAGAGCAGAATACAGAATTCATGGGTGCCCGCAGCAAAAAACAAAAAAAAAATAAATAAAAAAAAAACACTTACGAAGTAAAACGAAAAAAATAGCTCCAACAAAAACTTATATCTATCTATATGTTCTCATTTATCTTTTTAATCTATCCCCTCATGTCTAGTACTCCCGTAAGTCATTACCTGAATATAAGTTTAGGAGATATTTTAAGAGATATCGTATTTGAAAGAAAAATACTTACGATTGAGAACAATCTATGAAGTCTTTATTCGATTCGCTTGAACGACTTAAGTAATTTAATGTTTAGATATGTTTTTATGTAGATGTCACCCGCTGTTAAGCCACAAATGGTTAATAATTAAAATTTGGAAGGTTTAATAGCAAAATGTAGCAGCACTTATTTCGATTTAGCTGGAACGTAGCATCGCAAATGTTTGTAGATATATTCAGTTTGGAAAGCGAGCCCTATTTACAAAATTGTTCTGCGGTTATTCCCTATAATTTTTATTTGAGTTAAATTATAATTCTACTGTACCAACATAATAATATTGAATGTAATATTTTGTTCACAATATTCGAAGGAATAAAGGACGATACTCATAACATATATTCTCTACAATCTAAATGATTTTTAATATAAAGCGAATGAAATAAAATGTTGAAACATAAAGAAAATAAACTCCAAAATATTTTGTTTTCATTTTAATACGAATTCGTTTCATCTTTTTTTCAATATTATTTATACCATATAAGTTGGTCGTTTTGTATCTCATTCAAAATTTTGCAACTCCACTTTTGCATGCATTTATTTTATATATATTTTTTTTATTCTCTTATCGCCCTTAAGCAAATGTTGCATGTCATCATGTAGTGTTTGTGTAATCAGCGAGTGTGAGTTGTACGTATGACTCGTAGTGGTTGGGGATTTTGTCGTGGTGTTTTTATGCGCTCTAAGTGGGTGCAATGCGTCGTGGGTGAATAACCCTCGTTGTATGTGAACATATTTTGAATATGTTTTCCATCATATCCGCCTGTGCATATGAGTGTCACCCACTCTATTCAGTACAAAAAGTTTAAACTGAGCGGTGATCTACTTTTAAAAGCACCCGTATATTTCTTTTCCTAACCAAAATTGAAGAGGGAAGAGAAACATGGATTGCAGTAAACCTCAAAAAAAAAAAAAAAAATATTGAACAAAATTTGTAGTCCAATAAAAACAGAACAAGTAAAAACATTTCTAGACAAGGGTCAGTTGAAAGTACAACATACAATAAAATCAAAAGGAGATATTAAAAACTTCAACTTGATTTTTCAACAACGCTGTGCTGCTGGAATACAGACTACCACTTTTCCTTTTAACTTTTATCTATTTCAGATCCCTTTTTTCCATGTGTAGTCGTTAAGAACTGCAAATTTTATTTTGCTTGGCAGGGTTTATTGTTTATTTCTTCATTTGACTTACAAGGACGTTCGTGTTTTTTTACTAATTGTTTATTTGGGAGTGTCCTGCGGCTGTGTTGTACATAAAAGGGGTTTCCTTATTTTGCTGGTTTTATGCGTATTTTTTATGTGTTGAATTCTGTTTTTTCATTAGATTTGCAATTGTTTTAAATAATGTTCTATACAAATATTTTTTTTACTTTTTTTCTTTGTGTCATCACATGTATGAACACTCATGTCACTCGTTTTCATGTTTGTTTGATTTGGCTGTTTTTTGGATGGTTGTTGGGTATTGAATTTATTTTGGTATTTCGTTGTATTATTTTAGGTCTCTTTATTTTGTTTGCAACATTTTCGTACGTACTGTTTTATTTGCGGTCTGTTGATAATTTTGTGTTGTCTCGTTAAAATGTTGTCCTGCGGTTTTTGCAACATTAAAGTCATTATAACTTTAAACAGTTAATTTATTTATAGGAAACTGGCTGTTGGTATTCAATGATTAAAACTTTTCTAATATTCCTATAGTTAAATTATCTCCAGCCATTTAGACAAATTATGTGTTACGATTTTCACAGTCATTATTTTAAATGGCTCAATTATCCTTGATAGTATGTTTAAACACATTTGCTATAAGATAACGCATGTTGGCGGTAGTTAGTATATCTTTAAATATTCTTGATGTTATTAAAAATTAAATAATTTAAGTTATTCTTTCGAAAACTGCAGTCTTCTAGGGAAATCGTATGTAGATTTGTTGTCCTTGTGCTTTGGGATATTTATCATGTTTTTCAAAATTAAAAAAATCTTCCCAAACAATCGACCTATAAAAATTTTATATATGAATTTTATTAAGTATGGCAAGAAATAGTTCAATACAAAATAGTTACAATTAAAATGTTATTAATTCTTAAACTTCAAAGGGAAATTAACTTAAGATGAGGCGACTTTGGTACGCTAAAAGAAGGACGAAGTCCTCGTAGCTAATCGAAAAGTTTGTCGTTAATGATTTAATTGAGTTTATGTATGGATGCCATCATTTATAAAACTTTCTTTAGCTCATTTCAATTGGAAATCACTAATATCGAGTGCCACTTTCTTTAAGCTTTGTGACTTAAATTGAATAGGCTGATGCTCACAAGATCAGATCATCATTCTTAGTCATGCATACAGTTAATCATCAGCTGCTTAGTTAATATTTGAGTCTTGATGTTACCTAAACTCCATAGAAGTAAAATATAAGTAAAATGCTAACCCCACAATTGCAGGCCTCAAACATGTTTCCGCTCCTCAGTCATTCTTTAAAAAAATTTAATTAATTATACTTTACCTTAAATTAAAATAGAAGAGATTTTATTAATGATATATTAATAAGTTACGATCTCAAGAAAAAGATTCTACTAACGTGATTGATTTTTAAATACTTTAATATTCACAAAGAGGCATGCGTTCTTATCTATCCCTTTTATCACTCTAAAATGCATATAACTGAGTGATAAGAAGGCAAAACAAATTTAAGAATCGATATTTGTAAAATTGCGAGATATAAATTTATTTTCTGTTAATTAGCACCTGTTGGACTACCGCGCTATTCGTAGAAGGTCAATTTACTAAAATTTATTAATTTACCAATATTCTATCAGTTGCAATTGAATCTTAATTTGAGTTCATGTTTAATCTCTACAAAGCAATTGCAAAACTACAATCTCAATTATGCTGATTTGTAATATTTTCAACCATCCCTTGTTAAATATGCATCTGCTTGGCAGCCTGACAGCAGCATAAAACTCACATTAAAGCCGATATCAACAACATTATAAAGTTCATTTGGCTAAAAACTCCTCTTCAGTGCTGTTTTCACTCATTCAACTGCTGCAAATAATGTTCCAAAATTGTTGTTATAAACCAAAATAAACTATCAATTTCGTATGAAATTCTTGGGCACACTGAACTAGAATTGTAATACTGTTTCCTCATGCATGCATGAATGTGCATGTATAATCGTTCCATACATGTGTAGTTATGCTGGCACATATTCATGTTAACTAAAACTCTTTTTTTCTATTTTTTATCTCTTACAATTTTCTTGTTCATGTTTGTTGTTTTCTCTAGTGTAGAATTTTAAATTTGCATTTTGGCATAATTTCTTTATTTTGTAGCTCTTGTCTTCTTCCAACCTACAAATTTGTGTTGTGCCTGTTCTTAGTTAGTGTTCCATAAAGTCGTGCACACACACACACAGAGAGAGATTTATATCAAACATATCCATACGTACACAAGCAAGTGCAATGAGTTTGCTATTATGGAAATTAAAGTGTGCCAGCAAAAAGTAATTTTTCACAAAAACAAAATAGGACAGGGAAATATACAAACAACAAAATTATAAAGAAATTACCAACAATTATGTCATGTTGTTGTTGCTTGTAAAAGTTCTCTAGAATTTTTAATTATTTTTGTAATACTGTGCAACATGCATACATGTTGCTCGTTGCTAGTTGCCAGTTGCCAGTTGCCAGTTGCTGCAATTTGTAAATGGTTTGCAATAATGAATTCAGATTAGACGAAAGATAAAACCAACTTGCAGATCAAGAGATATGCTTGCAGGCAACATAAATATCCTACACTATGTGAGAGAGAAGAAATATATTAAAAAGTATCTCAGTACGGCCAGATGTCTTTCATAATATATATTAAGAAATTTATCAGGATAATATTAATAAATCCTTTTGCTATTTTGAGCCATTTAAATAATTTTAAATTCGTTTAATTTTTAGTTTCATTAGATCACTTTATGAATTTCATAACCATATTTTAGCATTTATTTGGGATAAGTATTATATTACCGCATATTCTCTTCTCTTCCGTATAGATCCTCGTTAGTTGCATCTTAACTGCTGTAGGCCCACTTTTATAACAGCTTTTTTTAAGTAAGTATGTACATGGGCTTTAGCAGAACCTCTAAATAATCTTAAGAACTACTTGTAAACAAATTATGCTTTCTTTGGCAACATATTTCTTGGTCCCTACAACTTTCATTAAATTGTTGCATGTTCTAATAATTATGCAAATTTGTATTTTCCTTCAGTTTATTTTCTTTTTCTTTTTACTTTTTAACAGGAAATTGTTGCAAATATGTTGCCTTGTTAAGTGAAAACGAAACCTGCATATTTAGTTAAATGCACAATTTTTACTAAACTTCTTGCTCCCTTATAACTGGTAATTATATATATAAGGATATGGCATCAAACCCCAAATAGGCAGTTTTCCTTAATATTGTTAGTTTTTTTACTTGTATTCCTTTTAATTTATTTTTTATTAATATATCAATATTTATGGCAGTAGTTTATTTAGTTGCTTTAAACTGCATTTTGTGGCCAACTACTGTAAGTGAATGTGAGTTTAATATTTCAGTTAAGAATTGTGGGTTTTTCTATGCACAATATTTACAATTTCAAAATAGTTTTAGAAGTGCAACGGAAGTAAAGTATTGCGAAGTTAGAAATATTTTATGTGGGTCATTATGTTTAGAGGGAACATGTAATCATTTTATATTGATCACAGTGTGGCAATTTCTATATTATTGTAATCATTTTTCATTAGAAAGTTATTCATTAAAAATTGTATATTCCGATAAAGCCCATAATGGGCAAGTTGCTGAGTCGTAACACGTTGGTGCAGTGCTTTCTGGGAAAAAGATACGAAATACAGATGGAAGGATACCTGGGTCCCGCCATGTATTAAAAATCAATAGTAGGTGACAAACCTATATTGGTTTGACCTGCGAAGCGTGACCAGTTTCCTTGCACTGGTACCACGACATCTGCTTGTGATTTAAGCGGGGAATGAAGCGACGTTGTTTCCCTAGACCCATTTATATGCCTGAAAGTGTGTGAAACATCTGCTTGAGAAGCGAAGCCCGATTTAACACACGTTCATTCGAGTGGTGGCATGTGGCGTACCTCGTTCTTCCCCCATGATTGGTTGATTTTGTGGCCAGATGTTGGATGAGGCCTCTTCAGGGAGTCCACGTAGTGGCTATAGTTTAATACCAATAATAGTTGGTAGATATGTCATATAAGGGTTGATGTCCTGGCATATTGGTAGTATGTTGAGACTTCGACGCAGCTAATGGCAGTCTCTATGCTAATCAGCAGATGTTACGGAAGGGGTGGTATGTTGTTGGTGCTGGGATTGTCCAGACGGATTGATGATATGACTTTGATTTTTGGGTCCTCTTGGTGTTCACGACATGTATGTCCTCGGAAGTAACATGGGTTTTGTATAGGCCCGAACATCTTAGCAAGGTGTATGAGTATGATTTTGTAGCGGAGCCATATGAATGAAATTGCAACCTGTGTAAGCCCAAGGGCTGCTATGATGTGGCCCTTGAGTCAGACAGGGATAGTGGTGGACACATAATTTCACTCGAGGGCTGATTGCACCGTCAGGTAAGGCCGTATACGTAAATTTGAGTATTCTATTTTCGTACTGCAATTGCGTGGCATTAATCTTGCTGATACGGTGGTTCCAACTGAACGGAGTGCCATGTCACCACAAAAATTATTTTCTGTAATGACCCATTTGATTGGCCACCAATATCGTATGAGTTAACCGTATTGGATTCTTGTTCTTAAGGTTATAGTATGTCACATTTCTACGTCGACAAACCACAAACTATTGAACACCTGAAAATCTAAATCCAATGAGTTACAGGCGAAATACGGCCGCAAATGCAGCACAAAGTTATTAAAAATGTATACTCCATATAGAGTTTTCTATGCCAGCCTTAGCAATCTCATGGCAGAAATTATAAATAAATATTAAGTTTATAAACTTTTCTTTCAAATGAAACCCGTTTCATTGATATATAGAAATGTAATATATTTTTTCTTATTATAGTACAAACTTTTGACGCTTTATAAAAACAATTCTTAAAATATTCAAAGGGGTATATTAAAATGATTCATATAAAAATATATAGCAAAAAATAGAAAGAAATAAAAATAATAAATAAAGAAATCAGTTCCTTCGAGTTTAATTTCCAACGTTATTTCTTCTATGGAATGTCTCAGTGTGATAAAAAGTTTTTCTCTTGCCAAACAATTACAAAAGAATAAAAACTTTTACAACTTCATTTTTTTTTTTGCCATTGTTCTTGTGTTTGTTTTAAAATTTCCAACATCTATTCCTTAACATTTACATTTCACACTATTGTTGCCTGTTTAAGTTTCTTCGCTATTTTGTTTTTTCTTTCGTTTTACCTTAAAAAAAAGTTTATTCGTTTCTCTGTTTGGTTGTGTTCAATTGTATAAGAATTGTTAAAATTGCATTATCCCAGTCCTGTTGCTTTAAGCAAAGTATAATAAAAATATTTGTGTGCATATAACTCGGTTACAAATGTACATGTATTAGTGTCAAACTGTATTGTATGTGCTTCTGAGAGAGTTTTGAAAGCTGTTGCTCAGTGCGGCTGGCTTACTTCCATGTCATGTAGAACTGTAACTTGTACGTGCATATTTATGCATGTTTAAGTTTTCAACTTTTCTTTTTTTTCTTGCACAGAGAAAAAGAAAAGCTACAATAACGTTAAAAATAATAAAAATAAAAAAAGTTTGTTATTCTTGTTCTTTAGCACGAGTTGATATTTCATTGTGGCATTTAACACTGTGTCGAGAGTAAATTTACTTTACCAGCACCATTTTTCTTTCATATACATTAACATGATTTCTTTATTGTTCTTTAGCTTCTTGCTGCTTATGCATGAAGGCCTATTAACAATTAAAAGTGAACTATTAAACGGCAAGTAAGATTAAGCAAATAAAGAAAAGGCCCACACAAAGTTGGACATACAGAATAAATATATGAACTTTTTTGTTTAAAGATTGTTTCGTATGCAGACTTTTGCTTGTTGGGATAAATAAATTCTTGCAAATAAATTTTAAATTTTCTGTTAAGAAAAGTTTTTTGTATCATGTAACTCATGTGTTACACAGTACTTTAATGAATCTTGGAACTATGGAATTTATATCTGAAAAATATGACCTTTCAAATTGAAATTGTAGGGAAATGTGCTGAATGAAGTAAAATAAAAATTTATTGTTAAAAATTTTAAATTTTTCTAGCAGGAATCTAAAAAATATCCGTTATAATCCGTTAACTTGCGATTCGGGTCTAGGAAACCCCTCACAAAAATATTTTGGCATCTTTAATATAAAATTTTATTTGCTGTGAATCTCATGCCTTCAAATCCAACACGCACACAAATAAAGCATGAAGTATGTAACCTAATCCCCAAATTGACATCTGTAAAAATTCATAAAACGCTGTTGTTTAGATTTCAAAATTTGCTTGCAGGTTATATTTTCTTTATTTTCGGTACTCTGTGGTAATTAACTAAAGTGGAAAACATATTTCATCCTAAAATTAGAGAAAATCTCACACTCGTACAAACAGTTTAAACCCAATTTATAAAGATAAAAGTAAACTGACTTAACTAAACGACAATATCCACCACATACAAAAATGAATCCAGAAAAATTTCCAAACCAACAACAACTTAATCGTACCAAAAAAACCCCTGGTATGAAAAATTACAAAACAACAATTTCAGTACATATTTACACAGGACCTCTTCCTAAATATTCTACCAAACAAACACCATAAAATCCTCCCCCAAAAATTAAATTTCAACTACTGCTGTTGATGATGAAATATTGCATACGGCAACAACAGCCTCATCGTTGAAATGGCATAGAGAAAGACAATAAAGATGCTCTTGAAAATATTTTGCAATTAAGTTTAATTGAAAATTTTCACTTCAAATTATGATGATGAAAACGTGCTTAAACCTGAAACATAAAATTTACTTTCACAACCCTACACCAATTTAAATGAAAACAACAAATGTTCGAATAAAATGAAAGTGATTTTTATATATTAAATATGTTTAGTTGGTTGAGTAAAGCACGCAAACACGTTCAAGCAGGTAATATGAAAAGCGTTTGTATTTTATCATGTTTTCATAAAATTGATATCCATATCTAGTTGCAGACATTCCTGATGTAATGAAACTTCAAAAGGTCGTCCTCATTTCTAACTGTTGTCTAACATGGTGTTGCTAAGATGCTATTAAATTTTCTAAAATTAATAATAAATAGAATAGGTGAAAGTAAGAGCTACAGACAATATTATTTGTCCTATAATATAAGACAAATTGGCGTTCATAGAATATAAACGGGTTTTAAAAACTAATAAAGAGATTCGCATTTAAATATATATTAAATCAAAAATATTTAAGTATATTTCAAAATCGGGCTTATATGAAATCACCCTAAACTACTGAAGTTCTGAAAGTTAAAATTAGGGCTTTGACGAGATAAGTGTTATTGTAAAAAATTTTGTGAAAAGAGCCACCGTCTGTAGACTTGCTGGTGGTGGTCATTATTCATTCCCGTATTTATGTTGTCATCAATAAAACTCAATTTGTTCAAAAAAGTGTGGTTTAAGAAATTGATTTTAAAAAAACTTCTACGCATGTTCTTTGCCTCTTTTATAAGTAACTCAAGATGCAAGCAACGAATATCAGTATATATTTTTATTTAATATATTTTGATTATGAACCAACATGCAAGTATCTCTCATGCTTATGATATATGAAATATAGGACACAAGGCGCCCGACACTTTCTGTTTTTCACCATAATACTTGTATTTTTATTTCTTCTTGTTTTTAGTTAATTTTAAATTTAATTATTAAATGTTTAGTACGATTTTTTAAATAATGTTTATTATATCTCCATTTTTATATATTTGAGTTCTAAATATATAAATTATATATTGTTGTTTTACAGACAAGCCGCATTGGACACAGCTTATTATGCCGCATTATTGCACATATTTAGTTTTTTCGAAGCCAATGTAAAGTATAAATATGGGAACTATTAATTGAACATGATGTTTGCAGTTTTAAAACAGTTTAGGATCAGATTTTGCAACAAAGCTTGACACATTTTTAGTTAATATTTAATAGTTATGAATCAACATACAAGTTATATTGTGAAGAATGGATCAGGCATTCCATATATGAAATAAAGGAATCAAAGCGACCGACACTTTCTGTTTTTCACAATAACACTTGTAGTTTTAGTTTTTATTAATTTTATATAAAATTTTTATATATCACGAAGGTTTTTTTTTTAAATAATGTTTATTATATTTCCTTTTTTATATATCTGAATTCAATATAAAATGAAAAGTGGGTTTAAAAGAATTAGTGATATACAATGAATAAGAATATTATCTGAAATTATGAATTTTTAGCTTTCTAAGATTCTCTGCCTTAAAACTACACTTTTGTGTTGTGGCAGTTGCTGTAAGTGAACATCTTCCATTCAAGTTCTCTGCGTAGAAGCCGCCGCCTACTCTTATTCTCCTTTTGAACGCATCAGTAGAAACTCTTACTGAACCACGGGTTATCAGGGTCTAAAATCGTTTCCCGTCTCTCCAAAGAAAAATTTTTGTTAACAATAGTCACGGTTGTCATAAATTTCAGAGTTTTTCATCAGAATCCTGGCATGACCGTTATCAATCCTTGACTATTGGATAGATAGAAATAAAAAAATTACACAAAATTTGCAGATGAAGAATATTTTTCAGGGATTGTAAATAACATGTTTAGCAGTTTGTAACCAACCTGCTTTTTCTGCTGATATAAAATTCTATTATTTTTACAAAAAAAAAAAAAATCTAAAATATTTATACGAAATCTCCTCAATATTATGAACTCTTTTCTGATTCATTAACTCTTGTTATAAAAAAAACCATACAAAATAATATTATTTTGCGCAAAATGTTGTTCTTCATTTTCGTTTTACTGACATCATCGTTATCGGTATCTTCATCAATTTTGCTGGTTGCTTTCATCGTTCAATGTCTTGCTATCATTTGTCTTCACATCGAAGCTATTTCGCTTGGGTTCATTTTGATTGTTGTTGATTTTGATGGGATTTCAAATGCACGAGTTGGCAGTAGCCGTAGTCATTGATGTCATAGTGTTGGTGCTGTTGTCGAGTTACTAGTCCTTGTAATCATACTAAATACATATTTTTCTCTTGCTACAGATTTTGGGTCGGGTTATTTAAAGTATCACTTGGTATCGGTTAGCTTTGAACGTTTCTGTTGCTTTTCTTTCTTTGTGTGCGTATTTTTTTTTGTTGCTTTTACAAAATTAACTCGTATAAAATGTTGTTTCTGATGATGACGATGTTGATAGAATGTCAGCTCAATATGATGTTGTAAAATGTAGTCAATTGAAACATGTTTTGACTTGTTTCTAGCTTTAATTAGTATTTGACAACACAATCCTTATATATATTTTTGGGGGGTTATATTTACCTCCGTTAAGCATGAGCCCAACTCAGTGAGTTGTTATGTGCAGCGGTTAGACTTTAGGTGTATGTGTGATAAAATAGGAAGAATGTGTATTAAACTAATTGTAAGATTGATTGGTTTGGTTTTATGAACGCTTAGAGTTCAAGAGATTGTGGTTTATTTTTACCAGTTTGTAAGTTTAAAAGGGTTAATGTGTAAACACCATTTTAACTGAAATATTATAAAGACCCTATAAGGACTGCCAATTGGAAGGCAACAAGTGAAAGTGGCAATAATTATTTATATATTGAGAAACTTACACTAAAAATTTAAATTGAATTAGTTTACATCAACAACTAACGATGTTTCTAAGAATATGTTTATTTAAATTTAACGGCGTTTTCTTTTCTAGAAAAAGTGCAAAATTTGTTCACTTCTTTTCGAAAGTGCGGCACTTTGCAGAAGTTTTAAAACATAAATTATTTTCCGCCTCGTATGTTGGATTAATTTCTAATAAATTCCTTACTTTCAATTTACAAAATGTTGCCATTTTCTATCGAAAAGTGTAAAAAATGTTGCACTTTTTTCGAGAAAAAAGTAAAAATATCAAATTAATAAAGTTTGACTTAAAAAATATTTGAATAAACAGATTTTGAATTAAGTAAAGTAAAAGTTAAAATAATTAAGATTTTAGCAATATTTTGGTTCTAATAAAATTCTAGTTCAAATTTTTGTCATTTAATTTAACACATTTAACTAAACGATCTCACAAATTGTTGTCTACATCAGTGCTGATAAGGGGAGTGTTACGATCTTCAAAACATCACTGTTTTGTCACAAAGTGGAAAATGGTTTTCCTAAGGTGAAGGAAATTTAAAACAATTTATTTAACGTATAAAAAAATATACTCTGGAAGAAACAATATATTTCATGAGGAATTGATAGTCAAAAATAACTTTCATATTCTGTAGAATAAAACAAATCAAGAAATAATTTAAATTTTCTGAGAGAAAATTAAAATCAGTGAAAAGTTAAATTTTCTGAAAAAAGAAACTTCGAAAATAATCTGTAAATTGAGTTGTTAATAAATCTCAAACAAATAAAAGTTAATCCTTTTGCACGTAGTAAAGTAAATTGTTGTCTGAATTTGGAAAATAATCATTATTTGATATTACTGGGAATACATTTTTATTTCCTTTCAGCTAAAAACTTTAATTAAATCATCTTATATTGTTGATTGCGTTGTAAACAAATATGACATATTATTTGATTTTTCCCATGTACCTCAAACTTGTCTGTGGTATATTTGGCACTCCAATTTTCAGAACACTCTACTCGTGTGCGAATACCAACTGATATACAAACGCTCCAATGCAAATACATCACACACTAACACAAATCAACAAATACAATATCCACACGTATTTACACAAATAAATGTATTTGTGTAAATGTATGCAGCTAAACATTGTTTTGTGTCTTAATGCACATAAATTAATTGACAAAAAGTCTTTTGTATATGTGTCTTTATACAACTGAGTATGCGTGGGTGGTGTTTCTTTACAAACGTATTAGTGTTAGAATTACTGATGTGAAAGCTTTTATGTGTATTTGTATGTGTATGAAGCTGCTGCCTAGGGAGGCATGCATGAGACCTATTATAAATAGAAAATCTTCAACAAATACATTAAATTAATTACGTAATGTAAACAACAATAACAACAGCAACAACAACAACAACAACAAAACTACACATTATTTTCATAAAATACTATACACTTCCATAGAACAACAGCACAGTGCACTAAAACTATACAACTAATAACAGCACAAATACTATATTTGTGTATGTGTCCCTGGTAACTTTAGAAATAACAATATCAGATGCTACATGGCAGAGATGGATAGTGCAGTGCTATTGAATATCATATAATTCTCTTGCGAAAATCTGAGAGTATTTTAAATATATTCTTAGACTACTGTGGAAAGTTGTATTCTTGAAATGCAAAGAAATAATTTTGCATTTCTAAAGATGCGATTATATGTCATGCCGTTTAGACACATGAAAAGTTTTGAAATAACTAATTTCAAAACAACTCGGCTTAGTCGCTTTCTACATTGAATCAACTCTCTATATATTTTAAATATCAAAAGCAGTGCCAACGTTCGTGTAAAATAGAAAAGGCCCACCATTTTAACTTCCTACTAGTTTGAAAGTCAAATCTATTGAGTTCTTGTATATAAAATGGCTTTAATTTATGAAGCATTTAGAAGACTTTCCTCTCAGTGTATTTATTCCCATATTCCAAATTAGTTTTCTGTAGCTGATTGTGGGTGAATTAGTAATTTTATGTGCGGACAGAATACATGTACAGATAGGATTCTACAAAAGTTACATGAGTAGCAGCTGCATATAAAATAACGCTGACATCTAACATAATATAAAGAGATTTATATGTTTGTTTGTAGTTGCATTGAAATAAATGTGAACAACCCAGTAGATTTCGAACTTAGGCAGTTCTCAGATCACTTGTACAACAACAAGTCTAATTATAGTTAAATTCTTGATCATTTAAATCGATTTTATTTGAAAGAGTATTTTGGAATAATTTCTTTTATTCCAGAGTCCTTAATTTTATTTTTGTTATGTGTTTAATTGCTTTTAATGTCGTGTAAAAAAATTCCCTTAAATTAAAATGCAACTTGCATAAGAATTAAAACAGATCCTTCACACAGGAGTGCCTTCTTCTAGCGCTGTTTTAATTAATACAATCAACTAAAACGCCTGCCAGTCTTACAAATATCGTTCACTGGGCTGGGTTGGTAATAACTTGAGTTTTCGCTTAACTAAATGCGAATCCACTTAAAGAAAACTTCCACACTTGTCTTTTAATATATAAAAATAAATTTCTCAGCCTGCAACTCATCAGCAACCATCCTGCCAGCATATTATTTTGCAAATATGGATGGTGGCTTTTCAAAATGAGTTTAGTTTTGGTTTATGTTGATTATGCATTCCCAAGTGGTTTTATTTATGTGCAGGAGTATGTATTTATCTAAGATTCTCTTACATGAGGCGTGTAGATGTATTAGAAGCATCATGCAGAACTTTAACTCTGCATTGTGTAGGTGTATGTGTGATATTATGCTTAAAATCTGTCTATGTATGCATTTTCAAAATGCACTTGTAAAATGCATATTATTAACCCACACAAACTTACTTGCAAGTAACACAAGTAGTTTTGTTTTTCAAATTTAAATACCAGCATGAGTTACAAGAGGTCCTAAATTCTATAGAAATTTTATGAGCTCTCTCTGTGTTTTATGCCTGACTTCGATTATTTAAATATCTTTCATGTTTTAGATTATATTTTCAAGATTGTAATTGCAGAAGTTTCCTTTTTATTACAACAATACTATACGAGAGAATAATTAGCTTTTTTTTGTTGAGTTAATGAGGAAAAGTAAAGTTATTAAAAGAAAAGTTGGGGTTATTAAAATGTATATGAGTCAAGTTTTAATAATAAAAATGCGGTCAGTTAGAATGTTTATGGAAATATTAGTCTGGAGCAATATATTGAAGCTACTGATGTTACAAATGTTTCCAGATTGTGAGGGATAAGCAGAACATAGGGGAATACTTAAATATATTAAAATATACTCTGGTTTATTTTCATCCCGCTACCGAAATGTGGTATGACTTGCGAAACATTTCAATTGTTGATCTTTTTGTCACACTGTGTAATATTACCGAACTTTTTGAATTTTTATAAGCTCTTTTAGATTCAGTTATAAGTTTCTTCGTTTTTTATGTATCCAACTCTTCTTTTATATTGTGCTTCCCCACTCGTATACTTAATATTATGTCACATCTATTCTTACAAAGTTGTTGGTGTAGTTCATGTTCGTATCTTCAAGTATGTTTTACGACATATCCCCAAAATATATACTAATTTAAAATAAAACAATTTATGCTGTCAACACTCTAAATAAATTGTTTTTATAATAAAACAATTATTGGTTGTCATTTCTCTTACACCTACAATTTGAGTCGGCAAAAAACCAACCAGTTGTAGAATAAAATTTAAGAAAATAAAAAACGAAAAGTGATCAGTGAATTCTTGTTATGACTTTGATATATATTTTAAACTTCTCACTTATTAAAATTGGAAGATTGAAATAAATATCTTTGGTTATTCTAAGAAATGTTGGGTAAAGGCTACTTGATGATCTGCATTAGACCCAGTGAAATACGCACAAGAACTAGCTAAAACCCTTTAATTGATAACTTTGAATTTATTAGTAAGATTTTGGGAAAAAAGAATTATCACATAATTAATATTAAGGGATTTTTACACTCACTCGTAGGACTAAAAAATAGATATCATTAAAAGAACAGAAGTTTTAAAACAAGTCTCAAATAATAATGAACCAAAATACAACTCTTATTTCAGACTTACCGATTAGAAAATATAATTGTGATTTAGCATTTTAAGAACATACTTCAAACTAAATAAATATAATAACATTTTGATAGAAGCATTATTAAAGATGTTATTCCTTGTGAGGAATACATCACATCAAAATGGCTCACGACAGTTTGAGCCATAGAAAGCATTCATGACTGATTTTGCGAGAGTGTTATTATATTTGTATGTATGTCAATGTACATGTATGGATGTGTGGCGATGTGTATATATAAATGAACAGCAAGGCCTTCAAACTGGTGGATTTTAAGAAATCGAAAAAAAGATATTAAAAGAATGTCTTAAAGTATAATTTTAGAATAACTTTTGAATGGCTTAACTGACGGTATCCGCAAGCCATCAGATACTAAATTAACTGTCACTCATGACGTGTGATTCAGTTAGTTAAAAAGCTTTGCTGTTAAAATTAACCGAAAGTTTCGGGGATAGTTCTTAAGAATCAACCTTCTTTATATATTTTTGTATTTTTCCACAGATTTTAATTAAAGTTCTTTACTACGTGGTTGTTGGTATAAATCTCAAAGTGAGTACTGACTAGAGTCACTCTAGTTTCGGTGATAATAGTACTATCATATTATTTTAAGAACAAATATACTTAAATTAAACAATACGATATACCATATCATGATTTACATATTATAATTTTAAACTATAATTCTTAAATCAGAAGCATATTTACAAAATTTCGGATATAGCAAATTAAAGATCAAAAAAATTCAGGCACCAAAATCTAATAGTGCAAAACTATCAGAAAGTTCACACAATTATTGCACAGCAAATAATTCAATTCTAAATAGTCATCGTTAAAAAACTACTCAATAATAAACAAAAACTTCGTTATGAAATAAAAATCAATTCAGTAACCAATCGAAAACTCTAATAGAAGTTGTCAACAGAGCCAAAACTGATCAGATAACTATAATTAAGAATCCTTGTTGTGTCCTCAACTTTAAATGGAAGCATGAGCTATTTCCCATACATTATCTATTTTATGTTTTCAAAAACTATTTAAAGGATTTGAAACAAAATTGCCAGAGAAAAGCTTAAACCACAACAGTGCTAAAGTGCAAATGCACAAGAACTCAGATAAACTTGCACGTAGAAATCCGCAAGCATCAGAGAGTGGTAGAGGGACGCAAATTATGGGCAACAAAACTTTCTAGCAAATGTTGTGCTGAATAAAAAAACCACCCAAAGCACACATGTGTCACCCAGTTAACTAGTAAAGCAAATAAGAAAAATATATAAGAAAAAAGCAAAAGCATAAAAAACAAGTATGAAATCCTTAAAATTTTTGCCACCTGCATGTTCTGCTCTAAAAAACATTGAAGTTGTTTTTTGTTGAATTTTTCTTCTTTAACTATTTTTTTATTTCCTTGTTGACTCGTATGTGGCACATGCGAGCATTTTGCTTAAAATATTTATTGAACTAGAAAATTCGATGTGTTGCAAAAAGAAAATATAGAATAAGAAGAAAACGGAAAAAAGTAGAATGTCTACCTAAAAGTTTACAAATATAACGAAAACGACATTAAATGTTGCATGCTGCCATTCCCTCACGTTGCAAAAGGAAGAAAGCGAAAAATGTTCAAACTAAAAAATCAACTTGGAAAAAGTGTGAGAAACACAAACATGATGGCTTTTAGGAGGTTTTAGTGTAATCAGAATTTTTGTTTCTCCTCTAGCAGCTTCCTCAGCCTTGCCTCGACCAACAGCTTGGTCACATGCAGACATCCTGCATACTCCCATCTGAGTGCTACATATTTAAATACACATACAAACGAATAATTTTGTATAGTTGCCGCTGCCTGTATGACTTTAATATTGTTTAACTTGCATTGACGGCATATGCTTGCATATGAATGAATTTCAATTTAAAAACTTTTGTCTTGAAAAGTTTTCTCTGCTTCAGTTTTTTATTTTCAACTTTCTTTCCTTTTTGCGTAGGAATTTCTAAAACTTTTTGGCATACCTTTATTTATTTAACAAAGTTTTTATAACAATGCAAATATTGATGTTTGAGTTAAAAGGACATTTTTATATGCAGTTTATTTCTTTTGCTTTGCATGTGAAGAGAGGCATAAATACCACAAGAAATTTAAAATAACAATAAAGAATTCTTGAGAAATTTAAAGTATATAAAAGCAATGAAAATTCCTTTCCCAAATGGACGTGTTTTTTTTTAACATATTATTCTTAGCAAATTGTAGAATATATTAAGAGACATTTATGAATAAAAAGAGGATTTAGAAAAATCCTTTAGCCTTAGACAAGTGATTTTACTGATGGATTCAGAAGCAAATATACCGAATTTTATAGTTTTTAATGCCTTCAAATTTGCAGTCCCATCAAATAAATATTTTAGGCAAAAGTCTTCATATTTAGATTAAACTTTAATTGAGAAAATATTATATAAAGTTTTTTTAGTATTAAGAAATTCATCAATATCAGTATGATCCTTTGCACTATTCAACAGCTGATATTTTAGCAGACGAAGACACTTCCAATTTTTTGATTGCATTTGCAGAGACTATTTGCCACCCATAAAGTGCCATAAGAATTACAAGTAATATGAAAAATGTCTTGGTTTGCAACAGTTGTTTTCAACGTTAAAAAACCTACAAAATAAAACTATTTTAAAGAGTTCTATTTTAAACTTATTTGTTTTGTTTTTTGAAGTAGCAGTTATTTAAGAATTGTCGTTTAAAACTCTTTAATATTGATTGTATGCTGACTCTTGTTCCCCGAAATGTTATATAAAAGTTAAAAATGTAGGGTTCTTGACTACTTCCTATGCGAATTTCACTATTTTCCACAACAGACACCAAAATCCTTTATTTATAAATTCGGACCCAACACAGTGAAATCTAATGATCTCCAATCAAAATTGCACAGATCGTCATTAAAATATAAATAATTGTTATTGTAAAAATTAAATAAACAAATAAAATCAGTATTAATTTAGAGCGGAAAGTAAGACCCAGTTTAAGAAATAAAACTCTTTTCCTCAGATATATAAAACACACTTTTAGGAGAGTTTTTGTTTGATGGAATATCCTTAAAAAGTTGTGTTTTATGGCGGCAAAATATAACTCAATTTTTATTTTTTCCTTGCAAAAATTGTACTCCAATCTGGAGTTGATAGCAGTCAGTACGAATCTATTTGAATGTGACAGAAAACGTTTGTGTGAAGAATTTTTGAGTTTAACTCGAAACTTTTATTCATGGTCCCTGGTTGGCACTCTTTGGTCAATGTCTGCTTTAATGTGCGGAACAATTTTACTTACTCTTTTAATATCCGTTTAAAAACATTTTATTACATTCAAATTGTGTTTCGACATTAAAAATGGTTTACATTTGAAGAGTGCTCAGGTTGATTTTCCTGTGAACATATTGCATTTTTCTTTAGTCCTCAACCAATCATGTTGATGAGGTTGATATCCTTCAAAATGTCAATACGAATAGCAATATCCATATATTCCTTAATGTATCTTAGAGATCCAACCGCACTTGCAGCCATATATTTTGAGATCACTGAATAGCCTCCACAAAGTTTGACCGTCGAACCAACACTTCGCTTTAAGGACTTCTCAGTCGGTTTTCCGCAAATTTTGACAATTTCATTTGTTTCGAAAAACATAAATTTACACTCTTCCGTATATAAAACACGTTTCCAAAAGCAGGGTCTTATATTAATATGAACCAAAAATCTAATATCGTGTGTAAATTTTCACAAAAACAGAATTACCTCAGCCGTACATATATATATTTTAGAAACTGGCTGGATATTGAATGGCGTCTTCAGGGGTAGCAATATGTTTCCTTTTAATGCCATTAAAATGCAAAACAGTTCAAAGATTATTATTTCAAGGACTTTGTTCAACTTTAATAATTTTTATTAAATTTATACAGGAGAAAAAGTAAACTCTGTTTTTTTTGCTTTGACGTTCAAAGTGTTTAAAATTTGTATGAATTTTCGTTAAATATTTTGCTTTCCACAAAAATTCTATTTTAATGATGTGATTTAAACAATTAGCCCCTTAATTTTAAACTGCCTGTTTCGAAATAAATACATTTTAATTGGTAAAACTTTTCTCTTGTTTATTTATATATTTTTCACATATATATTTTGTCACAACCTTCACAAATTGTGTTCATAAAACTTTCATGGAAACTAGTCCTGACCATAACCAGTCATTATATTCAATCACATAATTAATTACCACTAGAAAACAGACCAACTGCAGAGTATATTGAACTCAAACTCTATCTAAACTCTAAAAACTCACCAACACACATTCAAGTCATTAATTATTTACGCTTTTGAATTGAGTAATTATACGGGAAAACATATAACAGTTAAATGATTGAAAATGCATGAAAAAAAGAATGATAAAATGGAAAGTACAAGTAATGCAGGGGAAAATGTCAAACATTAAGCGGTAGCCAACCACCCATCCCTTCTCATAAATATTAGACAGACTTAACAGCATAACAAACTTTTAAGAACCAGTCTAACGACACAAATCATTTATGCAGGAAAAAATGTTAAACAGAATTTCTGAAAGAAACTAATACAATTTTGTCATAATATTGCTGGCAGAAGGGGGAATGTAAGCGATTAAATAAATTTTGTTTTGGTTGCCATTTCTACCCTTTTAAGTTGTCAATAAAATAATTTAAAATTTATGCTTTTAAGCGCTACGTTTAAAGGACTTCCTTAGGTTGGTGCATGTGTTCAAGTTTTTGTGCTGCCTTAATAACGAAAGGACATTTTAAAGGTCTAAGTATTTTTAGTTCATTCTTATTTTTGCTTAATTCTTCATAATCGCACACGCTTTTTACCTTTAAATGTGCGAGTAATTCAGTCAGTTATTTGTTCTATTTGTTCGCTTGAGTAAAAATTTAAAAGTTATTAAAACTAAATTAGGGTTGATGACAACTTTTTCATAATATCTCCCCATTATGTTGGGACAAAAGGTAGAACCAGTTAAAAAAATATAGAAAATGAAAGAAAAGAAAACCAAAGAGACTGATTTATAAAACTTGTATGTGGTGTGGGTGGTGTTATTTTGAGCATTTAGTTAAAAATGTCATACACTCGGATTTAAATGTTAGTTTTGGACTATTATTTGTGCGTATTCACTCTGACATAGATTTAAACTTAAAATGTTTTATTCTTTTCTGCAATTATATAAATCACTGTTTATTTAAAAAAAATTTATTACAAATATAAAAATCTATATATCAAAATATCTTCTCTATTGGCCCTATTGATCAAGGGCTCTACTGAGCATTGCTGTTGCCTTAATGTGGATCGTACTAAAACATAGAATTAAAATGTTGTCAAATTTGAGTTGATGAAGTAAATTCTCTTAATAATCAAGAAATATCAAGAATTAAACTCTCATACTTTGATATATATTTAGTAAAAATTAGAAAGTTTTAATTATAGGACACTACACTCTTAACCAAAGAATTTTAGTTTGAAAATTTACTATAAACATTTTTAAAATTTTACTATAACACTTCATAAATGTCGAGCAGAATCATTCTGAGACCGCTGTGCTCAATTAAAGTGTTAAATTTGAGTCTCTCTGGTTAAAGATCAGTAGTGACGATGTACAGCAAAGTTCTAAGAACTAGCCTGGAATATAGATCTGAAATACACGGATTTTTCCAGATATATAAACTTCAAACTTAACAACCAGAGAATACCAGCGACGTACATCGGCAGCCTCGAGTAAAACCTGAATATAATTTAAATTCTCCAATTAACAAAAACATGTTTTCATTAAATTTCCATTTTGCCAAAGCAGATATTGTAAAATGACTTAAAAGTCCTGGAAGCCATCAAAGAAAATCAAGACCCAAAATGTTTATTCAACTCTTTTTTTTTTAAATTGGGCAAATTAACATTCGATAAGAGTTTTTACAAACATGTACTGCCTGAGTGTCATATTGCCCCAAAACTCTCACACCCTCGTCCATCACCCAACATTTAAGTTTAACACGCACATACACAAAATTTATAAATACATACACGCAACATTCGTCCTGTAAATCTATGTTTCTATTGTTTGCATTGATGCCTGTTAAGCGATAGTGTCGCTTGCTTGATTGCGTTGTTTATTTGTGCCTGCTTTTCTATTTTTCTTTTCTCTACCATTCCATTTGTGTAGTTAAGTTCTAATGAGCCTTGTTATTTAACAATTTTCCCCTTTTGCACAAACAATATAATCAGTTTTTCTTAACTTCATTTTGGTATTGAGCAAAAGGGTTGCTTAAGGTTGAATATATTTTTCATTCAAGTCCCTTTTTTAAGGATTTTTAATATTTTAATTATAAAATTTATTTTGCTTAAGCAGACAAAACTTCCCCATGCTAGTCCGTAGTTTTACGTCCATAAAATAATATTCGTAGAAAGTTTTATCTATTCCTATGCTTAACTTCTGTCAAGGGAATATTTTGTATGACTTCTTTTTTATCCTTTTTGCTAAGGTCTTGTAAAATTATTTTGTGTCAGTAAGCCAAAACTTTCTTCTTGGTCATTTATCGTGTATACACATTGTCGTAGTAACATGTCCCTTTGGCACTTGTTTCCTCGTCCTGGGAGTTTGTCAGCCTTTTCAATTATAAACATATATTTTTGCTCTTATATGTTGTCATTAAGTTATATTTTTATATCATGTGTATGTAGACAAAAAGTTATGTAAATTTGTGGAAATTCAATTATAATTCTATCAAAATACCTTTGAAGATTAAACGTGTTAGTTTTATATATAATAACAAATATCATGTTGGATTGGTTCTTCATACCTAAAACGAGAGAAGAGACGGAAAAACAATTTAGCTAAAATGAAATTAAAATGTTTCATATTTATGCAATTAAAATATTAAAGGAATGTCAGCATGGAAAGAAAATAGATTATTGCAGCTAAGTTGAAAATTCTGCAACAAAATTATTAAATAATTTAAGGGTTATTTACTTGTTAAAACAGTTTTATACGAACAACGAAGATATTTGTGTGTTTATATGCTTTTTATTAGCTTCTTTTGTAAAATTGTTTTCTTTCTGTGTTGTAGCTTCTATGCGTATACTTAATATTATTAATAAAAGTACGCATACGTTCCATTGTACTCGTACAAGGCTGTTGTGGTGCTTCATGTTCTTATCTCTCCAAAAGGTGTAAGTACTATTACACTTTTTCGAAAATAAATACCATTTAAAAGCGCACTTTTTAAGAAAAGGAGTTATAAAGCTAAAGAGTTATAAATGAATTAGAAAATAATCTTAAATAAATAATGAATACAATTGTTACTGTGAAAAAAAACATAGACGTGGCGCCCGAAATTATTTCTTCACAATAATATTTATATTTGGTTCCATTATTGTTTTAAGTTTATTTTAAAATTTATTCTTAACTATTCAGTTTGACGTTTATTAAAAAAACTAATATTTAATTAAATTTAATCCGTTTCGACAATTACAATATTTCAGTTATAAAAGACTATATTTTTAATAAAAAAATATTTGTAAATTTAATTATATATCTCATAAATAATTTCTAATATTTATATCCTGTTGCAAATTAAAGCTTCAAATAAATAGATTTTCACTTCCACTTTTAAATTAATAATACCTCGTACACAACTTCATGCTAAACAATTCTACATATTTATGTCATGCATATGCGAAACATACTTTTTCAATTTCCTTAGCAAAATAGATTAATTATTCAAAACAGAAATCATTCCAGCTTAAATATAAAAAATAAAATTATATAAATACTGTAGGACTTTATTATTTATAATATGCAAAAAGTAAAAAAAAACAGATACAAACACTTCACACAAAACTGCAGACACAAATTGATTTCAAATGTATTTAATATATCAACTGTCAACCCCTAAAAATATGTTTTAAATTTTGGTTTCACAAACACATATATAAATCATTTAATGGTCAGCAATAAAAAACCGAGTCGTAGTTGCGAACGCACTACATGCATGCACACATAAAATAAATTCAATTTAATGAATTTAATATAAAAAAAACGCCAAAACATTTTAAATTAAAAATATTTGTTGTCTAACTTTATTGAAAGAATGAAAATAAATCATTCAAATGAAATTCAATTGAATATCAATTTTGTGTTTTTGTAACGAAATGATGAAGATTTCAAACCTGTAGACTACAATGTACGAGTTTAAATATAATAATTGGGAGACAGAGAGCGATAGAGAGAGAGAGAGAGAGAAAGATAGATTGAGAGTGCTGGTCTAATGCTTATGCACAAACGAAATATTGTAGTTAAACAATATAAATAATGGCCCTGGCAATGATAACGCTGATTGAGTTGTTGTCTGCCAGGATGAAAGCATTTGCATTTGAAAATGCTGTATTTTCCAAGAGGATTATGATGATGATGGTGATGATGCTGTTGTCTATGAAAGATGGCTGCCATAACTGTTATTAACAAATCGTCTGTCTGGCTTTGTATCAAACTTTTCCCTGTGCCTATTCAAATTTGGCTTTTTTGTTATAACATTCCCTTTTATAATTTCTATGATTTAAGTATCATCGATCAATGACAACAGCATGTAGAAGAGAGAATATATATATTTTTATTCTTAATAAATAGAAAGAAAAACTCCATTGGCTAAATAACAAACAGTTGATGTTCTAACTTCACTATAGATATTGATGAAAAATAGATTTTAAATTCTAAAGGAAAAAAAGTAGTGCCGATTGTAGTCGATGACGTTTTTGGCACATCAACATAATAATGCAATTTCCTGTAATATTGAGTCGTCTATACTTCAGTTATATACTCGTATGTAAAGAGAAAAGAAAAAAAGGAAAAACACAAACATGCATACAATTTCAAATGCCAAAACAAACATAGACGTGTGTTTATTTAATATCGTTGAAGAGATAGAATAATATTCGCAAAATAAAAGAAAAATAATAGAACTAGACAATGTAGAAATTGTTATTCCACTATCAAAATTACATACAGTCGAGTAAAGAATACAGTAACAGCAAATATGTTTATATTCGACTGATTTGGTCGGGTGTCATGATTTCTAATATACAGATCATATTTATTAACTATTCATTTCTAATCAAGCTAAGTAAGTCACTAAGTCATGAAGTCATGCGTTTGTTAAACTCGTTGGGCGTAGACAATTTAGTACTTCAGTGCAGGTACTTCAAAACCTGGTTTGAAGAAGAGGTTGAATTAAATTATTGAAAATAATAAACTAAAAAACTCTATTGGCACACTGTTGAGTTTCATTATTATTCATTATTAGTCAGAGTTGAATTAATTGCGCTAACAATAGAACACACTCCGCTTTGGCACGACACTAAAGTGAGTCAATAGAGTTCTTTAGTTTATTATATTCAATAAATTCATTCAACCTCTTCTTCAATCCAGATTTTAAAGTACCTGCACAGAATTTTTTTTGGTTACTTATAAGTATTAAAAATCTTATCAAAACACTTGGTTAGAAAAACTCAAACCATAAGCAGATAAAAGTAAAACGCCATAAAAGACTTTCGTCCAATGGGAATCTCAGTAAAAATAAACAAACGTACAGATTCCAAACACATATTATAAAATTAATAGAAATCTGAGATGTTTCAAATGTGATTTTATAAAATATTTTTATAAAAATTGTACTCAAAACTAAGTTATTTATATCTTCAAACTAGTATACATTTTAGGGAATTGTCGGTTTTTTAAACTCTTTAAATTTAATTATGTGCTGATTCAAAGTGATCAATTGAGGGGCTTTAGCTCGTTTCTGTGCGCATTTTACTGGGGCTAATGCAGATGATTAGGGAACCTTTAGCCAACATTTCTTAGAATAACTCAAGATATTTAATTAAAACTTCCACTTTAATAAATAAGAAGCTTAAAAACATATATCAAGTCAAAACAGGAACTCACTGATCATTTTTATTTTTATTTTCTTTCGTTATTTTCTTATATATTATTAAACTAACATTATCTTAATTACTGGCTTAGTAGTTAAATTTTATGCCGCACTGTACGCATTTTGGTATGTGCCTGTAATTGTTTGCTGTGTGCTTAAACTGCATATAAAGTCTTTAGCATAAAATCCATTAAAAATATTGGAAAAAATATTTTCAAACACTCGAGTTTTTACATGCTGCATTTTTGGCAATCAAATATACACTTTGGATGCTGCTTCTTTTTTTTTTGGTATACTTTAGCCTGCAGTTCTCCCATATCCAAGTGAATTCTATTTGTATTGATTTTAAAGTTGTTATCTGTACATGCATGTATGCGAGAGATGGTACAAACTTATAAAAAAAATATATATTTTGTTTTGCTATTTTGACTATTTCCAACAGACACATACATATTAGCACTTGTAGTCCAAGTAACACATTAATAGCATTAATTACAATTTTTTTATCGTCTTGAGTTTAATTTCAATGTGAATGATTTCTGATACTGTTCTAGGTTTTTGAAATGAGTAAAGGGTACATATATAATGATATTTTAATATAAAGAATTTCTCCAGTTAACGCTGTTATTTAAGTTTTGTCAGGGGACTTTACGTTTGACTTTTACAGAAGAGGTATTTTAATCTTTATGAAACCGGGATCTTAAATGTTTATGGACGGTCGCATTACTACGGATGTTCTGCTTTGGCCTTATAAACAAGAAATAAATCTGTGGATAAGGCCATGTTACAGATTTCGCTCGGAACTAAAGCCCCTCAACTTTTTAATGAAATTTTGGGGAACAATTATTAATACAATTATAAAATTGAGGGGTTTGACGCTTCCACTCCGAGTTTATCCATTTTATATTAATAGTTTTGAAATATTCTCAAGTTGCTGCAACACCGTAAATACTCAGCAAAACAAAACCCAGTGTAACATGAAAAATGATCACATTATGATCCTCTGACATTATTTTGTTGTGAAAGTTATAAAATACTTTAGTGACAATAACATTTACTATAGATTTATATATCAAGTGAATCAAGAATCATTCGCATAAATATTATAAATCAAATTCGATAACTTTGTTTACTTGTTTCTTTGCAGAGATTTAAAAATTTCTCAAAGTCTGCTCAAATAATTATTTAATGATTTTCCTCAAAAATAATATGATGGAAAATTAATTCATTCACTGATAAAAAGCAGTTTCACTTATATATGTTTACCGTAAGACAAGGAATTAATAATCTCTTCCGTGTTATATAAAAGGATTTAGTTCCGAAAAAGGTTTTCTGCCTTCGTTTTCTAAAGAATCAAAATATCAAATGAAACCGTTTCCAAACGTAATTGTACTCTGTAACTTGGCCGATAGTTCTATGTTGTTTAAAAGTGTAACGTATCCCATATTAAAGTCCAATTTTATTATGTTGAAAAGCTTTGCCTAAATAAAAAAGTCGTATATTATTAAAACAAAATAATTAGGAAATTTATTTTCCTTGCCTACAAATTACTTAGTGTCTGCAGCGGCTAATATTCATGGGATTTTCAAATTAAAAAATATCGTTTGGCTCTTTGAAAATGGTTATTTTTACGGCAATAATAATTACATCTATAAAAAGCTAATATCCTCTTATTCCCAATATATGTTTTTATTTGCTGATTAAAAACTACTGCAAATATAGTCATCCGAGTGTAATAAAGATGAAATATGATACACGTCCTTTCGGCAACATAAACATCGAACACAATTTAAATTCTTAGAATAAATTATTTATAAATAAGAGGTGGTTAAATCATAATGCATCATGTTAATGGCAAAAAAATAAAAGGATGTCACTAAATTATGTTTAGGTTTTGCATTATCAGAGAAGGATCTCCGACAATTATGTGAGAAGTCAAAAGATCGCCAAGACTTCTGTGTTATACCCTTTTCCGATTGTCTATATTTTAAACGACTCTGAGACATAATTGAGGTCCATTATAGCTTATTGACCAGCAATAAGGATGTCAAATCATATGATACTGGCGGACAATTGACATCGCCACGACGTAAGACAACAGACGAATTGAATTTCTCAGTTTTATTATAAATTCGCACACGGATTGCATTGGCAATAACAGTACCAAGAGTATTTAAATATCTATTACAGTTGAACACACAAAAATGTTTGCTGGGTAGCAGATCACATAGTTGAAACAACTCTCATACTCCTGGTATAGTTATAAATACATGCATGTACAATATAAAACTGCAAACTAATACTATAACGATGAACGAACGCTTGACTACTGCTGAATATTTAAGTTTTTATTTTATTTTCCATTTAATGAGTTTAGGTTTTGTTGCATATTCTATTACAATTTGTACATGGAATGTTTACATTTGCATTTCAAATTTTACAAATGTAAACGCAACAAAACACATCTACTAGTGTTATTTAGCATTTTATTCTAAAGTTTTGTTTTCAAACTTTTGTTTTGCAGTTGGCAAAAACAAAATTAATTCAACTTCTGCAATTGCATACAGAAATAAATAATCAACATAATAGAAGCAGTGAATGCAAGCATATATAAATCATTATAATTAGGAAATTTCATAGCAAATCAAATATATATTTTATGCTTCTGGATTAATATCTTGCAAAAAAGAGAAAAATAAAAGTATATTTTAAATTTACACTTGTCCAGGTGGTAACCAAGTAGTTTGTGGGTAATGCCTCGTTGGAGACAATTGAGTAGCAAAAATTTTTGTGTTCCATTCAAGGCAGTTTCCTTTCCCTTGACCAACAGGTAGTGATAGTAGTCATAGAGTACGGTAAAATATACAAAATTTTTAAATATTTGTGTCAATTTAGCAGCAACAGAAAATGCTTTAATTCTGTAGAATAAAAACCATTTTGTGTGTACGTTCGAGTATGTATCTCATTGGTTTCAATAGAATTGTTTGTATCACCAAAAGTCAACATACAAACACATCAATAGAAATATTTTGCACAACTACAATGCAGGCAGCTATTGAATTAATTAAATTTGCTTCTATTGAAAGATTTATTGAAAGATTAGTTTGAACTCATTGTAAAACATGAAACATTTAGACACAAATAAATCGAACGAATTTCTCTACACAGTCTAACTCGGTTAAGTAAAGGGTGTTTTATATAGATGTGTAGAACATAAAATTGTTAAGGTGATCAGCCGTTAAGTGATTAACGTTTAGTTTGATCTGGCATAACTGATAATGCCTGGAAAAGTCTTTTAAATTATGCAAATATATCTTGAAAACCATGGCTTTTTACGAAATATGTATAGCGTGAATTTCATTTAGTGATGAGGTTTACTTTTGCTAATTAAAGCGTTAGTAAACATAAATGGAAATGTGATAACTTTAAGTGGGTGTTAAGACTCCAGTACATCCAGAAGAATTGACTATTTGGTATGCTTTATGGGCTGGTGGAGAATTCGGTCCGTACTTCTCTAAAAACGATGCTGGTCAGATGGTTGAAATTTGACTTTATTGTTCTTGAACAAACACGTTATCCAGGAGGTGCAGTTCCTACAAAATGTCACAACATGTAACAGATCCCCTGCTGCAATTGATTTATTGAGGGAAATGCCTGGCAACCGCATCTTTACAGCTTTCGGACCCATAAATTGACTTCAAATGTCGTGAGATCTAACGCCGTCAATTTATTTTCTGCGCCGATATCTAAGTCGCTATTGTACTCCTATCAGCCTGAAACGATTGACCACTTTGAAAACAGCATTCGCCGCCTTTTTCCCGACATAAGGCCACAAATGCTGGAAGTAGTCATTGAAAATTGGAACTAAAGAATAAATTACGTCCAAGTCCTGCGTGGTGATCACCTTGCCAAAAGTCATATATAAATTTTAATGCCACAATATTATCTGTCGCATAAATTATATTTTATGTCAATTTAAAAAAGTTCAAGTTATTGTAACTCAATAAGGGGTGACTTTTTGTAAATGGTAGACCACGGAAATTTTAATTTTCTTATGTGAAATTTTAAATTAAATACAGTTTGAAAAAACGATAGAAAAAACCTGAGCTGAGCATGAAGTTAATGTCAGTCTGTTGCAATAACAATGCCATTTTGATGCTTCCAAATAGTAAAAATAATAGAATATACTTCTTTAAAAGATTAATTTTGGCCACTAGTACATTCCCTTGAAATAGCGATAAAGCAGCAAAAAAACATTGCGAACGTCGGGTGGAACCTACAATTAGAAAATAGAGTTGGCAATCCTATTGATGCTTTAAATTATGTTTGTTATTAAATCCCTATGACTATAGCAAAGGTTCGATCATTTAATCAGTATTTCCCTTGATTAACCCTTGACCGTACTTGTAATCAAAACTTAATCTTAAAGGCCAAGTCATATTTTTGTTTGTTTATTAGTTTTAGTTACGAATATTTTTGCATAAAATCCATTTAAGCCTTTAAGAAGGCCGGCACTGATTGTTTGTTAACGTTTTTGCTTGGTGTCCTCTTCTGATTTAACATCATATATGAAGGGTATTTTTTATAGAGGTATAAAACCTCAAGTTGTTAATACTTTTTTACATATATGTTTGAAAAGGTCTTCGAAAATATGAACTGCAGACCAAAGTCATTTAAATTCTAATGCCAGAAGACTATCTTTCTAAAGAGTAAATTTCATGTTAATTATAAAAATTTATCTGTGTTTTATTCCATTCCAAAGAACTATAACTCTATAAAAATACCCTATCTGTATGCCAAGTGAGCTTCTTTAATTTCCTAATATCGATTATTAGCAAATTCAATTTAGAATTAATACTTCTTCAGCTGAAGGGTGACTTTGATACGGGCTTGTTGTACCCTTCACTACACCTGGAATCACTGCATAAAAATTATTTCCTCTCTTCTATCCGTAAATATTTAAAAATATTTTGAAATTATTTCTTTCCTCTATTATGATTATTAACAAAGAATTGGACAAGAGACAATATGCCAAAACGCGCAGGACAAGTCAACGTAACTCAACTCTAACTTAAACAGTGCAGCAAGGCAGCCGTTCATTTGAAAGCCGTAAATGTCAGTTATATATATTTTCAGAAACTAGTTTAGGTGTAAACTATTTATATAAGTCCAAGTGTTATTTTTATGATTATATGATGACCTAAAACTTGGTACGACAAACTGAAAACTATGATCAATAGATTTCAAGTCATTCTTGTTATAACTCTCGTGAAGCATTCAAAATTTATAACAAAAAGTGTTAGTATTTCGCACCCTACAAAAGGCTTTTGAGATTCGTTCATTGTCAAATATGTCACGACTATTTCTGACTTAAAAAACTTCTACAAATTACTTACATATTTTCTATTCAAACGCGGCAACTACGTTGTCATAACTAATTTTCTTTCAGTCATATTCCTTTAAATATTTTCCATATCGAAGCTTACAATTTCACTTATTGCCTTATTGTCATGTGCCATCATTATTTATTCTTTGAATAAAAAAGAAAAAGAATACCAGCAAATAAACGAAATTTCATACTATCATCATCATCATCTTCCACTTCAGATATCGTTTTAAATCTTAAGGTTTCAATTTGCCTCATTTTCTATTAATATAATTTCTATTTTCGTCTTTGTGCAACTTTCTCAAGTATTAATATTGACAGATGAATTGTAATACTTCTTTCCCATCTCAACTTTATTACGTTTGTCTGTATTTTATTTTCTCAATATCAATATTTGATGGGATAATTTTTATGTCAGCATTTATTCAAATCAAATCATACAAATTAGATGTGAGCAACTGATGTGTGTGTGTGTGTGTGAGTGTGTGTCTGTTGTGTACATAAAAGGTATTATAATTTAATGCGAGCATAAATGAAGAAAATAAGTTGCTGGTAGAGCGTTCATGATTCTCTTAGAAAAAGAAAATATGAGATGAAAAAAGTTTGTGTATGAAATTTTCAAAGAATTTTGATGGATTTTTAATTTTTTTGGCAAACTTAAGGACTGCAAGTCTACTTTAGAGATCAGCAGAGAGTGTTCTGCAAAATTGTTAATTTCCTAAAACGACTGTTGTGAAATATTAAAATTGTTAGTTTGCTAATGAAACGAGATTTTTACTAGTCGATTAAAGTTTGGATAAAAACGAAGGCTTTGGGATTTGATCTGAGTTGTCTATATAAGTTTAGTATTGAAGCAGTTCTCATATACAATTTTGTCAAAATATTTTTTTATAAATTGAGGTTTATTTTTCACATTAAACTAAGCCAGCGATAAAAAAGGAATATATTCGAAAAAAGCGCTGTTCTACTTAATTGTGTGAGTTGAAAAAGACTGTTAATTTTGATTCCTTCCTTAAGTATTCATCTCTACCTTTATTATGTTTGCGATTTCCTCTATTCAAATCCATTAACCCTATATTCTTTGTAAACAATTGTATTCTAAATGTTAAATATTATTTTAATAACTAATTGTTCGAAAAGTGCTTTTAATTCAGAAAGACATGAAATATATTCCAAACTGCAAGGGAAAGTCAATGCAATTTTTTTATATTAAACCAACACAGCAGAGCAGCACGGCTGTTCCCGAAAGCCACTAGAGTTTCATCATCAGCACGCGTGTGTATTTTAATTTATTATCGCTTGTTAGTAGGTTTAGTTGAATGTAGTAACAGTTTCTATTTGTACCAATTTAATCATGAAAACCGATTGTAACCCTTTTTCGTTAAGTCCTTGTGTTGCCCTTTAAATTTAATATATCAATAGATAATTCGTTACATATAGTTTACAATTAAAAAAATTAATCATTGTATATGTCTTACTTTCTTAGTACCACATCATATTGAGACAGCATATAAAGTCTTTCAGGAATTGAGAGTTTTCTTGAGGGAAATCTAGGAACTGAAATTGTCAATTATATTATTTCCAGAATTTTGTTTTACTGAGCGGCATATAATTTTTAAGTTAATAAAAATTTTAATAATAATTTTCCAAGGGCCCTTAATATAAAAGACAAGCCAACCAACTCGAACAGACCTTCTTGTGCTTCGAAAAAGAATCCCTTCTCGTAATCACGCTTCATTTATATATAAAATGGCATATGACATTCTTAAGTGTGTCGCTTTCACTTGATGACATTAACTGTCAGAATTTATAATTGAGCATAAAACGGAGTCCAAAAAGGAAAGGAGTAAAACACATAAAAATTTTTCTAAAACTTATGCATTCCATACACTCAAACATACATGCTGATGTTATACAAGACATGGTAAATGGCATAACGTTTAGCTCTCCTTGTGATAAACATATACGTTCTAGCTAAGCGTGTACCGAGAAAAGTAATGAAAAATATAAAAAAATCGTGGAAAGCAGACTGCATGTAAAAAAATCATTTAATATAAGAATTTGTAGAGAACACCATTTTGCAAATGAAACTGAAAATGAAATAGAATTGAGATCTTTGATGTTTCTATACCGTTAAAAGATATCCGATATACTGATCTGTTATTAGTTTAATTGCCAAAACTCGTATTCTTCTTAAAGTAGATGCAAAGGACCGGATGTACAATAAAAATCCATCCATTTAATGCTTCTTTTACAAAAATATGTAGATGTGAAGTGGCAGTTAATGCAGTGAAGATATTAAAATATTATTAAAATAAAATGAGTGTAACACATTTACACTTTACGCTGAGGCTATGATTCAATATTTGCTTATAAGGTGAACAAGTTAATAAATTTATGCTACAGGGACCTATATAGACGTTTTTAGAAATGTAAAAGTATCTCCTTTGCCAAAAGGATCCATATATTCATCCATTCGTAATTTCGTTTTCTTTTATTATTTAGTATAAAACAATATAGAAATCATTTCATAGAAATTATCTTAAACCGCTCAATTGATCACTTTGAATTTTAATAAGATTTTGGGAAAAAAATAATCAACTGGATGAATAGTAATTTTCATAACATCAGAAGAAATTGGAAATGGTGTAGCGTACAAATGAATACTGCTTTGCCTCAGAAGAGAAAAGGATTGTGTGTATTATTGCACAACAATACACACAAATACCAGCATATACTATACTAAGGTGGCATTATATGTGCTGGCCTTGCACAAACAAACATAAATTTTAAGTAAATAACGAATACTGGCTCGTATGTATGACAGTACATACATCTGCCTTTGTATATGGATCTAAGGATCTGTGTGTGTATGCTTTTTCCCATGATATGATTATTGTACGTATGACGATGTTTGTGAAACTGTGGTTGACAGTCTTTTGTAAACATGTCGAAACCATTATGACAATTAGATTTTGTTTTTATAGCATAAACATTCGTTCTGTTCTAGCCTCGCTGGTTTCATTTTGCAATAAAAATATTTTTCTATTTTCCCTTTTTTTACTTTGAATTAAAGAATGAAAAAGCTTATAAATGGTTGTCAGAGGAATGTTTTGAAAATTTAATAAAAACCATGACGGTTTGCAAGTAGTGGTTTTGAATGTACACCGCGCGTTAAGACCTTAACCTCCTTATAATTAATATTTAAAATTAATTTGAAATCTGCTTTAAGCAGAATTTGTCAAGCTAAATTTTCATAATATAGATTTCAAATACATTTTGGTTTTTATGAGTATAGATGGGGCTTAACACAAGTTGGTGAGGACTGGAATACATAAAATCATATGAGTTTTAAAGAAGCGTATTATCGAAACACGAATTTTCAAAGAGAAAATAATTTAAAATAATTCTCACGCTGTTAATTTGGTATCTCTACCAATGCGGTCTAAAGGACTAGTAGTTTGAGAAAAACTCTTTGATTCGTAAGAGATCCCATACACTCAAGTCTCCTCGAAAAAATACAACAAATTCTTATATTTTTTCAATTTAGACCTCATTGAAGTCAAATCACTACAATTATATTTAATTTCCCCAGTATTAGGAAGTCATTAATTTTACAGCGTCCTCACCAGATCTCCACGTTTTGAGTTTCTAAAAAGCTTTGCTGACTAACTATAAGAGCCCGTTTTTATGATCTTATGTCTATGTGTCTATATAAATTTTGAATGAAACCGAATCAAACCCAAGTGGAAGCGTTCGAAAATACATGCCTGAACCTAGACTTTCTATGACTCCGATTCAGAATTCTGATTAAGAGCTCGTAGTCTTTAAGAAATCTAGGAAAAAGCCTTCTTAAAGAGATTTTTTGAAATTACTTAACCGATCCATTTATAAAAATATTCAGCTATTTATTATGATGAACGGAATCTGAGTAGAAATCGGTTAATCCGTTTGTGAGATATCGTGAATAAAAATTTTAGAAAAATAGTGATTATTTTACGTCATAAATTATATATCTGATTAGTTAATAAAACTACATCAATTACTATAACTCTTTAGCTAGAAGAACTCAAAAGCATATACCCTGCAGAAATCGGCACTACTCATTATACCCGTGGACCTGGACTAGTCCAATAGTAATCCAAATACATGGGAAAAACATGTTCCATTTTACATTTCAATGTCCTAGGAGAGGACCGTATATAATACAAAAACTAGTCCAGGTAACTACTCCGCACATTATTAACGTAGGGTTAGTCTTGAAATTACTTCATGTCACTACTCCATAGATTACCACAGAAAACTAGTTTTATACGCGGTATTTTTTAATCATGTGTAGCGAATATTGCCAAATATCTTCTTTTAATCATCATGGTCTATGTTTGCATTACATCAGGCCATGGTTGTAACTACTCCTTTTTACTTAAAATGTATAATGTTCTCCAATAATTTCTGCAAGGGAATAGCAAAAAATCAGGTTACGCCAGCTTTATAATTAAAGTTAAATGGAAGTTACAGGGATATCCCTCAGGGTCAACCGTCTTCATAGTATTATATTTTTTATTCAAAGTCTGAGAAGATCCCATTAAAATGGTAAAAAAGCATTTTTTTTCTTTAAGTTTGAACGCTTTAAATAATTTTCTTTTTAATTTTAAACGGCCTGCGTTCATACTATTCGTGATTAATTTTTTTCCCCTTATTGGTTGGCATTTCAGTTAAAATAGTCCTCCATGAAATAGTTGATTTTGACATGCGTAAACAGTTTACAATTATGACCATATTGAAGCCTATGAGTTAAAAGCTGTGCTCAACAAGTTATGCTTTGAAATACTTCAAAATATGACAGGTTTTATAAAAAAGTTAAGTGTTTTCCAAGCATTTTTAAATTTGATATTTTATTAAATAATATTTTCTTACTTAAATGTATCTAAACAACTGCAGATGTAGGTATATATTTTTCGAAATATACTTCATAAATTAAATTCAAAACAGCTTTTTTTTATTTAAAATCTGACAAGATTTCTTTAAATCGTACAACAGCCTTTTTCATTTTTCTTATTTTAGAACTCTTTCTTTTAAATTTTAGCTGGCTTGTACTCCTGTTTTTCCTGATTTATTTATATTAAGCTTTAAGCCTTTTTACTAAAAACGGTTCTCCGTAAACTATTTAATTTTTACATGCGTAAATAGTTTAAAATTATAAGCCTGTATTGGACATATTGTAGACTATTAATCAAGTGCTCTGAAGTACTGCATAATATAACAGATCTTATAAATAATTTTTAATTGAGGATTTTACTGACTCATACCGCAATATTTTGCAAGCATTTTTAAATTAATTTTTTATTGCATAATATTTTCTTACTCAGATATATCAAAACAACTGCAGATGTATATTTTTTTTCAAAATTTATTTCATAAATTAAATACAAAACAGATGGGATCCTGTTTTAGACTTGTTCCCCCTATTAAAACAAAAAAAAAAATTAAGATTTATTGTATTTATATTTTATGATATTGACGTTGGCATATTGTATTTATGAGTTTTTATTGTTTCGAATAAGAAAAGCACACACCGTGTCATCTGATTTTATATATTTTATAGCTTTTAAGTTAAAAGAAAAGGTATACCTCGTAAGAGTCCCCTGTTAAACAAAAGATTTTTTATCGCTACACTTTTTTTTTGTCAGACAGCAGTAAAAATATATGCAGAACAATTTTACGTACAAACTATTGAACAAAATGTGTATATTTTCAATGATGTGACTTAAGTAGGTTAAGGAAACCATCTTTTTTATATTTAACTTCGTTATGCTAATGACGGGGAAAATATGCAACTTCACGCATTTAATGATTTTTGCTATTTTACGTTTTTTACTTTTTTTTTATATATTTTATATAAAGACTGAAATGATAATGCAAAATAAGTAAAAAAGAAATGGAAAAAATGTTTTATCATAGAAATCTGATTTTTTTCCCAAATTGTTTGCATTGTTATTTTTATAGTCATAATGATAAGGGTTTTCTTCCGATTTATTTTTTGCTGGCTGCTATACCCATTTATGTTTTCCATTGATTCAATATATTGAATTGATTTTTATTTTCCATTGTTTTGGTTTCTTTGGTTACTGCAAGTTTTTCTGCTTTAGCTCCTTAACTATCAAACAAAAGTTTTACCATTTTTTTATAACAATATCTTTTCATTTTATAATAAAAAAAGAGAAGAGTCTGACATTATATGGTACCTACTCGCCTATTTTTTATATCTTTATTGTGTATTTGTGTGTGCTTTTTTAGGAAACCATGGAAAACTTTTTGTGCTTTTGTCTGAATATGACCCTCATGCTTAGAATTTATTGTTAAACTTATGATACGATTAGCTTAAGTGAAAAGTTTTCTTATTATTTCTTTGGTCAAAAGAAAAGTTACTTTATTCTTTTTGATAAATATATATATATATATATATATATATATATATATATATATATATATGCAGGGAATAAAAAATAAATTATTAAATAAATTAGCTTATTTCAATATTCTGCAGCGTCAGGTTTATTTTGAAACAATTGGGTAGAAAACTTCTTTAGTCAATTAAAGTTGATTTTATTTTATAATATTAAAAGCATTGAAACTAAATTATTGAAGTTTCAATAATGTTTTCACATAATTGTAATATCTCGTGTTTACGGCGTATTTGGGCTAAATGATTGTTTGTCATGCTCTTCGTCAGGAAGTTGTTCAAGTTGTAAAGATTATAAAGTTGCTCACAAGCACCGTAAAGTTTAATACAAATTGTGTAAACAATTAGTGCAATGAATTCCTAAGAAGCTCTAAACCTTACAAGCTTTGAAGCGATTTTGATTGAAAAATTTATGTTGTCTCTCTGACACTATTTATAGGTTACTTAGGAAAACTGTTTGTTCATACTGAATTTTCATACTGTTTCATGTATTTTCTTCCAAATATTTATGTACCTTTTATTAGCTCAAAATTTTTTTTTTTTTTTTTTTTTGAAGCAATTATACTTGTATTTTGCCAATTACAATCGCTGTTTTGCCTTCGTCATTGAAAGAAGCTTTCAAAAACCAAAATTATTATTTTTTTAAAGGAAAATTTCGATTCTATTTTCGTGACAGAGTCGAGTACGGGATCTTAAGCTTTGTACTCTGAATATCGGTGTAGTCAGGAGAGCAATTCAGAAAAGCTTGAAATGTTCACAGCTTAAATCTAAATTGAGCATCTATAACTGAAGCCTAGTTTTGTAAATTGGCTCCTCAAATCTTGCATAACGTTTTCTCTGTCCTCTGCAAAAGACTATTTCCAGCTCAAGAATTTAAAGCCAACAGAAATTCCAAGTTTTTTTTTGGAATGTGCTATAAATGGAAATTTATTAAATGAAGAATTCACAAATTATTTTTTAATCTTTATTAAGTAAAATATGCAGAGTAGTTTTATTAAAATCACCAAACTAACATAACGGATCAGTACTACTTTCGAGATCGCTACGCTGTCGCGCAAGCCTTCTTTGTTTTCCATTTTAATTCCTCAAGGTGGTACTGGTCAATATTCAACCAATTTTTATTTATGAAGGAAAAATATTAATACGGGTGAATCAACAATTTTTACACTCGATATTAAACTAAATCAGTTTTGAGGAAAAATAATTATATTGTTTTTATTACTCATTATTCATATCTTTCATTTTATAATTGTTAAAGAAATTTGTTGTGTTAAAAGATTAAAAAAAATTGCTCTGTTTTATGGTTTATCGTAGTATTTGAAATAATAATTTCAAATTAATTGTCAGTTCATCGAGGTTGCAATTTATCCTTTGATCCGCTTAACTTAAAAATCTGTTTTGTTTTAAAAGGAATTGATTTGATCGAGCTATAGGTTGTAACGTTCAATTGTCTTAAAAAAAAATATTTTACAAATAATATTCTTACATTTTAGAGAAAATTTGTTTGAAATTGATTAGTGGAAAACTGGAACAACTGATACAACAACAATAAAAGTTTAAAAAGATTCTGCGCACGAATTGATCTCCTTACCGAGAGTAAAAGTTATTGCTTTCGTTTTGAGAAAGAAAGAAACAGTATTATAAAAATTATTATTAAACTTTATGAACTTTCCCTTCAGATTTAAAATAAATTTACTTGGCTTATAAAACAAACTTGACCGAATTAGTTATAACCATGATTAAATAGATTTTTCACAAATAATAATTAAAGAAAACGGATTTCAAGATATCTTCAATTCAAACTTAAGTTTTCTAACAAGAATTTTTACTTTTTATCTTAAGTGCTTTCCACCATTTTCAAACGCATTTATCTTTGCAAAGACCTTCGGTAACTCTCTGCCATATTTTGTTAAAAACACATAAACCTAAAGATCTTTTTTTTTCTTCAAATTTATAATGTAAGAAAAACAAAGAGAGAAATAGAAAATGAACTAAGAAAAATTTAAGTAATATTTTGTTTTCATTCCCTTTATGCACTTGTGTTTTTTTTTTCATTTTTTCAATATCGTTCCTTAGAGAAAATAAGAAAAGGAAAAATATGCATAAAACATGAAGGCTTTTACATTATTTTAGTTTTCTATTTAGTTTGCATTTTACAATAGGAGTAGAAAAAATATTAAAAGTTTTATTCGTTTTGTAGGACACTAAGCGCCAAGTCAGATTTCGCTTAAGTTTTAAGTACTCAAAAACACATATCACTTATTCAAATAGTTTTTAGGCGTTTTAAGACCAACAGAAATAACTTAGAAGCAGCAGTATTTGTAGGTGGAAGTAAAGGAAAAATCGTTTCCAAGGCTGAAAATTTGTCATATTGAAACTGAATGGTAATGAAGACATTTCAAAGAGCTCAGGATAAATGGATTTTTAAGAATACGAATCGGTTTTGCAATGGCTAACTAAACTAAAATTAATTTAAAGTTACAGTTCTAAGAAAGTTTTTTTTTTATCTCTACAGACTTGAATTATTGCATCTACGGTGCATAAGAAACTCAATCGTTATGTAACAGTTATTTTTTGCTCTTGAATATTTTCAGCTACAGAATCCTTGTGCATGATTATGTTAAAAAATATAAATTTATTTTTCTTTTCTCTAAATTTAGTCAGCAGAAATATCTAAAATTGTTTCCTTCTTGAATTTATATGATGTGCATGCCGGCATTAGTTTTAGTAGGGCAACTAAACATAAATTTTTGTTGTAGACTGCCAGCAAATTTCTTTCTTCAGTCAAGAATTTTTCATTTAGCGTTATAGAAATAGCTGGTAGTCGAATAAAAATATGCCATGAAATTATTTTATATTCCTTAAATTTTTAGCAAAAAAAAAAACGCTGTTAAAAATTAAATAAAAAAATGTTAAGTGATAGAATTTAAAAAAGAGTAGCTGAAAACTAAAATTTAATACTATCCCATACATTGAATTAGTATGACTTAAAGGTGCTGCAGTCGTATGAGTGATATTTTTGGTTGGTTTTTTAAAACACTAGCAGAAGTGTTGCATACGTTAGGGGATCTTAAAATGTATTGAATTGTTAAAATTAATCATACGCACTGGAACTTCCGTTGAAGTGTTAAGATGAATAACAACAGAGACAGGGTTGCCACTAATTTTTCGAGCTCTATCCCCAAAAATCGAGGATAAGTCCCTAAACTGGACAGTACAGAATTTTGTTAACTTCCGAGCTAAGAAAATTTAATATATTCAATAAACAAATTGACCTTTTAAGTAGTGATAAAGGGTGTTAAAATGTATTGAAATAAAAAAATATGACTTTTATATACGGATCTCTATAAAAATTTGTTTGCTTAGTATATATTTCTTTTAAATATGATTCGCCACTAAAGCGTCGACATACACTCATAAAATATATTGTGCCTCAGCTATTGTTCAAAGGATGGAGAAAATATATTAAAGCTATTTGATTTCATAAATCGTAGGTAAATTTTCCATGCTGTCGATACTATTTAGCGATCAGTCCTATTGACCTTTGTAACTTGAATTAAAAGATGAAATATACTAGACATAATTTATGATCCTGAATATGTCATCCAAACAGGTGCCTTCGTCTTCTTGGTCTACACATTAATTAATTCAATCAACAGTATGTTTGTGTTCTGTTTGCCTTTATGTATTATTATTTATTGTGTCTAACATGAGTTTCACCTCCTTAAGTAAATTTTTTATGAACCTTTTGAAATTCCGTCATTCACTTCTGAAAAGATCTGAGTCCTGTGGAAATAAACAGATTCCCCTCTATTAAATAACAAAACAAATGTTATTTAAAAAAATTCTTTGAACTTATGATTGATATCTTGTCTAATTAATTAGGATATACCACATCACGTAATTTTCAAAAACTAGCTTCATTAAAAGAAGTATTTTCAGCCTTTTTTTTTATTGTTTCCATTAAAAAAGTATAACGTCAGATATGACATCCGTTAAAAAATCGTTTCAAATATTAAGAACGTTTTCAGGGTCATTATTTACATTAGAAATCGCACGATTTCGATAAGACCTAGTTTGCAGAACAGGACCATATATTTGATATTAATGATATATAATAAAAATGCCCGTAAAGTACACGAATAGCAGTCCGAATATTGTTTTATGTTCGAGCATTCAATAGAAAACATTCGAAACTTATGACAAACACATATTTTTTTTTAAAGTAATATTAGAAGGTTGTATGGAACAGACATCTTATACTCTTAATTATTATTTATTTATTTCAATTTAATCTCTGTTACTCTGCTTTCTTTAGAGAAATGAATTCCTAAATAAGAATGAATAACCTAAATAACTTTCACTTTTAACATTAACGTATATAACGTCTGAGTGATTTTTAATATCTCATAAACAAAATGTTGATTAAAAATTTAGAAAAACTGCTAATAGAGACATCAACTTGACTTTCTCTTGTGAGAAGATATTAATTAGTGTTCAACTCTTGTTATTGTATCTGAACTTGTATTTTCTTATGTATCTCAACACATACATGTTCTTCTCTAATTGCTGTATTAAAAACGTCATCAAAAGCACTTTTGTTGTTATTTCACTTTGAAGTGCACTTGTAAAGGAGACAAAAAATAAATATAAACGCAAAATACAGAAGTAGGCAGTGACAGGTGTAGTTAAAAAAACACAATTTCTTTTCTACTTCTGTATTGTTTAATATGTTACGAATTCTTCCATTTACTTTCTTTGTTTCTTATCTATTTCGACAGCAACAGTTTCAATGGTAATAAGCAACGGCAGTATTTTAGCTGTTATTTTCTTTTGTTTTTTAACTCATGCTATGTAGCGGTGGATGTTGCTGTTACCGTTATTATCAAGCAAAAATAATAACAGTGAGGATGCATTTAGACGAAGTAATCAACAACAGACTACGAAGCCAAGAAAGAGAGTCTGACTCCATACTCATTGATGAATATCATGTCGAGTTCTGATCTGCATGAGAATATGGTTTTTGAAATTTGTTGTTGGTTTGTTTTCATAAGATAGGCTGAACGCTGGTACCTGAATATTACCGATAGCAATTAAGTTCATCCTGGTTTAAAAGTGTAGAATACACAGAACCCTCCTTCGTCGGTAATAGTAACGAAAATTTACCGACGATTTCAAAAGAGCTACAGGGAAACTCTTGATCATAAAATCTGTATTAACCCCTGATTTCTAAATTTGGTACAATGCATTGCATGGACAAGGGTGTTCCTGTTATAGCTGGTCAAGAACATAAAAAAATTATATATTGTTGAAGCGACTTCAACCGTTTATTATTATTTATTTTTTTATTTTAATTTTATTTCTTTTCTTGTAATAATTTTTCATTCTTATAATATTCACTTTTATATCTTTCAAATATTTTCTTTCTGTGTACTTAAAATCCCTATTTTCTATATATTATTTCTCTTTCCAACACTATTGTGATTAAAAATAAATGAATTTTTTATACCTGAATGCAGTTCTTAATTTGATCTCATACCAGCAAGAGGCTGAAATAAATAGTATAAGTTATATTGAATTTATTACCGCCTTTTTTTTATAAAAGGATAAAATCCTACTTGGGCTATAAGACGAGCCCACAAACATTTTTCAACAAAAATTAACACACTTTGAGTCTAGTTTTCAGTTATAAAAGCACTTTAAATGCAGATATTTTTTCTGCCGCCAATTTTTGCCACTTATTTGTTTTTCATGTAACATCACAAACTACCGAAATTTTATTCACAGAAGTGATCTCAGAAAATTTACTCATCCACTTCAAATGCTGTAGCTGCACTAAAGATTTCACTACCACTGGCTCCACCGTTCATACGTTTGTAAAAAAAAGAGTATAAGTGAGTACGAAAAAATCCAGCAGAAAAAAGTTTAATATTCTGCTCTCAGCTATTTGTGCAAGTCGAATGTTTACGTATTTACAAAACGTGAAAGTGATTTTTTTTCTTTGTTGTATATTCTGCCGTAAACAATTTCATATTTTTTTATGACAACCATGTACGTTTACGTGTAAATATGTATAGATTTTTAATATACACAAACTACATGGAAAATGTGGAGGATGTGTTGAACTCTGTCGTTCTATTTTTAGCTGCTGTAATCTTAGTTTCTTTGATACCACTTACCGCTTTCGCATAGTTAGCGTAATTGCTATGTTGGGCCTAGAGGTAGAAATTTAACAAGAATATGAAGAAAAAAGTATTCAACTGCTGGAGGCTTTCGCAAAAATTATACTTTGAAAATCTTATTATAAGAACAGAGCCAAGAGAAAAAGAATATAATGAAATAATGCTGAGATAGAAAATAGTTACAAAATATGTTGGGAATTAAGGCCGCGAATCCTTAATTAGCGGCAAGAGTGTCTTTAATTTTGTAAATAATTTACACTGAACTATTTATTGAGGAATTATATATAACTTTATAGGCTGATTGGCTGAAGAGTTTTTTTTAAATAGTTTTTATAACAAAATATAGAAAATATATTGATTAATGCCGACAGAAAAAGTTCCAAAGTATTTTCTTAAATTTAAGACGCTCAAGTGATAGCAAAATAATCCGCTCACATTTCAAAAACTGTTTGAGGATTAAGCAAAATGCATGAAATGTATGTGTTAGTTTTTCACACTGAAAGTTAAGACCTGGTTTTAGCATTGAAACTATAAAGTTGTGATTTTGCGTTCACACTACAGATTCAATAAATTCAGGTGACAACAAAAAGGTTGTCCAATATATTCAACCATAGTAAATTAATGCATGCAAAACAAATAATTATTTTTTATATATAGAAGTGTCCTCAGGGGACCGACGAGTTCTACATATGAAATTCAATACGCTAAAACTAGGAAGACAGATTTTATTGGGCATTAATAGAGGGTAGTGTCTGTGGACATTCCGTTTAAACCTTGAAAGTGATGAGCGAGACTTCTTCAGGTAGTTTGTTCCACATGCAAACTGTTCGGCCAAAAAACTAATTATCTCATTTCGGGAAGAAGTTTCCTGATTTCATTAGAGCACACCCCATTATGGCAACGATAAAACTAGGGCTAATAGTGTTGGCCATCCTTCCATCTCCGATGAGTTTCTTCGCCCTTTCCTGTGCACGGTCGAGCAACTTCAAAGTAGACTTTGAAGGAGCGGTGCACACATAAGAGTTGTATTTAATTTTTGGTCGGATGTAAGTGGTGTAAAGAGTGATATAAGATGGGACGAAGTATGCTCTACATACTTTTTCTTTTGCAACTTGAAAGATATGATCCGTCCATTTGATATCACACTAATCTTTCATGCCCAGACTATCAAGTACCCCTGATTGCTCAAACATACAACCATGTATAAACACACAACCATGGGGATTACGGGCATTGAAATAGACCCTAGTCGCTGGAACCCATTGGAATATATTTATAAGGACACTATATAATTTGTCATTCATATTTTTGCTCTTTGTGTCGATCTGAGGCATTATCGGCCTATATTTAAATTAATATAAATTTTAAATGCTGCTATTCTCTGCCAAGTAGTAGATATGAATGAAAATTACAGATAAAAGATCGCAAGAGAAAAATTAGAGAGAGAGAGCAGATTAAAATACGCAACCCTGCTTGGTTATATATAAAATTATGCGAATTCTAAAAGTATTAAAGCATATTATAATAAGCAGGGAAATAACAAAACTGCATATAAAAAACAAAATGTTTAATATTAACAAATTTTTCTTCCGATAAAATCAGGTTTTAGTAGTTCTTTTGAATGTTAAAACCAGAACTAATTAAAACCATTTTAATATGAAAACGCTATAATAACGTTTAATATATATTCGTTTATCCTCAGATTAAATCATACCCATTTAGATCGTATAAACATTCATCTCTTATGATCCGAATGTAGCGAGCTTCGCAAAATGGCAAACTATTTCAAGTTACCATCTTTGACTTATTACAAATAGCAGAGACGCCACAAAATTGCAATGTATAAATAAATGAAAAATTGTTTTTAGCCTAAAACGTTTGCCCTTTCACAGCGTATCGGTTGCAGAGCTTGTTATGTTGCAGTATATATTTTCATTCACACTTACATACGGAATTTTTTAGAAGTTCCCCTATAAAATCCTTTTTATCCTAGATTTTTCAAAAGAATATATTAAGAAAAAACTGCAAGACCACACATTTGCTTGTGTTTATTTAACTTTATATTATTTGAAATTGCTAACAGAATACCCCAGAAACCATATCTAATAAAAGTTAAATTCTTTATAATTTCATTGTTCCACAAAAATGAAATGAATGTCCGAAAAAGCCAACCGAATAAAAGGGATATGAAAATCTTCTTGTTAACTGCATGTTCGTTGGCAACAACAGATATATGACTACTAAAGCAAGGAATGCGGGGTATTATTATTAGAACTAAATGAACACTCGTTAGATGACAATTTATGCTCATTAAATATGTGCCACACAATTTACATGCTGAAACACGCACACATACACATGAATAACTGCTTGTGTGCGTGCACTATTGCAAAAATAAAGAAACTAGAAATTTAATTTTTTAGTTTCATGACTTAACGTTAAAAAGTCATACACGCAACTTTAAATTTGTGGAAAACAAATACACTGAATTTTTGTAAAATATTTGTTCAGATCAGCACCAAGTATATAATTCCTACTAAGGCAATGCTTTGGAGCTTGTTATATTGCATTCAATATTACGGTCCACGGGAAGCAGGTTTTTAAGCCAAAGATGTCCAATTTTCTCACTTACTAACTTGCCTCGCCAGGTGCCCATTTGGACCTGCTTTAAGAGTAAATTGCATCCTCGTAAGTGAGAAAGGATGCTCTGAATATTTAAAAACATTTGCTGACGTACAATTTCTGGTTTCCATCAACAGCATCCACGAATGCATTTACAATGGTTTTGTAAAACGCGATAATATTTTAACGCTTGTCAATGTGAGATTTATTTATGCGGCGCTGAAAGTAGGGAATAGTGTTGAAGACAAGTTACAGAAATATTATAGCTAATTTATCATATACTTCGCCTTATCCTGATAAGGTAATAAACTTCACAAACCAACTGTACGGTATATATGTTATAGATATAATTGGTGTTTTTTTGTAGAGCGACACAAGTTTAAATGATAATAAAACAAGGAAATATATTTTAATATCATTGAAACTGAATTTATTGGAAATAAAATTTAACGAAATTATTGTTTAAATATGATTTCTGCCATGTGGCCGCCCCGGCTGGCACGTAGAAGGGACAATTTGCAACACCAATTTTCAATAACTTTTCGCCGTGTTTTTGGCCGTATTTCTCAAAAAAACTCTTCGAGTAGTAATTTCCTGGTGTTTACTTCTGTGTGGTTTATCAACGTTTACAGGCGACTTAAAATAACCTAAAAGAAAATGGGCTTAAATCACTTAATCTTGGTGGAAGATTGATTGTGCCATTATGTAAAATTGTTTTTTCATCAAAAGTTTCCTTGAGTAAATTCATTGTAGTGCTTGCTGCGTGGCATGTAACTCCATCCTGTTGGAACCACATATCAGCAAGTTAAGGCCACGTGATTGAAGTAAGAAAAAATTTCGAATCAAGTTCCTATACCGTCCACCATTAACATTAACAATCTGACCATCATCGTTTTGGAAGGCATATGGGCAAATGACTCCGCCAGGCCATGAAATGCATCAAACAGTAATTTTCTGTAAATCAACAAAGCTTGTTGATTCTCTTCACTCCAAGTGTAATAATTAACGTGCCCATTCAAACAGAAAAAGGCTTCAAGGAAAAATTAAATTTTGAATACAAGAGTTTGGCGCGAATAGAACAATTTTTTAGATGAAAAATGTCAGCATTTTGCACTCGCTGATCTGGAGTAAGTCGATTCATAATCAAATTTCAAAGCAAACAAAACAAAAGGCAACTACCAGCTGTTTGATGGGTGCTCAAATTAAGTACTGATGTTAACTCTAAGTTGTACCCGTCTAAAAAATACACGCTGTATAACATTAAATTATATACGTAAAGCTTTCCGCTTTGTGTTATTCGTGGAAATCTAAAAAAACTATGATAAATAAAACTACACCATATACTTTGCGAAAGTGTGTATATAGAAATAAAACAATATGAAATTGCTTATTATTCCCCCAGTGGTTATGAAATTTAAGATATTTTTTTATTGTTTTATTTTGTGCATAACTTTTTTAGGACCTTTTTCTATGAAAATTATGCAGGATTAATGCCAACTGCTGCAGTTGAATAGTACTGTAATGGCGATAAAATTTAAAAGATAAAAATATTATTACAACACAAAAGCTTGAATACTGACAATAAATTAGAGCAAAAAAAAAATAAATCTACATGCACTCTGCTCTACACAAAACTCTGAAGTTTTTATTTATTTTTCTCATATTTTTTAGAATATTATCTAAGGGATTTTGTTCTATTTGGCTATTTATATAAAAGAGTACATATAAATTATATACATACAAGTCTGTATGTATAAATATATATTTTAGATAAGCGTGCGCTTGTGCCTTCCCTTTAGTCATTACGAAGCCATAACCAGCATCATTTTGGCCACTTTATTTAATGAAATGCAAACTGCATTTTCATAAAAGTTCTTTGACCTCGCATTTGTTCGTATTCGACAATTTCATCAAGTATTCATTGAAATAATTTGATATAATTTTTTTGTGTTTTCTCTTCTCTTTATTTATTTGGCGTGTGCTTTTAAGCGCCGTACCTACTGTCTTCCTTTCTCTTATTGGGCATCGCGGGAAACCGCAACATGCGGTGAACGATTGTTTCTTTCTTTTCTCTACAAACCTCAAAAACTTTTGAATATTATAAATTTTTTATAAATTTTCTTTAACAGAAATATTCTGTCAGAATTGACCCAATTTCGTATTTTCTCGCACAACTCATTTGAAATTCTTTTCAGATGTAAATAAGACATTAGGAATTGTTGCAAAAGCAGCAGCGTTGTAAATGGAGAAAAGAATATTAAAAGAAAATAGAAATTTTATTTCATATTCTTAAGAAATCATTAAAAAATCATAAATTATTACAACTTTTTTGCTGCTGGTGCCGTCACTGTAACAGTTGTTTGATAAGTTTTTGAAGGAAAGTAGTGAATAATAAAAAGAGTTTTGCAAAAGCATAAATCATTGAAATATTAAATAGAATACAATTTTAACAAACGTTTCATACAAATAACAATGTTTAAAAATTTGATGAATTACATTTGCAAAATAAAAAGAATTTCTATTGTAGAGTTCAATCAAAAATTCTTTATTTTTATATGCCAACAAAAACAGCTGAAGTACAGTTTGTGATTTGAGTGTTACAAAAGAAGAATAAAAGAACAATAATAAATATATCTTTTTCTTGTGATTACATTTATTGGACAACCTGTTTGTTAAAGCTAGAATTAATAACAAAAAATCAAAATTACTAGAGCATTGTACGTATATCTTTTGACTTACATAGAAGTAAAGGATGGTGCCATTTTCGGAACTCGTATTGGAAATACATATTAAGGAAATTTAATTTTATTGCCCAGCAGTTATAAAACGTAGTACATTTAATAATGAATAATTGGAACACTCACCATGGCTGCCTCGTAGACAATACGAAAGAATAAACTTGCGTGATCAGTAGACCACAATTAAAAATTTAAAAAGCTTTTGCTTATTTGATAATAATAAATTTTAACTCTTCTATTCAATATAATTATGAATGATTGATAGTCTAAGACTACAACGTCACCCCTTAAGAGTTAATTATTATTATGAAAATAAAAACAAACGATCGAAGAATGTCCCACAATAATTGAAAGCAGCATTAGCTAAAAGTTAAAAATATATATCAATTGAATTTATTATACTTTTTATGTGTGCTTTACCTGGCATGTCCTGTTCGAATTTATCAAATGCTTTGCATGCTTAAAGGAAATTATCGCATTTTAATTTGAAAAATTTTTCACAATCATGTACTTTTGGGAAAAAATACGATTTCAAAAATTTCAAAATGGACAAACAATCCACTACATGCGCACTCTTGCGGTCAATAAACTTTATAATTGCAGTTCAGCAGAAATATATAAATAAAATAAAGTTATCATTCCTAATGACAATCCCAAATGCAGAGATTATGTATAAAAATTAATTTAGTCACATTTTCTGTTATTCTATGTTGCCTTTATTATCTATGACAATTATTATACGAGGCATGTTCAAAATATAAGAGAAGTGATGTGTTTGACTCCGTTTTGAATAAAAGTCTGTGAAGCGCTTATAACTTTTGCACGGCTTTATCGAATTGATATTTTAAGAAATTCTACTGATCTAAGAAGTCTTGTGAATTGCTATCTATTCCCAGTTTCACAAATTACTTAGCGAACCGACTCAAAATCAGTCAAACCGCTTATGAGATTACGTGAATGAAATAATTCTAAAAAGGATTGTTAATCTTCTTGATTCTTTTATAGGCCGGGATACATCAATCACTGCTTATCATGTCAGAATCTGTTGATTTAAAAAAAAGTTATAGAAGTTTGAAAACTAAGAATTAATAGTTGTTTAGCACGAAGACCTCAAAAGCATAGAACAGCATAAAGGCCAGCTTACGATAGTTTTTTGATTACAATAACAGAAAGTTGCTGGGACATTCTCAAGGGTGAATCGTTTTTCATATGTTGTTACACTCTTGGCTAAAAGTGTTACAATCTTCGGGCAAAGGTTTACACTGTTCGCGAAAAGTGTTCTACGATTGCTTTTTTGCTGAAAAAAATATTGATCTACGAATATGCCTTAAAATTTTTGTGGATAAAATACAATTGTGGGAAGAAAATAGCAAAAGCTAATTGTACTCTAAGTGAGTACAAGGTCAAGTTTATGTGAACACTGACGCTCGTCCTAGTCGCTGCAAGGACTTCAAAAGCTGACGGGCAAGAAACTAACGTTTTTTATTTTTGGAGAATATGTTAAACAAATTGCAAACGATATAATTTTTTTCGGAAACTTTGCAGATAAAGTATTTGACAACTACTTTTATGCCATCACAATAATGCGTCGTTACCGCTTTTTATATATTTCTTTGCCAAAAAAAAAACTCTGCTCACACCATTTCATTGTATCTGAGAAAAATATTTTGCAAATCGATGCTGCCGCTAAAATTAAGTTAAATTTAAGTTTACTTACAATCGGTGGTCATTTAAAGAAAATATCTAGTTGTTACCTGAAAAAAACAAGAAAAAATAATTTATTTTTATTAAATTTGAATATTTTATTATGCGAAGAGTGCTAAGAACATAAATAAATATTTTAGAAATTCGAATAAAAATGTTTAAAGGTTTGAATAATAACAAACACATTTATGATTAATTGTCATAGAATTATAGGATTCATCAAAATTGGTTGGAAAGTTTTGAATAGGCAGATTTTGTCCCTCTTTCCCTCCGTATTTATTTATGACACTTTTATACAACATTAATTAACAAGATACGAATTATCAACACAATTTTTAATTTATTTTAAATTCATTATATATTTTAAGAGGAAATATTAAAAAAACCTTAATAACAAATTTATGAGAAACTAAAAATTATTTGCGAATTCTTGGGTTTGAGCTTGACCCTGAATGATATATATTATCTTAATAATTAATTCTATAATTTCGATTTCAGATTTATTTTAATAGAAGTGTAGGGATCATTGAAATTGTTTTGGCAGCTTTGAATAAGAAGATCCCACCTGAGTCTAGTCTTCAGGCAAATGTCATATCAATCATTCAAATGTTCTGGCCTCTAAATATAATTTAAAATAACAAATCCGGAATTAGAAGATTTGCATCAGTCGAGCACCATTTACACATCACATCTTTCTCAACTTATTGACTTATTTGTATAATATTTTGTTTTACTGAAAAAGAAACTGAGTGGTTGGCATTTATTAGTTTCTGTTTTTTGTTTCTACTTGTTTTTTTGCTCAAACATGAAGTGAATTATTATCAGCATTTATTTAATTCATAGCAATTATCATCATTTCTCTATTAGCAAATAATATAATGGAAATAACACATACACTTACAAAAACTTGTAAACAATGACAAGCACAAAAATATATTGACGTCGATTATAGCTCTGGTAAAACCATAAAGGAATTGAAAGCTTTACACACACATATTAGCAAATAAAAGCAGGCATAATGAAATTGCAATTTCCGTGAGCTTAATTTGAACAAATTACAACAAATTGCATGACGAATGAATTTTAATTGTAGTCTGGATAGAAAAAAAAAGAAATACAAACACGTATACCGGGGGCAGGCCATCTATTCTGCTTCACATAACAAATATAATGAAAAATAATCATGCACAATTATCGAGGCAGTATGAACGAGATGAGTGGACATATTATTTCTTCTTATAAAGGAAAAAGCAAGCAAACAGAGTTTACCAAAATTTAATACGGTTTATTAATATTATAAATATTGAAGTGATATTATTTTGAAAAACAAATAATTATAAATATTCAAATTTAAAATAGACATGAAGTCTAAATTTAAATTTAATCAGTACCATATTTGTTGCGATAATATTTTTTTCAATTCCACAGATGTTAACTAAGCAGTAGCTAAATGATTAATTGAGTTATTAATTAAATCAATTGGCAGCTATTTCGGGGACGAGAAAATAAAAGAGAGACAGAACTTCGACATTACGTTTAGTGTGCTTGAGTATTCGTCATATTATATTATCAAGAGGTACTAATTTCGTGAAATTAGCGTCACATCCTTGTGCGATGCGATTGCATTCTGATATACTTTTATTACTTATGAATCTGTTTCTTTTCTAACCTCCTGCTAAAAAAATTGAAAATTTTCAAAAATCGTGAAGCTAATAGTTTCAGCTCGTTTAAAAAAAATCGAGTGATCATCAGACCTCCAGGTTGTGAGGTCCAAGGCCATTGACTAGTTCTGAGTGCCCGTCCCTATATCTGTATAACTTTGGAAGGGTTGAATCGAATCAATCAAAGCTGGTAGCTTTCAAATGAAGTTCCTCAACTTAGACTTTTTGTAAATTTCAAGATATCTCAATTCCAATCAGCACTTAATACTTAAAAACCAAGTCGATCACCGTAAAATCGGTAAGCTATTCATGAGATATCGTAAACGAAAATTCCAAAATATTTATTTATTTTAAAATCATAAATTATATCTCTAATCCGTTAATGCTCCTGACTCTTTTATGGTAAATGAAAACTCCACCACTTGGGAGTCATTTCATTTATTCTAAATATATAGCAGTTTGAAAATTTATTAATTTTGTTTTAATACAAGAGCCCGAAATCATAGAATAGCACAAAAACCAACTCGCAGTAGTTTTGCGATTTAAATAAGCTAGGAGTTACAGAAATGAGCTTTAGAGTCAACCACTTTCTTTTTTTAATCTATAATAAAATCATAAAATTGTTTATACCAAAAGAAAAAGTATTCACCAGTTTGTTATAGGAAAAAGTTTATGTTATTAAATATAATACAATTTTCTCGAAAGTCCTAGATGCCTTATGACCACTTCATTTTTCATTCCTGTTCTGAAAATTAAATCATTTAATGTAACGTTTAATATAATATTTTACCAGCAGTTTTCAACTCAAGCATTCACATCAATTAGCAAACAAATTTATAGGAAAATACCTAAAAAAAAGAAAATTGTATAGAAAAACAAATGTTTTGTCAACATGCAAAATATGAGTTTGCACTTTTTTGCAACTAATGGTTTTACTTCCAACCGTTTTACTCTTATACCTGTACGAATTCAGCCAAGAAAATTTGTGTTGTTTTGCAAAACAAACACATTTAAATCAATTCGTTTCATGTTTAAGTATTTCATGTCAGAGCTAAACAAAACAATACCTGTAGACATGTATTGTGTGGATATGTGCGTGTATGTGTACTTCTTGTTATAAATGTTATAAACATTATCAAACAATTAATTTTAAGTACAGGTTGAGTAGGGATTTGGGTAAATTGTTTTGTATTCTGCATGTTGGCATTATATGGCATTTAGAATGGCTTCTTTCAGCAGGCCTTTTCATTTAACTTCAATATATATTCGTAAATTGCAAATAGTTTATTGTGTTGGTAATTTATATGTTATTGTTTTTATATTCTAGCAACCCGATAGTTATTGTTGTATGTTTATGGGCGCTTATGACAATTCATTGGCCGTATTAGAATGATTAGGCGTAATTTCAGTTTAAGAGTTTGTTTGACAATTTTGCAAAATACCGACTACAAGAGATCAATTTTTGTGTTTTGTAAGGAAATTTATACTGATGAAATTCAAAAATATGTTATATCCCAGTGGAAAAATATTTTAATTTTTTTAAGTTTTAATTAGTTGTTCCATATGCCACTTTTTAGAAAACGATTGTTAACAATATCCAGAGCATTCTATTAATAAGCTATTTTACTTGCACAAAATTACAAGGTATTTGTAGTCTTCACAATTATTACCTTTTTCTCAAAAAAAAAAAACATTCATGTGTACAAAAAATGTAATTGAAGTAAAAGACGTTAACTTAAGATTCAAATGAAAAAAATTAATGAAGTTCTATTAATAATAATTATTTGTATATATGGGCGCTATTCGGAAAAGGTCTTCAGTTGATTTGATACATAAATCCTGTGTTGGTAAATCACACGCAAATGTCTTTTGCAACTCCGATCGTTGAGAAAATTTGCTGCAAACAACTTTTCCTAATTAACTAACAAAGTTACTAGATATGTCACAGAGTACAATTTCATTCGGAATCAGATTTAATTCTATAGTTTAGCTCTTCAGAAAGTAAAAATCAAAAACATTTTTTTTTATTTTTTGATTATATGAAATCACTTTTAATAACACAAACGATATCGCGAATTCATTGTCCAATAGCACAAATAAATATTTGTAATTACCTTTTGCTAACAAATTAATTGGATTTTGATAAATTTATTTTAGTAGAAAACAGTTAAATAATTTTTGGAAATCTTTCTTATTCCTTCCAAAAAAATATTTAATGACAGCAAAATTACGGGAATTGGTTTCTGCTACACTGCACTATTTTTATTTTGTAGGCATGATTCTTTATTCACTCGATAACATTTTATAAATCAGAAGTCAATGGTTTTTTCGTGAAACTTTTGAATAAAAAATTTTACAGTGCCCTTAAGATATACAGATAATCATAATATGATCCTATGTTTTGCCAAGTAATTATGGTGTTGCTGCAACTTGATAAAATTGAGAAATAATTAAAACTAGCAATAGTTTATAATTGTTTTTAGGATTAATGAAAACCATAATTAAATATTAACGGTGTGGAAAAATTAAACCAAACCCATTCAGAAGGAAAACGGTAACATGAGTTATAACTAACGTCAGGAGAATGACTTCGGATTCACTGAAAAGGTGCCAGGAAAAGATAACTTCGTGTACCGACTGCCTCGTAAGAATCACTAGAGAGGATCGAAATTGCACTAGCTTCGTAAAATAATTACGAAATTTCTAATTAACTCCTTTAGAATGTCTTGTTTTACTGCGATAAGTCGAAAGCAAATAAAACAAACTTTATTAATTTTCCAGATCTTTTTCTTATTATTATTATTATTATTATTATTATTATTATTATTTATTTTTGGTTTATTTGTTTATTTACCTATTCACATGAAATATTCTATCAGTGAACTAGAGTTCTGTTTTAATTTTTCAACACGTCTAATTGTTTCATTTAATACTATTGAAAGATATATTGTGTTATTATCGAGAGCTTTATCTTCTATCCGGTCATCATATGACCCATCCTGCCAAGGCTCAGCACCAAACATAGTGAGAAAATTTCCCCAAAGACAATTTAAAATATTTAAATACAACACATTTCAAAGCTTTAAAATAAAATAACAGATATGCTAACTGTTTACCATTATTCTTGCCAACAATTTGGTAAAAGTTAAAAGCGTTAATATTTTGAGTATAAAATACACAAAAATGCTGCATTTATTGGCCTGATGACTATTTGACCACTACAAATACCCTGGCCTCACAACACACATTATTTATTTACGGAAAAAGTTAAAATCTACCAGCATATTTGACTTTTTTATTTATTGATGGATATCCAGACAATGTTGATGGCAGTGGCATTCCTAATAAATTTGCACTGCTTTTTTAACTTAATATTTGTTTTATTATTTCTACATATTTTGGATGCCATCATACAGACAGGTTTGTATGCAGTAGTTGGAGGAGAAGAAAATTTCTTTTTTGTGTAAACAAACCGATGTAAATAGCATAAATTTGCTTATTTAATGCTGGTATTGGTATTTGTCGGTAAATCGACTTTATAGTTTGCATACATCAGGATATATATTTAAAAAATATAAAAATATGTTTCAGGTGCTTAATATATTTAATTCAAGTGAAAATATAAGATATTTTAAGACTGCAAAACTGATTTTAATTCTTCAGCCAAGTAAGAACGGTGAACTAGTTAATAGCTACTGCCACAATAGTAACCAAATTGTCTTAAAACAGGAACTGGAGAACTTTTTCATCCTCCTCTTCATCGGTAAAGACTCTGTAATAGTAATTAATAATGACTTTACTTTATTTTACGGTAAAATCATTGAAATTTAAGAATTTCGGAACAGACGCTGAAACTTTATAATTATAAAACCTACTAACAACTTTATCCAACTAAACTTCAGCAATGAAAATGATGGGATAGTTTTATTTTATATTCTAAAAAACTTTAAAAATATTTTCTCTTTCTTTTTATGCAAAATTTATTTCATTCATATATTTCAAATAAAATGTGATCATATTTGCAGCATCTTGTTAAAGTGATACTTGAATCTCATTGGTACTGAAGTGAATATAATTTATAGATCGGCTTAATATTATATCTCATTGAATAATTTTTTTCTGCCAACTTACAAGTTAAAACCTTAAAATGTGTACTTCAAATGTTGTGCCATTCAAAGGCATTTTATTTGCTTGCACATATTAATTACTTCAGAAATTCTTACACGAGGGAATTTACAAGAGCTGTACGAAACTATTTATTTTCATTTGTACGTATTTATTTCTGTAATTATAATAACTGTCATGTAATCATTTCAGTTTTATTTCTCTTCTGCCTTTCGGTTTAATATTGACTTAAATCTGTTTTATTTATATGTACAAAACAAATAATTACTGATGTCCTTAAATACGGACGAAAAACTTATTTATTTTACATAAAAAAAAGGTAAACAAACAAGCAGAGAAGAGAGATGAACGTATTGAAAGGAATGTGTTAAAGTAAACTTGAACTCAAGCAATTAATTAATAATATGTAACTTCATATAAAATATCTTGTCTCTGCTTAATTTAAGTATTTGGTTGCGCTGGTAGAAACGTTATTTAATATTAATTCGGTAATAATTGATTATTATTTTAAGAGTCACTTGCGAAGTTCAATATGAGTAACTTGAGTTGATGTGGTTTTCATTTACAGAAACTGTTGTTTATTTATTTACCATTTAAGAAGAATATTAAACGTATTTCTTGTTCTAGCCAAAACCAAATAAATTTGGCTGAAAAGACCCGTTTTATATTAATATTTTACACCATAACATTTTAATAGCTTATCCCTTTCAAAATCTGTAGTTTTGAATAATGCGGTTGTTTAACAGTTGTTTGATTGAATGAAATATTTTCTGCAAGCACATAATATATTCATTGAACGTGAATGACATATGAACAACAAATACAAGAGAATATAAGAGAAAGCTGATTGAAAAGCTTAAGGGATGTTGTCCTTTACTTTACTTATGATTATAATAAGACATAAATTTAGTTCAAAACAATATACGGGAAAGTCATTTTAATCTGATTTTTCTTTATACTCTGGAGCTTTTCAAGCCAAGACACTACTATTTTTGTTTTTAAACCAACCAATTTCCAAGTGATGAGCGGTGATTGATGTAGTTTTCGATTATCGTACAATATTGAGAACATTAACTGATCAGATCAGGAGTTAAAAAATTACTTGTTCCAATATTTTTATTTTATGATATTTTACGAACGGATTAACCCTCTTATTCCTGAATTAAAATGGACCATGCAAAAAATTTCTTTAGGTCGAATGTGTTTTGGGCTTGACCCAAGTATGAACTAAAAAAATTTTCAAAGTCGTAGGTATCATGGTTCGGTAGTTATAGAATGTTGCCTGCAGGCAACATTGGTCAATTGTGGTCAATGGAAAAAAATCCATAATGATTTTTAATGCACTTTCTTATTAAAATTTGTGTATAAAATGATATAAAACAGTTTTTGTGTGAGTTGCTTACTATATTTAGAGCGTATAAAGCCAGAGTGGGGTAGCCTACATTTGCCTTTTGCTCCCCATTCTACGCCGGGACTCCATCTCAAGCTTTGTGAATCATATTTCTTTATAATCTCCTGCACAGAGCATTCATTTTCATTTCAGTTATTGTCTTTACTAATTATATCTTCAATTAAATCCACTTCTATATTTTCTCCCTTATCTATATCATATTCACTGTCTCTTCAATGACCCTTTCGAAACTTTCTGGTTCTTCTTCTTCTTCATTTTCCTCCTCTGCAGAATCCACACAGTTGAAATCAACAGTTTTTTTTTCGTTTCTGCCTGTGTTAGGCCCTTTGAGCGCATCCAAATAAAATATTCATGAAGAAATAAACATCATTTGATATTACCCTAATTGACCAATGGTGCCAAGAGGCAACATTAGATTTAAAAAATTATTATAAGAAAACTAATAATTTTTTTAAAGAAATTTTTCTTCCAAGTCACATCCTTACCGATTTTAAATGATATTTTTCAGTTAGTCTTACAATGAAATATTTATTTTAATTTTTTTAAAACTTTTTTTAAACACACTTTTATCACAATTCAAATTTAAATATTTCACTCTACGAGGAACGGCTACATAATGAACAAATGTACAGTTTCAAATATACAGAATAACTTTATGCTTCCGCCAAACATTAAGTTACATAAAGTAAATAAAATTATATTGAAAAAATAAACCAAACGCGACTTATTAGCATAAACGTAAAATGTTGCCTGTAGGCAACGTTGGACATGAGAGGGTTAACGGACTTTGACCCGGCTTACGATGAACGATGTGGTTTTCAAATGTCAAGAGACGATTAGTTTCAGTGAATTCAGTCATTTCAAGCAAAGCCGTTCAAAGGACACCTACACTCGCGCACACATAAACATAAATACATGCAGACGATTAGTTCAAAGGGACCTCAAAAGATAGAGATCTAATAAGACTTCAAGTTTTTCAAGAAGAGTCAAAAACAATAACTTTACGATGTCTATGAATTTTTAAAAATATTTTTAGTCCTTGTGGAATAAATCCTAAATAAAGGGACAAGCTGTTTCCTTTCTATAGTAAAAAAATTAATCCACTTTTTAGCAGTTATTTGAGGAAAAACGATATAAATCTAGAAAAGATATTAACGATTCCCAAATTAATAACTTTTTGCTAAAATGTTGCCTTTCATGTCTTTAGCAAATAAAAAGGTGAATTAGTTAGAAGTATATATTCCAAAAATAGGTTCAGTAGGCCGCTATAGAAATTGTAATCGTATATTGAATTAATAAAACTAGAAATTGGAGAATTTGAAAAAATTATTTGCGGCTGGCAGATATTAATTTAGAGCCTGTTAAATAGTTTTATTATACATGATCTTTAACAAAACTAATTGATTGTAAATATAACACTCGTCTAAATATATTCAAAGAGGAAAATGCACAGATAATGATGTTTGTACCAGTAATTTTTCTAACTATTGGCAGGTCCTTCTTTGTGATCAAGCATCCGGTAAAATAATAAAGGCAAAGAGCCCAGTTAAAAAATATTTTATGTTAAATTTTTTTGGGCGCATTGCAGTTCCTCCATAATCTAGACATGATGTGTACTATCGGGGAACATTTCGTACAATCCAATACGTGGCGTAACAGTTTATACAACAGCTGAGCTAAGCAGATAGTATTTTGTATTTCAATAACAAAACCTGTCGCAAAGAAAACAATGCAGCATTAATTAAGGTGCTTTTGCATTCCTTTAGATACAATTTATAAGAAATTAAATGTATTAAATCATAAATAGAGAGGATGTACTCTATTTACAGTAAACTTGTGATAATATGTAAAGCTTTTGAGTTAAACACTAACCCTTGTAACAATAGATGCAGAAGTAGCCAAAGAATTGTATCACTCGGTTGTAAAAATAACTTCTGGACTCACATCAGTATGAAATAATAAATACAGCATTCGCATGCAGGCAATCTCTCAATCATATTCCTGTTGTTAGAAAAACCTTAAAACTCGTACGATAAATGTTTTGAATTGTAAAAGACTATGTGATTGTCCTAACGACAGTGTGTGTGACGTGTGTGACTTATAGAATGGATAAATTTTTATTTTTTGTTTGTTTTCCTTAATGTTGATTTTTGTGCTCAGAAGCAGGAGAAATTGTTACACTTTATTTGGTTTTTATTATTTTTATTTTGCTTGTGCTTAGTGACAAAGTGCTATAGTTCACTAGGAGTTGGAGAATCATAAATAAATCCTTGGCTCAAATGTCATAAAATGTACTGAATACATTTTGTTTATATGTTGGCTTCAGAGATATGGAAATGTAAAAATATCCTTTTTTCTTCTCTTATTTAGTGCATTTATGTTTTTATTTAAAAAAAGCAAGAAATATATATTGTATTGCTATGCCAGCTGTTGTTGTAACAGTTGTTTATTTTAAAACACTCCAACACACACACACCTACACACTTGCATATGTGTGTACAATTTGTCCTTATTTTTTTTTTCATTTATGGCAGAAAGTATTAAAGTTTGAATATTTATGTGAATGTATTGTGTCATCTAGAGCACATGAATCGTAATGCTTATGTATGTGAAATTATATATACACATTTTTATGGCCATTTAACTATGAAATTGCAACAATTTCCACGCTGTGATTTAATAAAGTTTGTGTGTGTGTATTTATGGTGAAAAAATCCAACAGATTGCTAAATGTTTTATTGATTTTTGTGATTTAATTTTAAATACAACAAATTTAAAATGAAAATTTTAAATGAAATCATTTAGAATTTATTTGCTTTCTAGTCTTTTAGTGGCAGAAATAAATTGAAACGTTTTTTTAAAGTCATCCGAAAATTAAAGTCAAATTAGTAGAACTGTTTTGTATGTGACATCGTACCGTGGCACCTTTTTTCAATTATTGTATTGATTAACTAAATACTAATTGTATTAACTTTCTTATTACAAAAATTTTTATATTAAAAATATACTGTTGATAAAAGTGTTGTGGCTTTCAAAAACATCTGCTTTAGTGTTTTGTGTAAGTTGAATGATAGAAAGTAGAGTTGTATTTCTCTTGTGATATATACAAGGTATGATCCCGTACTCTACTTTGGGTGCCCGCGGATACCCAAACTTATCCAAAAGTGTTACCGTACTCAAAGTTTGGGCAAGTGAGAGAGATTGTGAGAAAACAAAATTCTCCTTCTTCTTGCCCTAAACAGCTCGCAAGTTTTTTTCGGGCAGATTGGGAAAACAGACAAACGATCAGCTGTTTTAGAAAAATAAACAATTAAAGACTCCAAAAAACAGCAAAAAGCTATTATTAAAAGATTTTAAATAAAGATTGTAATAAAATAAGAGTAAACGGCGAATAAACTAAATAATGCTTGAGCTTAACTTGCATGCAGACACCATCCATATATCACTTGTATTAAAATTCAAAACCACTAACGTTTTTTTCTGTTCCCGTAATTTTGTGCATTTCTAACAATATTTGAGAGAATTTTTTGCTTACTCTTACTTTATCGAACTGTGCCCAAAAAGTAAGGGATCACAGCTACTATTTATCATGTCTTAAATGAATTAAAGACATTAATATTTTTCAAAATAACAAATAGCTTGACACCAAATAATTAAAATCATGTCCTGTATTTCATTTGAACTATTCACTTCAATTTAATATATATTAACTGGGTTGATGGTAAGTCTTAGTCCCTCATATTAAGGAAACGGTTGTCCTTAAAGGTCTACAGGGTGGCCTGGATTTTTGTTATTCTATGTTTTAGAGTTCGTTGATCAAAACACAATTGTATTATTTTGAAATCATATGACTCCATGTGATAAGTTTATAAAAGAACCAAGAATACAATCTGATCAGCGGTTTTTTTTTTTGAAGTCACATTTTTCGAATTTTTTGTTCATGACATCTCAGAAACGGGTTAACCGATTTTAGACCGGTTTGCGGTGATAGACGTGGTGTGTAAACCTCATACCCAAAGATGTTTTCATTTTAAAAACTGTATAACTTTTGACTAAATCAAATGACAGCCACGTGATTGATGTAGTTTTCGTTTATTATAAAAGAATCGGGAACACTAACTGATCGGTTGTACAATTTCAGAATTTCTCCATATAATCGCTTTAATTCGAATTTGTTCATTGATGTTAAAATAAAACAAAGACAGCTTGCTAAGATAACTCGAATAAATATTTTCCTTGAATGCTTCAGAATTACAGGTTCCTATGCAGAGGTTATTGGGTTATATGATCCGTTTGAAGTAAAAAGGGGTAATGCTTACATGGACCATGATGACTAATATGATGGATATTTGGCAATACACGTAACACATGATTTAAAAAAAAATATATTTATATAGATTATATAGTCTTCTATGGAAAACCAATGAGTTGTGAAGTAATTTCAAGACTAATGCTTCGTTAATAATAAATTGCGGAGTAGGACTAGTTTTTGGATTACTCTGACGTAATATTTTTTTGGATTACATGGTTCTTTCCTAAGACATTTTAATTTAAAATGAAGCATGTTTTTCCCATATTTTTTAATTACTTTTGGACTAGTACTGGTCCCTTGTGGAGTACTATTTATACGCGTGTAAGGAATAGTCTCGATTTGTGGAAAGGAGTGAAAAAAATGGAAGTCATTTTGGGAGAACAACTTTTTCTTTACTCCCGAAGCCTTAGTTTTGCATTTGGACTTATCAGGAAAAGATTGTTAACAATATCCTGGTAATTATTAAAAACTTATTTTACTTACACACACTTTACTTATATGTAGTCTTAGCAAGTATTATATTTTAATTTATAAATTATCAATTTTGATTATAAAAATATGAGTTATTTAATAACTATTAATATTAGTTAAATATAGCCTCTATTTGGCAGAAGTCTGCAGTTGATTTAATACAAACAATTTGAATTGGATGATGGCACAGACAATCCTATTTCGTGTCTGATACTTCCAAGAACTCGCGGTATGAGACTTTTTGTAGTCAATTAAAAAATTCTTTAGAAACGAAAAAAAAGTTACTTAATTAATAATAGGAATATGACTTCACCTAAATGGTGACAAAAAAAAAAGAACCTTCTTTAAAAAGCATTAGAAAAATTGCAAATTTGCAATACTTCCGGATTATAAGTTTATGATCTTATTAACTTCTTTGGAAGACCCTATTTTACTGGTTGTATGTAAACATATTTGTAAGGTTGCATATTATATTAATATGACTAAATATATTTTCCTAGATGAAAGTTAATGTTATGCTTTGATTTATTTCGTTTAACATAATAAATAATTCATTTCCGTTTTAAATGGATTATGATTTGCATGATTTTATTTAGAACTTTGGGGTGAATTATTTATAATTTGAATTATTTATAAACGAAACCACATGTTGGACATAAGTTAAGGGAAACAGATTGTGGAAAAGTTCAAAGATCTCTGGTCTTTGTTAGTTTCTCGCCAACTTAAGTAAAACTCTTTAGTATTACAAAACAATTTTGGGATCAACTCATTTGTTAATACGTTTGGGCTTTAATGAAATACTGCATGCAAGTGGCTACATTCAGAACTTCGAATGGAATGTATTTCTTTATCTGCTTTTCACGAAACTTCAATAAATTTTTGTAACATCGTTGCTTGTGTATGCCTATTGATTAGCTAAAACTTTTACGTAATTCTGTTTTGCTTTTATTAACCTCAAACTATTTTCCTTCTCATGTCCTGATTATATCCTTATTGTAGAGCTATAATTTTGTTTGTGTGTTTTGCTATCATTCCCTACTTTGGTTTATGTTATTTGCCATTTTACCTGTGGTTGAATAGATTTAATACACGTTTTGTTTGCTTTTTTATTTACTTCTTTATTCTATTTTTGTATAAATATACGTTAGAACTAACAACCAAAAATCGATTTTAGTTAGTTAGTAACCCAATTCGTTTTCTTATGTTTTCTTTATGTTGTTTAGTGCTTCGTTATTTGACTTTTTCTTTACTTTTTAGTTAATTTCAAATACAAAGTTTAGCATTCGTTGTTCATAATAGCAACAAAAGTTTTCTTTTCTATTTTTAATTAGTTGATTTGTTTGTGATGGGTGATTTGGGTGGCAAGAACCTTAGGGAAATCGTAGATTATATACTCTTATGTCAAGTTCTAAGAACCAAAATATTCATGAGCTTTTCGCTTTAAGGTAAATAAGAAAATTCGTGCTAAATGATTTTTCTTAAATAATTAAAAAAGTTATTAGCAACGACATAGAAAAATCAGATTTCATTAATATCAGAAACATAAATTCGTATTCATTGAAAAATAAGAACTTCTTGCCATGACGAATTATTGAAATAAGCGTTAGAAAATAATATCCAGATATAACACATGACATATTGACTTCTTTGAAAGAGCTGATTTTATTGGGCTCCTACTAAAAAATTTTCACTGATGGCGTATGTGTAACATTTAATAGCGTTTACTCATGTAGCACTCATATCCATTTGTGACGAAAAGTATTGCATACTTTTGGCAACTCGCTTTGCAATTATTGTAGTTCAGTGCGTATGATGGATGCAAGGTCGTATGCAACTATATGAATAAAATTATAAAATGTAGCATACTTTTTTGGGATTTTTTCTATTATATGATAACATAAGATTTCGATGATGTGGTGTTCTAAACAGACAGGATATTTGGTGCCGACATTATCCTGTGATCTAAAATTTTGTTTTCATAAATAATTGTATTCTTAATGCTTTTGTTTTCAATTACAAGAGATTTAAAACAATTAAAGCCAACTTTGCTTTCTTATTTAGCAACTATACACACGAGGGCTACGTTGAAGTAATGTGAAAGTGGAGCACTTCTGGTTTTTTTTACTCAATTGACAATAGCTTCTTTCTGTATCAAAGGTCTTAGAGAGTATTAGGAGACAAATAAATTTCATATTATAATAAAACAATGACCGTATGACAAAAAGTAAATTTGTTAACAGTTGAATTTTGATTTAATTTTTTTATTTTGCCTTATAAATACTTTTATTGTTCATAGCCTTCTACACTTACTATAAAAATTTTTTTTAAATCTTGTGAGTTTTAATTTAAATTCTCAAATGATTTATAAAAGTTCTTAAGCAAGACGAGATGTTTGAAAGTTTTTAAAACTGTGGTTGAAATCTACTGAAGATTTGGTAAAGAGCGTCAATGAATTTAATATCGACATTTATTAACTACCAAACAAATAAATTTCTTATTATAAGACTTAAGAGGACTTAACAAGGAAAAGGAAATTTTCCAATTTTTATTAAAGAGGAATGAATTGTATTGCCTTTAATAATAGTACTGAAATGTTCTCTAAGCCTTTTGAATTAATGTGTTTAATATCTATATTTGAATATCTCGAGAAATAGCTTCGCAATTTTTAATTGGATCGTCGATTTATGTTTGAGGTCTGGTTTATATAAATTTCATATATATTAATAATTTTGAACACTAAGAGCAGGCTTTTACCACAGATGTACCGATTTGTCCTAATATGTGTGTCAGTTTCTATATCGGTATCGGCGATATATCTTTTTGACTGCCGGTGTCTTATCGATAAAAAGCTTAACGTTGCATCCCTGATTTTAATATCTAAACTTCTATAACACATTCATGAATCAGATGTTATTAGCTGGCGACTATGTAGAATCGATAATACTGACTAATCAGAACCCAAATTATTCTGGAGTGTACAGAGAACCTGATGATGCATTCATTAAATATGACGATTTTAACCAAAATTCTAAAGTTTGTGAATACTTCATTGCTTTCAAACATGTAATAGGAAATTGTATTCATAAAAAATTATAAAAGCTATTTTAATTTTTTAGATTTTTATATTTCGAAACTGAACACTCCACATCTTTTTATATGGTTAATGCTACAATACAGCGAATATAAAATTTGTGAAGAATATATAAATTGTGAAGAACGTTGTACTTTTTTCAATTGTACTAAGCAATTTTCAAATTATTTTTATAATGCTTTCTCAACTTCTCTTTAAAATGTTTTTTTGAAGTAAAAACAAAGAAATATAAATTTTTATTAATATAAGAAATATTTTGTTAATATTATTTATAAAGAAGCATTGTCATTCATGTGAGAATACATATATATTTCGGTGCTTATAGGCAAGACTTCAAATATATTTCCATAAAAAATATGTACTTCCAAGTCCTTCATTTTCAAAGATATTTAAAGATAAAAGTGGAGTGTTTTAAAATTCATACTATTGTTTTCTTAAAATAGGTAAGATGATACAATAGCTTTCGAATAAATATATATGAAATTTTGCTTTCTAGAAAGTATCTAGACCGTAAATATTTCACTCGTAATAAAAATTTCAGTATCAGAATAATTCCTAATATATAAAGCAATTCGTAAAATACAAATTTGAACTTTAGCCAACTTAATATTACAAAAGTAAAGACTTAAAATTATGTTATTTCACCTTCACCCGTCAGCGCTTTCAACTTGCAAAACACATTTTCTTTGTTTTCTATTACACGGCTCTTCTCTCATAACATTTTAAATTATCTCATATTTCATATTGGAAAATTAAATAAATAATTTGATATTATTCCTAATAAGATATCTCAAGTAAAAAGTTGCTGGTTGTGGGTAAACCAAAAGATTTACTTAAATTAACAAACAACATACCTCTAGTGTAATTCCATTTTAATAAAAATATGATGAACACAAAGCGTATATCCATGTTTGTAGCTTCTGTTGTGGTATCTTTCGTTAGTGTATTTTGTAGATGTTGTATATTTTGTTAACTTCTAGCATAATATCAAATGAAAAACACTACCAAGCTCATGCACTTCAGAAAAATGTTGTAACACCATTTACTTGTATTTCAATGACTCTGAACTTCATTACATTTTCTTTTACAGATTTACTACTTAACTTGGCTTCTTCAGTTGGGAATATTTTGTAGGTTTAAATGTTTTTATAATTTTTTATTTCATATATTTTTGTGGTTGGGTTTCTTTGTAACATGTTTTGTGGATCTACATATTCTTTTATTTTTGTAGTAGTTTCTTGTAACATTTTATTGTGGTACTTGAGATAGAAAATATACACAAAATGTTTCTGGGGCTTTTATACTTTTTATTTACATAAAATCATAATGTTCATAATTTTTTCTTCTATTGCTTCTTCCAAAGAATTTTTTTCGTAGGAATAGCATTTCTATCTTTTGCAGTAGTTTTTTGTAGCCGTTTAAAGGTGGGTTATTTTATACACACATTTAATGACTACATGGTTTCTGAAGTAGAGCAGAATAGTTACATATTTTTTAAATTATTATTATAGTTTTACAACAAAACTTTCTCTAATTTTGCAGGATCTATATAAATTGTCCAAGAACTTTCAATCAAGCCAGAATATTTTATGTTCATAAGAATGTAAAACAAATTTCTTGAATTCCTTCTAAAGTATTTATCATTATACAATAATTTTATTGCATAAAAAGTTTCAACTATCAAACTTTTATGTTAGTAAAAACGTTGACATAAATCCAACGTAAAACTCCTTGAAGTATGCTTTAAGGTTACAGCAAGACATTCAATTAACACACATATTTCACACATAACGAGCACAAAATATTTGTACTTCTTGCCACTTCAAATGTTGATTTCCTGTAATACACACATTCATGTTTTATGTTCATTTTATTATGTTTTCATAAACTCTTATCAGGAATAGACGTACGCAGATATAACTATTCACACATAGACAATCATTAAGCGAACAGAAAAAAAGATCGAATATTAGTTAGCAAATTGTTATATATTTCACACACATCAACATCGTTGATACCATATCGCACATGTTGTTGCCATTTTCCTGCTTCTTAACTTATCTGCTGCATACATTCCACCCTCGTTAATAAGTAATTTCTTTCAGTCACTCTTCTGCAGTGAAGTATTTTACAGTCAGTGTTATTCACATCTTGGTGAAGGTACCGGGAATTCCAAAACGTTCGTTTAACGCTTCGTTTGTTTATTTCGTTGTATGTAAATGTGTTACTGTAATTTCATTTCTATAACTTTTTTCTAATTTAACTTCAATGTGAGAATGTTTGTGTATTTCTGTTACCATTTTGCTCATCATTATTTTATTTGATATTTACTTGTTTGCCTTATTAACCCCTAGAAAAAACGCACACGATTTGAAGAAAAAAAAATGTTTCACTAACCGCTCGTTGTACCGTTATCGTCTATAACCAAAGCTCAACTGAATTTTTGTATCCTGCCAGGAAACTGTCCAACACACAGGAAATCTAAAGTTATTTTTTTCCTTATCTCTATTCGTTTTTTCAAGTTCTATGGAATACCAAGAGTGGTGAAAATATAAAAGGCAGTTGTACGAGTTTCAAAAGAGAGAATAAGTATCTTTCGGTGAGCGCTGTTGATTTTTATATGGTGTAAAAATATGTATTCGGAGTAATAGCGTGTATGTAAATGCCAAAATGGTATTTTATATGTTTGCAAAAATATTCGGAGAATGTAACAGCATAAGAACTTAAATGCCAATAGTAGCAATTCCTTTAGAAAAACTATGTGCCTTCCAAAAATGAAAAAGGTATGCGCGAAAAAGGTTCAAATACCTCTACTGACATTTAATTATTTTTGAAGGTATTTTGGTTTTGAAGATTATTAATTTAAAGTCATGGGATAGTAAACGAATTAAAAGAGTGGTTAGATATTTTATAGTTCCTACAATAAAAATGGGTTACCTACAGAGACAGTAATACGCACGATAAGGGGTTCTTCATAACTCCAAAAATTTTTTCGTGTAGTATGAACTGTTAATTATATATTTTGTCAAATTTCAATTTTAGAATGCATAGAAAAACTTTTTATTTTTGCATAAAGCTGCACTATTTCTTGTGAATTAAGTGTTATAAAGAAGGAAGAAAAGGACAACAAAATACTGCATTTAATTCTTTGAGGTATTTAATATATAAATTATTAATAAAAACTGTTCTGTTACTGAATATAATCTCAATAAAGATATACACCGTACAATTTTTCTGCATTGTAAATAATAATTAACTTATAAATTTAATCTACAAGTTATTCTAAGTTAAAGTGATCAAAACATCAAAACTATAATGCTACATCAAAGAGGAGTACAATTCTTTTAAATTTCTTGTCCTTAAATCACTTAAAAATTACAACAAATAAAACTTAAACAATTCTTAAGGCCTGTTGTTCTCACCAATTCTTTTAAATTTCTTGTCCTTAAATCACTTAAAAATTACAACAAATAAAACTTAAACAATTCTTAAGGCCTGTTGTTCTCACCGATGAGCTTCCTCCTCCTGTTGTTTAAGAGATCGACAGTGAGACGTAACCCTACTGTGAATATTAAAGCATCCTGCTAAGAGGACAGCTAAAAATTTATTAAGAAAATATAATTGCTGTGGGCCAAACTATTGATTTTGCTGGAAAAATAGGGGAAAAAGTTATGATAATTTAAGTCCTAGATTTAACACATTCGTCGTAGAGACGAACACTTATTTTTTTACATGTATTCCTCTTTCCTTTACAAGTAAAGCTTAAATTATCTCTGTAGTTCTAGTTAACAGGACACTTGTGTGTTCATTCGTTTATGATCGATACTTAAAGTATATTTTTTAGAAGAATATCATTTATAACAAGTTAAATGTGTACCAAAATCTTCGATATACCCTCACTGATATTATTTAATACGCATATTCAAAAGAAATCTGTAAGAATTTAAATTAAAAAAAGTTGCAAAAATATTGTCATCAATTTACAATCCTTCAATTACTTTATTAAATTGTTTACTAAAAATTCCATTTGCTCCTAAAATCTTAACCCTTTTTCTATGAAATTCAAGAAACTCATGCCTCAAAATACCACCCTACATTTTTATAGCATTCATGTAAACAGATTTTTACTATAATTTCATTCATGTGCTGCTTAAAAGACCGGCTGGAATGTTGAATATGCGCACAGCGTATTTCACCTCGTCACACTCTACCGGTAAGAAGAAAAAAAATTCCTGAACTCTTCAAATCAACAAACTTCCAAAGTCAACAGTTATTTTTGCATTTAGTTACAAAAACAATATACAAGACACAAATAATTTAAAAGTAAAAACTCTCCACCATTCTCAAATGTTTAGACTCTCAATTATCGTAATAACTTTATACACAGTAAACAATGCAACGATTCACAAACAATTGCACATGCATGCTCACATGCACACATTCTACACACCACCACCACCTAAGTATCAGACTAACACTAAAACAATAGAACAAAATGCTGGCAGTGTTATAGAGGGCTTTTCTCTTCCAAATTCGTGTAAATGTTTGTGTGTTGGCAGTAACATTGTTTTGCAAAATACACGTACGAAAGATGAAAATGCATTTTCAGCATAACGATTTTCTTTACTTTTTGCATTGTTTTTGCACAAACAGCACGAAAGACAAACTTAAACTTGGACTTGTGCTTGTACTTACCAGCCTGCCAACACAAAGAAGAGATACACAAAAGTAGTTTTAAATATAATTGTTTTTTTACTTCGTGCATTCTTCTCTCCCTCTATTCTGTTTTTTATAGTTTGCTATTGCAGCTATTCTATTTTTTAGTTTCAAGCAAGTTTCAGCTCTAGATGTGTTTAGAAATCAAGTGTGTGTTGGAGTGTGGGAATGGAAAAGTAAGGAAAAGCCTACGGTTGTTTAGTAAATATTTGCTAGAAAAAAATATGGGTTGTCTCTAAAGTTCAATGTTTGAGGTTAATGTTCTATAAGCTTGAGCTATTGTTGTTGTTGCTGCTGTGTGTAGTTTTGCTTTATTTTCAAATGGTATATGATTTCAAAGTATGCAGACATTAGGAATAACAAATGCAATGCAATAAATATATTCAGATTTATATTGTGAAGCAAACACATTTAGAAATATGCCATACTGACAATCTTTTGGTGCAAAGAAGATTAAAAAGTCGTTAACTTGTGAAAGATTTTATGATATTTTGAAAGTTGTTTTCTTTTTTTTTACAAAAGAATAGATAAGAGTTATATTATTGCTATTTATCTGATTTATATATTTAAACTACAACTTTCAATTATCAGTATTGAATATGATATTTAAACTAATACTGGATATGAGTTTAGGGATACAAAAGTGAAATAAAATACCAAAAATAATATATAATGTTTAGGTAGTGGTGAGGAATCAAAATTGTTTTTAGTAGTAAAACTTTTATGTTAAAGTTAAGAAAAGCAATTAAATTTATAAAAAGAAAACCCCAATTAAACTTTAAGCTTCTGGTTAGAAACATTTAAATTTTAAAATAAAACGGCTAGTTATTAGTTCCACCACGTTTTGAAAAAATCAAGTCCCCAACTGAGTACTGGTCCTAGAAAAAAATTTCAGAGAGTATCAATATGTCTGTATGTCTGTCTGTGTGTTCATAGTGTGTGTGTAAGTAAGTGATGCGCTTATAACTTTTGAACAACGAATGAGACGAACCTAAAAAGTGTTTTGAAACTTAGATTTCCTATAAACCGAATCGAATAAGTAGATTTCAAAATATCTAAAAAAATTGGCAAAACAGCATATTTTAAAGTGGTGTTTTCTAAAACACAATTAAACAACTCCAACGATCGTTTCCACAAACTAGTCAGCTCTTGACATTAAAAACCCGCTCAAAATCAGATAATTCGTTCGTGGGATACTGTAAACGATAAAATCACAGCAAACCGGGTCGATCAGTTCATGAGATATTGTGATAGAAAAAAATATAAAATAAAACGATATTAAAAAAATTCGGATACTATATATCTGATTAGTTACTGTTGTTGGCTCATTTATAGGACTCGTTTATCACTTAGGAATCGGTTGATTTATAAAATTTTTTAGTAGTTTGACAATAAAAAGAAATGTTTTTTCCTCGACAAGTTTTTAAGCAGAGAAGGCACGATACGACTGCCTTGAAGCTAAAAATAATAGGAAGACACAGGATGACTTTTAGGGCAAATCGCTTTCTTCATATTCTTTTTAATTTCTGATGTCTAATCCTTAAAAGGACTTTACCACCATATTTAGTTTGAAGATTATTTACCTGGGAATTCAATACAAAACAAAATGAAAAAAGAATTGTAACAATATGACGGCAGAAAAACATAAAAAAAATTATTGTGTGACCTTATTTTCTAGTTATAAACAAAAGCACTTCTTTCTTCCAATCTGAAAACCATATTAACACACATACACACTAATTTAAGGATATACAATAAAAATAATATGAAGAACAAATTCTATCATGTCATGTTTAAAGACAAACAAGAAAAAACGCAAATTGTTATTTTTGCCTTGCAATTTTTCAAGTACTAGAGGTAATAGACTTAAAACAAAAGTTTCATTTTTCATTTTCTTGCCGTTCTTCTTTCATTTTTAATTTCAACTTTTTTTCTTCTTCTTCTCAAAACAATGTCCTACATAGAACGTTATAGTTACATAAAGAGTAAAACTACAAAATAACTTCATGCCTTAGACTTGCATAGAGGTATTTAGATGAAATCCTTCAGTGTGGTTTATTTATCCTCTCTTTTGTACTCCCACATGTGAACGTTCCACTTTAACCCAACACTCCTGCCTGGTTCCCTTATGCTACAGTTTATTATGGAGAATGTTTTATTTTGCGGTTTTTGAAGCACGAGTATTCATACAAAAGTACTTTATTTAAGTATTTCGTAGTCTTTGTGCGCATAGGAAGGATGTCTAATAAATGATAAATTGTTGTACTGCAAAAAAATTATATGACAAACATATCCCTGAGCAGAAGTAAAATGCTGTTATTAAACCTTCTGCTTAATTAAAGGAATGCGAGCAATTACGTCCGTTTATAATAGATACACGAATGTTAAAGTTTCTGAAATATTCGTGTCATCGTTTGGTCAAGTCATATTTAACTGAACTCTAAGTAGATTTTTCCATGAGAATTCTACAATTCAGTTTTGCATATGATCATTAATTTTTTAATTGAAAAACTTATATATTTTCCAGAGAATCCTGGTAAATCTTCAGCCTTTTATTGAATGACACAAATTCGTCTCTTAAATGTGCTGAATTAAGGAATGGCATGCAATTTTGAACTTTTCTCATTAATTAAAAAAAATTGTTAGTCTTCCACTAAAAAATTTAAAATCTTACAACTACAATTTTAGTTGTAAAAAAGCCAACCAGTTGTATAATAAAACGTAGGAAAATAAAATAGGAAAAGTGATCACTGAGGTCTTGTTATGACTTTGATATTTTTTTAAGCTTCTCACTTATTAAAGTGGAAGTTTGAAATAAATATTTAGTTATTCTAAGAAATGCTGAGTAAAGGTTCCCTGATAATATGCATTAGCCCCAGTGATATGCGCAAAGGAACTAGCTAAAGCCCCTCAATTGTTCACTTTGAATTTTTTAGTAAGAATTTGAGAAAAAAGAATAAGCACATAATTAGAGTTTGAGAATTAAAGTTTTTAAGTTTTTAAGTTTTTATTTATTCTTTATGGCTAAGACAACAGACGTAAAAGTGTCAGAGTTCCTTAAGCTTTTTTTGTTATTCAATGCTGTAATAGAGATTCAAAGTTTATAACACGTTGCTTGAAATTTTATTACATTAAATTAGAAATTCTTACTGCAAAAGCTGTTATAATTCTATTAGCCGTAGTGATCAGAAGAATATAGAAATATATTGGCTAGCTTGTAAATAGTAGAAATTCAAATTATGTTTGGCCAACGCATTATTAAACTGTTATAAAACCAAATATATCCCTTGAAGTAAATTTCAAATATTTTGCATTAAATGTGCAGTTCAATTGCGTGTAGTTATTTTGGATAAACCACCCAAAAGACATCTTCAACTTCAGCCAAATGAAGCACATAAAACTGTTAAATATATTTAACGAAAAAAAATTTAATTTTGTCATGCTTGAAAAAGGCGTTCTTCCAAGTACCATCTCCATTTTGGTTCTCAAGAAAAGTGCAGTGTATTTCCTACAGATTGTTTCATAATTGACAACGATTCGTATATAAAATTCTCGTGTCATCAGCTTTGAATTATTACAACAGCAAAAATTTATTATATTCTGGAGATATCCAAAAGAATCATTGCAACTGCCAGAGATATTTCAGCAATTGATATAAAATATCCACCCACTAGAAAATAACAAGACTGTTGAGTAGCTACACCCACAATCACCCAGCCATTTCGTTACATTGTTTAATAATTTCCAAAAAAGAATACAAACACTTCACTTGTTCAGTTTCTCCGGTAAAATGCAACCAAACAACAACCCCTCTTGCAGTTAAACAAATTTAATTTAACAGCATTTTTACTTGGCGTACTAACAATCACAATAAAATTGGAGAATACTGATGCCACTATGACTGTTACTTTTATTAAAATTGTGTATTTGTCTGCCGATATCTGTTTGTTAGGATGTGTATCAGCATTCATTCTTTAGCCCCGTAATAAAACAACAGAACATTCTTTGTGGGTGGAAGTGTATGCATTGTGTTTGTTGTTGTTACGTTTTCCTCTGAAGTTTGTTACTTTTTCCCTTCCCTTTTTTAATTTTTGCTCCGGCATAAAAACATAAATAAGGAAAGCAAAACTTTATGTTTTTGTAACGAACGGAAGCCATTTGAGGGCCGTATAACGGGAATATCTACAAAAAAATTAAGTAAAAACATGACCAAAATCAAACAAATTTTTGCAAGTGATTTTAACATAAAATAAAGTGGAAGCATTGCAATTTTGTCCAAGGACTTCTCTGTAAAACATCAGGATCAAGCAAAAATATGTTTCTATATAATTAACAATACGAAAATGTTGTTGGGTAAATGTATATCTTTAAATTATGATTTAATTATAATTGATTAGTCAATAAGTGTAAGTACTTGTTATAATTGTGGAATCTTCATACGAAAATCAGACCAATAAATTATTGTTATTATTTAGCCAAAGCACACAGTTTGTTCCCTCTGGTGGCAATTCGTTAAAATTGATTCAGTGGCCAAATTAAGTTGAAAATAAGTAGCAGCAGCAGAGCTGTCTAACCAAACAGATGCACTGTTTGGGTCTTAATTTAACGTACTTTTTAATAATTAAACTTATTTCCAAAGCTTTTAGGGAAACAAAAATTTATAGGGGATATTTTTTTACGTTTCTCACTAAAGGACCCTCTAGTTAAAAACCAAATATTTAAACACGCTTTTGTACATAAAATCTTTTGGTAAGACATTTATAAGAAACTGCAAGTATTAACTTATTAACCCTAGACTACTACAGTAAAATTTATCACTTTGCTGAAGGATATGGAACTTAGATTTATATAATTACAAAACCAGGCAAATTTCGTTAAAGCAAACTAATTTGTTTTCTTCCTAAAGCTCCTCTAAATGATGAGGGTAAACATATTTATAAATCTTTATTTGATTTTTATTGTAAAACAATATAATTAATAAAAAATTCGGCTTTGCTTCACAAATACTCTTAAAAATATATAGAAAACTACTGAAACAGAAGGCCATTCTTATAACTTCTTGTTAATATTAACCGCAAAGCCATCTGAAGAAGTCAACCTTGATTGGTGATTGGCTTCTGAAATATTATAAAAAAAAATCCAATATATATGTATATATATTCCAAGTTTTTATAATATATTTTAAGATTCACCAGTTTGAATATTTTCAAAATAATAGGATTTTTAAAATCCGAAGAATATTTTGAAACGCCAGCAGTTTGGATCGATTGGAATCGGCCGTTGAAAAGCTATTTTCACAACAGCTATTTTCACAAACACACACACTCAAAGATACATACAGACATATAGAGGTATCTCAGAATTAGTAAGACAAGCTTCTTGAGATCCTGTTGAGATCAAATGAGAGCTCAACTTCTTCTCAAATGTAGGAATAAACCAATAACTTTTCAATATTTTTAATTATCCTAGCGGAGAGACAAAAATATAAATTGCCTTTATTTTTACAAAACTTTTTGTCTTAACATTTTAAAGGTAGGTTAAGTATTGAAAATATAATAGAAGTAATTAATACTTTGCTCGCCAAATATGCTTTTTTGCAGAACCAGCAGATACATTTTGTTATTCGGCGTTTATTTTTTATATGGAAAAAGTTCACAACACCTGATTATTTTAAATCTAAGACCTCGATGATGTCTTCTTCGTATTCTTTATCGAAAGGACGACTTAAGTAGTTAAAAAGCATGTAACTCTTTACATTTTTCATGCCTTATACAAGTAATTATATATAAACAAAAAATTATTAAATGTTAACTTATGATAATAGAAAGTTTTTATTATCTTTGATAAATCTGAAAGCAGTAAACCTTAAAGAGCCAAATCGAAGAGAAACTTACTTCAATCCCTAAGAGTATTTCTACCCATAATAAGAATCAAACCAATATTGTTCCACAATATCAGCGTTAAGCAAATTCGAAAGAATCTCATAAATACCCGTCTGGATTTGGTTATAAATAGTAATAATAATTTTCCATAAACTGATTTATGACTCTTGTAGAACAACACAAGCCAACTGTCATCAATAATTCCCCGGCATGTGTATGTGACAAGTTTTATACAAAAAATACCTCCACACTGAACTAACAAGTTACGTGCACAATAAAATAGATATAATCGTATGAGTATGCGAGTTTGTATGTAATTTAGACAGTAGATATTCATTCATTTTTGTTCGTGCACCCAACAAACACACAACTTTGATCATTAATGTAAATAGTTTGAAATCAATGAATGTTTCTGGTGGTGTTACTATCCTGCTTGACTTATCTATATGATATTTATAAAAAAAATAACATCTGACCGGGTTCAAAAGATAAGTCTGAACTCTTCCTAATTTTTGGATTCACATTGAAATGCTGCAACTTCATGGTTAACCAGAATAATTCTAGTCGCTCTAGTAACTATTCTTGTGACGTTGCTACGTCACTAGAATAAAATGGTTTCCTTACATTTGGTGTAGAATTCAAAATAACTACAAATCAGCATTTGAAATTGTGCTTGCTGGGCAGGACTTTTAAAAATCTAATATTTGAGTTGTTGCATATGTTGCTGTACATAAAAGGTGATAAAAAAAAATATGTTGAATGCAAAATTTTGCCTCTTCCTTATGGAATTTTAAACTTGTTAAATACAATTTCTTTTTCTTGTTCTATTTTACTAAAGATATTTTTATGAAATTACTGGAAGAGTATTAACAAAATCACTTTAACTGCATCATAAGGTAAACTTGGATGAAGTTGCTTAAGCCAAATCTAAATAATTCAAAGGACTTCTACCGATATTTGCTGGTTATGCTCTGCTTAACTTCGCACCTGGTAGTCTTTTAATTGTACATAAATATTTTGATAATTAAAATCGCATTAAGAAAATATGACAATACAGATATAGTGAACTCAGATCAAATATATAACATTCGTTTCGTTAGAAAATAATTATCTACTGTTCTAAATTTTCTTATATAATTAAAAAAGTAGTTTTGGGTCTTAGTTTCCTTGTACTAGATGAAACTTTCCAAAAAATATATTAAAGCCAATAATATTATAGATAAATTTCATTGCAAATAAAATTGTTTTAAAACCCAAATTACTTCACTCTTATTCATTTAGATAATCTAAAGCCAATAAATGAAATATTTTTCCCTCTCTGCATACAATAGCAGAAATGGTAGAAATTTAGATTGAAAAATTTCTAGTAAAATTCCTACTAAAAGAGAAAGTTGGTACAATAAACTTGAAATGAAAAAAATAAACTCACAAAAATATAAAGAAAATAATATAAAAAAATAAATAAAACTAAAACTCGTATTTATTCATGGCAAAACTTGTACTTCTGCCATGTAAATTTCTCGCTGCATTAGTTTATGTATCACAATTTTATTTCATTTTTAGGACATAAACAACGACTACAAGTATGTCTGTCTATCTGCCAAAAAAAAAAAAAAATACAAAAAAACCTCAGGTATTTGGATTAATTTACCAATTTGGCCAGCATTTGGTTAAAGTAAAAAAGACACATATGAAGATATTTAAAAAAGTTGTTAGAAGTACAGCTGGCAATTGCTGTTAAAGGAAATAGGAAAATACATAATTGCTTAAACGGAAACAAGGCCTAAATAAATAAATAACGTTAAGAGAAAGTACAAAGTTTATCATCATGAATTGATAACTATTTTTTTTATTGTTTTAATATATATAACACTTGTAGTCACAGAAAATATAGCTTTAAAATAATCAAAATTCTAATCGATTTAATTTTTTTTATTTGAGTGTTGCTTAAGAGGGAATTGCGTACGGCTTTTACAAACCTACATATTTCTAACCCCTTTTTTTTAAAGAAAAAATAAAACAAATTAATTTACGCATTACTGGACACACGCCTGCAAATTTTCTCTGAAATTGACATTTATTTCAAACCCACACTATGAAAAAAGGATAAAATAATCATTGAGGAAAAATGTAAAACAATTTGTAAACCCTTAGAAAAATGGACAATTGTTTCATAAGCCAATTAGTCTTCCGCACCACCAACCAGAAAGGGATAGAATTATTAGATCAATATTCAAAACACGAAATAGTCCAAGCGAGTGAGAGTGAAGGAGGGACGCTTTTATTGAAGGGTACATTAAGGAATAACCAAAGAATGTTATTATGATCTCTATCACAACCACGACAAAAGAAAAATTTTAAACCTGTCACTTTTTTTATAAATCGATCTAAATTTTATAGAATAATAGAAAATAAGGGACTTTGCTTTGTGTTTCTAAAACTTAAATAAAAATTTATATTTGTAAAGAGCTTTCGATTTCCTTAGATGGCAAACGTTTTTAGCAACTCTTGATATTGTAAAGTGTTACCATTAGAAATAAAATACCAGTATTGAATGTGATTTTGTGACTAAATAAATTTATCATATTTCTAAACTATTTAAAATGATACCTATACTTTCACTGCTACACAATTGCTTAAATAAATTATTTGTGCTCTACAGGATAATTATACCATCCTGAGAATGATTCAAAGGAGTCTGTAGAAAGATAAACACGTCAAATTAAACTATTTTCTAACAAAAACAATTTGTGGTTCTATAATTTTGGTGTCCAAGTCACCGCTCGGCTATATACTTTCAATATATATAAAAAAATAAAATTACCCACGACTGATAGAAAAATATTTTAGAACTTAAGTGACAGCAAAAATGCTCCTGCTACAGAAGTTGATGATGTACATCCTGCAGGTGATACATTGCGAAGGATTTGCAGTTTCTTATAGTTTTATGTTAGAAATACAAAAATTAATGCATTAAAATAACCTGGAATGTCCTGGATGGCATGTCCTGTCAAACAAACAAACAAAATTAAAAATTTATATATCAACTCTTTTCATATATATTGAATTGCCATTTTTATATACATTCACTTAGCAAAAGAGTAACTTTAATAATAAATGAAACATTGTTTCCCCCCATTTTAATATGTTTTATGTTGGTGCAAATTTATTTGCATTTTTAATAAATTTCCTTAATAAAAAACGCCTTTTCAAAGTTTGTTTTTTAATTTATCACCTTTCAGTTGCAGTATAAAATCGCTTGTTTATATATATTTTCATTTGAAATATTTATTTTCATTAGGTCAATTGTTTATCCTCTTAAAAGTTTGTATTCGCATGTAAGTGAGCTCGTTGTAATTGTTGTTGGCTTTATTTGAAATTTGTGTCACTGCAAATGTCAAATGTTATTTGATGTTAAAACTAATAAATTTGTACAAGCGTGTATGTGCATGTAAAAATGCTTCAATTGTTATATGTTTTTTTTTTTATTCAACTTTTTATTTTGTTTTCTTTTTTTCCATTTTCGTAGTTTTGTTTACCTCAACTCAACTGTCTCCTGCCAATTTCATGTCAAATATTGTAATTTAAGGCACGTGACCTCTTATCGATGTAGGTTACCAGTATTTTACAGTGCATTCTGAAATATAAAAGAATAGAAGATGGGCGTATCACTCACGTACATTTATAGAATTAGCTGCGAAATTGGCAATTGACAGCCAGGAGATAGCGAATAGAAAGAGTTAAATAGACATTTTAAGGTTGGCAGTTTAAGTCAAATTGTTTTTAATTGTCGGTGAGGAATTATATCCAAAGGATGAATTTTGAGAAAAGCTTTGTGGCGATTAAAGATTGCGTCCTTTTATTCAAAATTAAATTTATGCTTTTTTCACAAAAATAAAGAAGTAAATAATACAAAAATAATTTGTTACTTTAAATAGAGTCTTCATTTTAGTAAAATAGTTTAGTAAAATAGTTTCAATAATTTTGTGAGATGTTATTGGTTTCAGTGAAATTCTGTAAACAATATTAGGAAAATACATAAAAAAGGGGGAAACCCACTGGTGGCATTATAGAATATATATTCTGAAGCAATCATAAATTTTGCAATATGACAATATACCGTATACGAATACCTTTTCTTTTTGATCAACTGTACAATTTAAGTCAACAAAAGTTAAGTTATTTTTTGATTCGTCAGCCCAGAAAATTATAGGCGTCTATTATTGTATAAATATGTTCTTAATTTCCCACAAGGAAAATTGATCATCTTAAAAAATTATGAAGCTATTGGTGTTACGCAGTTTAAAAAAATTAGTTCCCATCAGATCTCGAAATTTTGAGGTCCTAGAACTCTTCCAAATACTTCAGATATATCGTCAGCTTGTTCGTGAACGAAAAAAAAATTGGCAAAAGGTTATTAATAAAATCCGATACTATATATCTGATCAGTTAATACCCTCAATTCTTTTTTGGATTAGAAAACTACATCAATCGTTGCCTATCACGTGGGAATAGGTTGATTTATAAAGAGTTATGGCAGTTTCAAGATTAAAAAAATTGTGCTTTAGCTCGATGATAGTTAAAGCTCTGAATAGCCCAACAAGCCACGTTACAATAGTTTTGTGGTCGCAATTATTAGGAAGAAGCAGGAGTGGCATTTAGAGCCAACAGTTCCTCGTATTATTATAATTTTTACATTAAATATATTTCATAAATATTTGGATCTAACATGTGTTTCATTAGACATACAAACAACTTTTATTAGATAAGATAAATATTTTTTTGTATGCAACATTTAAACGAATATCTGATATTAAACTTAATGTGAATTAAATTACTTAATAACCAAACCAAATACTGATCAGCTCTAAGCAGAAATGCAAAACATAAAAATAATAAAACTTTAAATGAAATTTTTCGGACATCAAGAGCTTAAAAATGTCAAAGGAAAGCAATAATAAAAAGAAAATATGCAAAAGAGGAAGTAAAAAAAAAAAGGAGAACAATAAGTAGAATAGCCAAAAATTCAATTCTGCTTTAACAAAATTATACCAAAACACACAGATGAATTTTTTCCACACTTTTTATATCCATTTTATCCTGAAAAAAATTAAAAGAATGTTGAAGGTCATAAAATCCTTTCTAATTCTCATATTGTGATATATTTAGACTGACTTTTCTGCTACGACAATAAACAAAACTGGTGTGTGATAAATTGTGCTCTTTAGTGTTACTGACACATGTCCGAAGCATAGTTTTTCTCTTCTTGCAGGGGATAAATATGTTCTAACAAGGAAGTGCCTTTTTTATGGAGCTCAAAAATATTTTCTCTTTTATATGGAATTTAAAATTGAATAAAATCGAAAACCAAACGACAACTTAAGTAAAATGTATGGGAACATTTCTGCAACGAAGCTTGCAATAGTTGGCAAATAAAGTTCTATGTAAAAGTGGATATCTTGGAAAGAGATGCTTATTCTCTTAAGTAAAATAGGTTTATTTGAGTGCGATACACCGGCTAAGTCAAATTAAAGTTAATAGCAGCCAGCAGAATTGTCAGCTACACATCTAATTGACAGTGACAATAGGCTTTAATGTTTCACTCTTCTTAATTTCTATTTTATGGTAAGTTAGGAAACTGTAGCAACAATATTACTGCTAGTGGCTAAGAAAAACGCTTCTACATTAGAAACTTTGGTTTGGTTATATAGTCATTCCAAAACTTTAAGTGTTAGTAATGAGTAGAAAATTATATATGTTTTGTAAATATTGAAAAATACTTCTTTATAAAAGAACAGCATAAAAATTCATAAAAAAGACTTTCTTCACTCGTTAGTTTTCTATCAAATTGCATCAGCAAATAACCCATTTGGCCAAATCGTCATACACAACCTTCTTCCATAACACGAGCATCATTATTCCTCTTTCGCTTTTATTTTCTAACATATGTAACGTAAAGGTGGCCTATGACATGGGCGAAAATGTATTCGAACTAATCCTCTATTGGTTTTTTCAAAATATATATATATGGAATCAGAAAATGGAACTGTAAATAAACAAATTATATAGAATGGAAGACATTGTTGGTATTCGTCGACGAAGCGATAGAAGACATTCTCTTCTGCTTAATTGTCGACGATATAATGGAGGATATAGTCGCTTGTTTCGTACTGCACGATTTTCTGGCCATTCCTTTGAATATTTCCTCAACGATTTATTTAAGCTACCGTTAATATATCCTCCATGAATTGTTAAAATACTGTACTCCTCGTGGTAGATCTATTAAGAATATGGCCAGCTGGAAATCACATATATTTTTCATGTAAATATACTCGTATCAAACTTTACGATCAAAACGCAGTTGGTCATCCAATAATAAATCACAAATGATTCTTAAAACAAGATTCGTAGTATTATATGGCCGATATTCCATAGGAGAAGGGAAAATCAACATCAATATTTTTCTCAAATCCACACAACAGAAGCGAAACATTATTAATTCTTGTATAGATTTTCTAAGGAAGCGATTCTTGTGTGACCCATAATGCTATTAATATATATTTATTTATTTCAAATATATTTTACGAACAGATTACCGTTGCAGAGATGATGATGGAGTGACTTAACCATTTGTCGGCAATGCTTTTAGACTGAATTTTTTTCGTTTTTGTAGCGGGCTGTACACGACTTATGCCTGCACATAAGAAGTTATAATATATTGTAGTTAAACACGGAAATTTCTTCATTATAAATATCACACGAAAAACTCTCGAAGGAAAGTAAATGATCAGTGGTCTGGTTGTACTTAAAAAATAATCGACAAAGAGGCCTGATGTTCATCGACTCAGAGTTGCTTTGTAACTGTAAAGCAGATATTTTATTAGTAAATAAAATAAATAAAATAAAAGTACAATGAATTAGAAAATCAACTCATGATATACTTTCTTGCATACAAGTAATCAAATTCGTATTTTTCACACAGCGACATGTTATGCTGCTTTTAAACATTTTTTATTAATTATACAACAGTGGCACTACAAAAACAAGGAAAAAATATTCAAATCTAACTATATTATAGTCACCTACAATACCTGGGAAATAAACTTTCCTGATTACAAAATAATTTTTAATGTTCCACAATTTATTAGTACTATTTTCTGCATCAAATATTTTAGTTTTATGTATTAAAACAATAACCCAGTTGGCCATATTGTGGGAAGCGACAATGCATTCAACGACGTTTGCAAGATTTGTTTTCTTACGCTTATATTTTTTAAAGAAATTTTAAGAGAAGTTGGACAACGCTTTGGTCTATAACGTCTTCAAATAACTCATCGGGTATTTTTTTTATGGAATCAAAAATCATATCCCGGAAAATTTTACCTTAAATGGAAAACTAGATCTCGATTTATAGTTTTGTAAACTTCATAATGAAAACAATTGCCTTCCGATTTTAAATTTCATTATACAATCAGTCGATAGATTATTTGATCAAAATTTATAGGAATTATCCAATTACTGATAGCCATTTACTGATATTCTAACTATCTGAAAGGACAGAAAGAGGTGAAATTTCCCTTAAACTTTAATAAGTCCTGGGTTAACATGTAAACCATGGTCTCTGGTTTGTTTTACGTTGTCGAAACAGAATAATTACTAGATGTTATTCTTGATTAAATATGTATGTAATTGTATTTGTATTAAATAAAACTTCTAGTAGTAAAGAGGCGCCGACTTAAAGAAAAATTATGTATAATTGTAATGGAAAGCAATGATTTTCTAAACTACATAAACTAGTTAAGGGCCCAATTTTGTAAATCACTTAGTGTTAGTGTGATTTACACTGTACAAAACCAATTCACTCCATTTAAATATTTTAATTCAATTAAATTTAGGTTTTGGTAAAAATTTTTTGTAGTATAGACATGAATTCATTTAGTGAGGATGTGTAAAAAATATATAAATTTTTATGATAAATTAATTTTTGTTTCCTCTAAATTTCATTGACACAAACCGATTTAAAAATTTAAGTTGTAAATAAGTTAAAAGAATAGCCGACACCACTGTGCTGTTTCATTCTACGATGGTTAGTATTATTTATGTGTGTGTGTATGTATGTTTGCGTATGTATACAAAATATATGAACCTTTTCCTGTTTTGTTTTGTAACTGACGCTGGTGTCAATAGCATTTACACAAAACTGCGTTACATTTGTGTCGTTTATATATGTTTTACCCAGAAATAAAAAGGAGAAAAAACAAACGAACATTTTGACGTAAATGTTACATGTCACAGGGTAAAAAGAACGTGTGACATATATTTTAAAGCTTTTACTTTATCATGTCGCATGTAGACCTGAATGACAACAGTTTGTTTTTGTTCGCTGTCAATTTAACGCACATCAATTTTTAACATTTTATACACTTTCATTTTGAAACAGCAACAGAAAATTGTGTTTTTGTGTTGTGATATGTTTTCATTATTATTTCTTATAATTTCATGCCATTAATAATTTTATTTTATTATTTTGCTGCTCGAGATTACATTGACAAATATCTTCGAAATCTAATTTTCACTATCAACTGTCATGGTATTAATAATGGAAAGATTGTGCTAGAATGGAGACATCATATTCACTGTTTGCCTTTTGCAACTTTGGTAAAGTTTCATGGCCTCGCAAATTAGCATTTTGATTTATTTATCTCTGGACATTTGTAAATGGATCAAAACAGTTTACTAATTTTATTGCTGCAGAGACTCTCATAAAAATATGTCATGAACTTGTCTTTACAAGACAAATACAAATCTCTGGCCTTTTTTCAACTTTTTTTGTTTTGTTTTATTTCTCAAGAATTAGTACATAAATCCGTCGTCATCCCACTTAGTTTAACTTGTGTCTTACATATATTTCAACATGACTTTCTCTTGACATCCTTGTAACTATAAAACAATCAAATGCCAACTTTACGAGAACACATTAAATATTTTAATGTGAGAGTTGATTTGCGGAATTAATTTCATAGCCAACAGTAGGCCGTATAAAAAATTTCCAAAGAGTATTTTGAGGTTCTGTTTTGGTAAATTTAACTATTTTGTCTAGTTAAATTGTAGGAGGGTTTAACATGTCTGATTTTAATTTCTTTTTATCAAGGATTTTCTTTAACTTCCTTAAAGAGTCCATGTTATTATTCTAGCATTTATATGATAAGCCAAGTTAAAATAGCAACAACAATTTGAGGAAATTGATTTGGATACTATGAAACACATTTTATGTTAATAAATAGATATTCTTGTCAGGACAGCACAATATTGAATAACTCGTAAGTTTGAACTTAAAATAATTAAGTAAGATATTTGCATATTATATCAATGCGAGTGAAATGATCGTAAGCAATATTTTGTAGAGAATCTATTATAATTAAAATTTTATGCGATCGTAAGTCTTTAATATTTTTTCAACGATTCCAACTGTAAGCGACAGGGAATTAAACAAAATTATGGCCACAATTCTACCGTTCCAGAATTACTATAATAACAATTATTACTCAGGCTTAGAGTCAAATCGTCGAATTAAAAAATTACTTGTAACTAGACATGTCGCAGGTTCCGTTCGGAATGGTTTTGATTCCGATTTCCCATTCCACAAGAATTTATTTACAATACTGCATGTTATTTTCGTTTTTATCAATCGGAAAAGAACAATTTAAAACATTTTTCACATTAACAATTTATCGATGTCATCAAGTTGCGGCAACAGCATAATTAATAAGTGAAACAAAGCCCAGCATGATATGATAGAGGATCGTATTATGATCTTCTGTCAGTTTCAAGTGCACTGTAAATACTTCTTGAAATTAATTTTATAAATAGTTTCATGAAATTAATTTTAAACTTGTGAGTTATTATCTAGTAAATAAAGAAGGATTCTTACAAAAATAAGGTGAACTGCAGTACAAATAAATTCTCACACCTTTTGATGGCACCGTACGAAAAAACATCGCTTAAATAACAAGTAAAAGCCAACAGAACAAATTATATATCTCCTAATCGGTCTCCAGCTGTTTCACCAACAATATCCGCCCGTTTCTAGTTGGAGCATAGAGCAATGCACTGCAAGGGTCATCCTAATAGTGTTAGTCATAATAAAAAATTTCAAATAAAAATATATTTCAGTACATATTTTGGGAAATTGTCGTTTTTTAAACTTTTTATTTTAATTATGTACTGAATCTTTTTTCCCAATTTCTTTTTAAAAAAATCAAAGTGATCAATTGAGGGGCTTTAGCTTGTTCCTACGCGCATTTCACTGGGCTAATGCAGATCATCAGGGAAGCTTTACCCAACATTTCTTAGAATAACTAAATATATCTATTTTAAACTTCCTCTTTAATAAGTAAAAGACGTTTTTAGTAAGATTTTGGGAAAAAAGAATTAGCAAATAATTAAAACTAAAGAGTTTAGAAAATATATTTAGTTTTCCCTTTATTTTCCGCAATGAAATCATTTTTCTATATATAGCATCAAAAAGTTTTAAGTATTTAGAAGCTTTAAATAAAACTAAATTAAAAAAAACATACAATTAAAAAGAATATGTATATAAAAGTCCTTCTTAATGTCTAACTCATTTGCTAGCTTTAAAATTTCCAGACCTTTTGCAGAGAAAAACAATTTTCAATAAAACAATTTTCAATGCACTGCAAATCAATTCCGACCATCTTTCGATGGCACTGTACAAAAATTCATGGAACAAATACTAAATAAAAGCGATCATAAATAATTTTCTATCTTCTAATCGGTATCTCTCTGTTCCCTCAACAATATCCTCCAGTTTTTAGTTGGAGCACAATGCAATGCACTACAGGGGTCATCCTAATAGTGTTAGTCCTAATAAAAAAAATTCCAATTAAACATTTATTTCAGTACATAAGAAATAATATTTATATAAAAGCCCTTCTTGTTTTTTAGTTCATTTGCTCTTAAATGTTCAGACCTCTTTTAGAGAAAAACCATTTTTATCAAACCCTTTTTCATAACATTTCGTTAACACTTTTCATAGTACGACAGAATAGTCAAATGCTACTTTTTCATAAAAAATACTTGGTTTATATCGCATCTCTTTTACTTTTTGCATTTTAGTTGCTTGAATAAATGAATATCTTTTAAATGTCGCGCCACTCTCACTTCCGCTCTTAATGAACGCCATAGGAAGTGCTGCAAAGCGTCACTAAGAATAAAAAATTATATAAAAATAAAACGGAATATATAAAACAAAAAACTGGATACACAGAAAAAAAATAAAACAGAGTTAAGAAAATTGTAATAGAAATGGAAAAACTTCAATGTGTTTTAAAAGCAGAGAGCACGAATTCAAAATCACAACACATAAACGTTGTCGCATATTTTTGTATATGAGCACATCTTTTCTATTTAATTTTCTTTATTTAATTTTTTTTCTTTTGACAATAATAATTGTGCAAATTCTCCTGCTACCAAACAAAACCACCTTCGCTATGTATGAAAGAATATAATAAAAAGTTTTTATATTTTTCCATTTCTTAATTTAATTACAGGAAGACGTCAACACCGCAGGGGATTTGCAGTTTTAAAAGTCACAAAGTTCCAATAGCAACAACAATAAGCCACATACATATTCATTTTCCAGCATACATCTAGACACGCACTCGGGCAAAATTTAACTAGTTAGTAACCCAGCAAACATAACATACCACGTCTTATCATATTTGCGACTCAAAGTTACCAATATTGTTTCTATATATTTATCTACAAATTTTAATTGAAAGTTAAATTTTTCAATTAGTGTTGGAGAATAAAAATGATTTATTTGAATATTTTGGCTTACTATATTACAAGATCTTTTTAGTTTCAATTTATTTTCAAATACAATAAAAAGAGTGAAGACAAATTATTTCTTAAAGTAATCCATATTCTCTGCAGCATTTTCGTATTACCTTTTGCATTAATTTCAATTACTTGCTGGGATTGTATGCTCTTCACAACATGTTTCAGTGATGGGATTTACTGTTTCTTTGCTATTTTTCTTAATATTTTATGAAACTCCTTTTATTTGTTAGTACTTGGTTAATACGTTGTTACAAAAAATATTTATAAGTACACAAATGACAAGTTAAGTTCAGTTTTTCTATTTATAAAGAGATTTACATTAAGTTTCTTTATTAGTTAAGTAAATAAGCAATTTTGTGTTTTAATTTCTTTGTCTGAAATGAATTAAAACTTTTAGTTGTTTAATATTTTTGTTTTTCTTTTTTTTTGCTGCAGGCTTAAGAAAATTAAAATTCATTCACACTTGAAATAGTTTGTTTGTTTATTGAAATTGAATTTGTTATGATGGAAATGTTTTGAAATCAGGGAATATTAACCCCGTAATTCATAAACGATTATTATAATGAAAGAGGCTTAAAAGTATGGATTTTGTTTGGTTAGAGATCCCTTTGACAATGATTTGTGAATTAGGGGGTAAGTATTTATTCCCACATATATCTTATATATATTAATAGATCTAATTTTCATTAAAAATATTTTATAGTAACCGACTCAGTTAATATATTTTTGTAGTGCAAAGGCAAATTATACTTCTTACAATTAATGTTTTAGATATGTGGGTTGTCCACTGTTGGTTGAAATATTGATTATATCTTTCCAAATTTGTTAAAATAGGGAATTTCCCCCGGGTATGCAATAGCCAACTTGGTGAAATCCATACTTTGTTGCAGTGCAGATCAGGGTAGAGGTTTACTTGCTTTTGCTGATAACCCATCAAACTTATATATACCCTACAAGAAACTAAAAAGGTAGTAGACTTGCCTTCGCTGTCAGTAAGAATGCTAACTGGAAAGACATCGGGGGTTAGTTAAGTAATAACTATAAGTCGATAGTGGATTGCAACCAAGCAAAAAAAGAGGTCAGTGGTTATGTGCTGGAAACATCATCATGATGGAGATATCAGTATTAGTACAGGATCGCAGTAGGTCTTACTGGGGTGAATTTCGTTGCTTTCTCCGTTAGCGTTGGGTGACTCTGTGGCAGGATATTGTTTGAAGTCTCCTCAGGGTGATTTTTTACTAAGAATCAGTGGAAGAAATGATGGGTACGGACTAATGTTTGGTTTATACTTGTGACATGCAGCGACTTCTGAGTGCTGTTATGAAAGCAACAGCGGCTATAAAAGGAGTGACTGTAAAGCTGGTGCTGGGAAGGACTGGCAAGCTCTTGGCTAATTTGTGGACTTTTGATTCGCTGATTCGTTTCTATGGCAGAATCATCAGAAGTACTGATGTTGTTGGGGAGGCCTGAGTACTTAGACAGGGTGTGTATACATAGATGTGACGACATTATGAATTAAAAAATGCAAACTGAGTGAGCTGGAGATCGCGAAGGACTCACAACTTCACCAGAGTGTTAAGAGTAGCTTCCGTTTTGGGACCGAAAGATAATGTACTAATGAAATATATCCATTCCTTGATTTTATTAATGTCTACATATTTTTCTTTTGTATACGTAATATATTGCAAATGCATCTAAGAATACATTAACGTTTTATGTGGGAAAAGAAAATATCTTTAATCAATAGAGTCATCAGCTGACTGCAGTGTGCAGTTATGCGGGATGAAGACACTTTGAAAAAGATAAATATCATGATGAAATTCATTTGATTGCACTAAACTCAAATTATATTAAAACGAAACAAAAATATATAATATCGTAAACTATGTATGTATTTAAGTCAATCCCAAACGGTAGCAAAAATACTATCAGTATTGACATTCTTAAATCAACAACAGAAGCATTTATTTAACTACGAATCATTTAAGTTTGTTCTTTCAGTTTTTGTAAATCTTTAGGAATATTATAAGAATTTAAGAAACTCCAGTATTCGGTTTCTAATATAGTAGCCATTTTGTAAGCATGTGTTTTATATATTAGCACTAAATTTTTAGGTACAACTCACTCCCCAAGTAGCTTGAAAAAACTTAAGTTTTAATATGATTTTTTTTCTCCGTACGAACGCCAAAAATTAGCAGAAATCAAAAGCGCGCCACACAAACATTTGAATGGCTAAAACATCATGCCAATAAACATATCAAACGAATACTAAACATTTGTCATTACGCGTTAATAGCCAAACATATATCATGTTGAACTTAAATAAATGTTGATGACCGTAACAGAACAATACGGGCTAAACATGCCGACACACTTGTCTAATAGTACATTTCAACATGTCCATGCATGTTTGTGCACGGCTATTTACCGTAAATAGGTGTAATTATGAGAATTACACACATTCTTTTATATACACGCACATTGAAAAAATGTGTGTGCGTGTGTGAATATGATGTGTAATTTGGCTCAAACTGCAATAAGCAGCTTGAAGAAAAAATCCCAAAATACATGTGACCAAAAGCGGTAGTAAAGAAAACATAATTAATGTCCAACAATTTAGTGTTATGTTTTGTGCCGCAATTCAAATGAAAAGCCTGGTAGGATTAAGTGAAGAGCAGAAAAATCAGCTAGAGTGAAAACAGTTGGACGTTGCCTGCTCATATAGAAATGTGAGCGTTAATCGTGTGCAAATAGAAATGAAAAATAAATGTTAACCAAAATCGTTCACACAGCATCGTTCGTTGTCGTTGTGATAAAATGAATAATTGCTGTCTTAACATTTTGCTTGTATGTTTCAACTATAATTAAAAGGTTAAAAGATGTTAAAAATAATGCAAAGTGATTTCTGTTTTAATATTTTCATTTAGCAAACCAAACAAGCTGATTCGAAGTTTTGAGACCATCTTGACAAGTAAAACAAATTGAACGTAATATTTTAATGATAATGAAATTATTTCATCATATCTTTTTAAACCTCTATGTCAATATCAAAATAATAAAGCATACGTGAGCTGAATCATAGCCGGGCATGTTCGGATGTAAATTTTCTTTTGTTGTCAAGTTTATTTCGTTGTTGATTTTGCCCTAATTGTATTATTTAAAAAATAAACTCTACAAAAATTTTTTCTTAATTATTAATATTGTTATTATTATTTTTTTGAGATGTCTAGAAGTGTACTAGATAGAATCGTTTCGAATCCACAGAAAATCAGATTTTAGAATGCCATCAGTTTGGTGGGTCACATACATGAATACACACACACGCTCTGCCTTTTGACTTAATGAAATCCTCTGAGATTTTTTCAGGAGCTCAAAACCTTGAGATCTAATAAGAACACGATTTTTTTCAAAACGGGCTAAAACCAACAGCTTCCTGGTGGTAAGTAAGAGCATTCGATATCGATCGAAATTTCTATTTAAAATGTGTTGAAATCTCGATCGATTTGGAGTGCGGTCATTTGGCCCCTGATGATGCTGCTCCAGTGTAAACTGGGTATAAATAAATTGTTTGCCTCTTTACAGCTTATGAATATAGAAAAACAAAGTTCGCGTAAAAAGAACCATAACTTCATCGACTGCTTGCTCATTTGGCCAAAATATAGACCGATTAATGGATAAAGAGCTCTACGAACTTCCCGAACAGATTTTTTTTAAAGTAAATTTCTAGAATTTGAAAGCATTATTCTAGTACTAAACGAATTATGATGATATTCCAAAATTTACTGCACAGAGCTCTCATGCAGGTAAAATAAGGTCCCTGGTATAAGTGAGTTCTGCGTAATAAAGAGTTAATGAGTTACACAAATAAAACACAATTTGTATATGAAGTAGACTATCGTAGAAAACGATCTTTATCAATTCATTATATTTTAAAATGCTCAAGAAATCAATATATATATATATATATATATATATATATATATATATGAAAAAACATGACGAACAATAAAGTTTAGTTCTGTTTAAGCGTCTTCTTAAAAAATTTTATAAATTAAACAATCAAACATTGTTAAGGTGTTATATATGACAATGGCCTTTAAGATATTTTAGTAAAAAAATTACACTAGAATAAAACGAAAACAACTATTTTTACAATTGTTTGATTGTTTCAAAATAAACAACGACTTTCCATCATATTCTCTCTTTGGTCACAAACAACAAACAACTGATGAAAGTGTATTTAAAACTGTTTTCTATATATTCAAGTGAAAAATATTTGTATGTTTGAAACAACGTACCAGCTTTAAGTTCACGAGTACGCCTACAGAGTTAAAAAAGGCAAAAGCAAAGCAACAATTCAAAAACAACGTGTATGAACGAGGTTGTTAACTAAATTGCAAAGATTAAGTGTTTCGTCTATGTTAAGTGCTTTTCTTCCTAAATGAGTACTTGATATATGAACACACACACAACACATACACACACACACACACATACATTCACACAGTTTTTCCATTTTCATTACAACATGCAGGTACGTATTTGCTTATCCTCCATGAATATTACAAAACATAACTGAATATGTGAAGGAACGAATACTCCTCTATGAATATTCTATTCTCATTATTGTTTGTATTCTGATGTCTAAATTCATAACTCTTCCATGTATGTGAACATAGTTAAATGAGTTTGTAGATGCAGTTATATGAACCTGCTCTTCGATACATCTCTAATAGCTTCATTGTTGTTGAGCCATTAATATTTCGCATCACTTTTGTACAGGGCTTTTCTTTCAGTTGTAAACTTTTTTTAATATTATTTTTCGTTTTGCTGTTTTCTTTTATGTATTAAATTTTTCATTTATTGGTATGAGTGTAACATTCAACATTATAATTGCTTTTCTAATTTTTTTTATTTCATTTCTTGTTTTGCTTGCACTTGCCGTGAAAGGATGCACAAAGTTGTTGTAGAGAAAATTATAATCTGCATTTACAGTTTATAGTGCACAGTGGGTTGGAAAATATGAAAGTGTGTTTTGATAAAAATAATCAATAATCATGGTTGTAAGCAAAGTTTAATTTTCGATTAATGATCTATTCCTGCCATTTAAATTCGTCGATCAATAAATTGATGTATTGGGCGTTTTTTTTATAAATATCTAGTTAAAATCATACTAAGCTAGAAAATATGTTTTTAATATCAATGCAGCGGGCTTTATTTGAAAGAAAATTTTATGAAACTATTTTTTGAATACGATTTAAGTCATGTGACCGCCACGGCTGTTGCGTAGAAGGTGCAATCTGACACACCAATTTTCAACAACTTTTTGCAGCATTTGCGGCAGTATATGACCAATAACTTTTCTGATGTTAACTTCCACTTGTTAAATTGTGTGTGATATATCGACGTAGACCCCGAAGATTAGGTTAAATCACATAATCTTATTAACCATTAATTGGGCCAATACATGAAATTATTTTTTCATCAAAATTCTCTTTGAGTAAATCAATTGTAGGGCCGGTTGTGTTCCTGTTGGAACCACACATCAGCAAGATTTCGTATCATGTTCCTATACCCTTCACCATTCACAGCAACATACTGACCATCATCGTTTTTGAAGGCATATCCGCTAAGGACTACATCAGCCCATAAAACGCCCAAAAAGGTAATTTTCTGTGGATGTGATGCTTTTTAGATAAAAGCTTCTTCACTCCAAACGCAACAACTCTGCTTATCTAAGTACCCATTCAATTCTAAAATGGCCTCATAAAAACATAAAATTTTGAATTCATTAGTTTCACGAATAGAACAATTATTTTTCTTAAAAATGTCAACAAATTGCACGCGTTGCTTATAATGAAATTTCAGAGCAAACTAAACAGAAAGCAACTGTTAGATGTTAAATCGGTGTTCAAATAAAAAAGTTATGCCGATTCAAAATTGTGACCTTTAAGAAACACCCTACATTAGAGGTATATAAAATCTATTTAACTCTTTATTAGTGCACTTAAATTTACCACTTTGTTAATAAACTTTGTCGAATAGGCTTTTAAATAACTACGAAACTGTTCATGTCTTGTAGAAGGAAAATAAAGCTGTTCTACATCCTATTAAAAAAAAAGACATTCCAATGAAGTTAATAAAATCTTAAACTTATGAGTTGGCAACAGTGAGATTCTGAATAGTTTCTGAAGCTCTTCACAATGGGTTGCCTTTGCAAGAAGTTGTATTTTTTTCAGTTAATCCGAATTCAGGCTTGTGATGCTAATTACTCCTAATTTTTATGCATCGTTTCTGATAACTTTTTAATTAATTAGAAAAAGTCACTAAAAGGCAATACTGAATGGCCAAAAACTCAGTAGATATATCGTTGTTATAAATGAAATTAACTGTAGGCTTCTAGAGGATACGCCCATATGCACAATTGATTTCATAATTTATTAATAACTTTTTTCATTTTAAATCTCTCATCAATGTAATCTAATTTCATTATATTTTTATATATAAAGTACTTTTTTATATTAAAAATTCAATACTTGCAAAAAGTACAAATAATTGCTAGTAACTCACTGTTTTCCAACGTTTAAAGTCTTGCCCACATTTCATATGTTATCACCTCTTAAATGCTTCCACTAGTCGAAAGCACTGCTGCACTCCCGCTTTAGTTGTATCTAAATAAAAAAAAATCAGTTCCCTGAAAGAGTGGTCGTATGTAATCTCTCATTTTTACACATTTTACTTGCTACCTTTTCAACCATTTTTCTTTCCATGAACACATGTGCCCTTATATTTCTGCTATAAGCCAAGTTGCTTGCAGCAGCAGTACGTTACAATATTGTCGTTATTTTTCAAGTCATATAACAAAAATTCTTCAGCTCCTAATATTGCTGCAACTCTGTAGAATGCTGCTGTTTGTACACCTATTCTTACCTGGCATTAAAAATAATTGCACTAAAATTACATTCCATTCAACATTTGTCTCAATTGTAGCACCTCCTCTTCTTTGGCACTTCAATGTCATGTCTTGCATGCGTTTTATTTATGTTGTTTCTCACTGAAGCACCGAGAACAACAATAAAAACAACGCCAACGAGAAAATACTTTATTACAATTATCGTTTCTTGTTGTTATATTTGTTTGAGCATGTGTGCTCGGTTGTACGTATGTTGCAACTTTTAAGGATAAGTGACTTTATTTGCGCCATTTTACCAGTGTGTGTTTGCTTGTATGTGTTTCTCTTACGAAATGAACGATAGACGTCACTTGTAATGTCATACTGTTAATGCAACACTAATTGCAAGTAACGACCTGGGAATTATATGCTCTTTTGAGGGGTAACATTTTCGTTTTATTTGATTTTCTTACTAATGAAAATTGCTTCCAAATAAACTACAAGTCTAGAAGGCTTCATTAGCAAAAGCTAATGAGGATTTATAATGGTTTCCTTTTTTTTGATTTATATATAGAATTAAAAGTTAAGAAAAATTACTTTTCCATAATGAGTTTGAGTGCAAATTAATTGTTAGTAAAATTAAATTTTTAGATAAATTTAAGTCGACTCAGATCACTTAACTGTTATTGCGGAATTTAACTGGGTAGAGAAGAAAACCTTTACTTGCAAAAGTCTCCAGAGATAACTGGAGTCACGAAAACGATTTTAACTTAGTGTCGTGCTTCGAAATTTTTATGGATGCGACCGGTCAATTTTCGTGATGGGATTTAGGAAAAAAGTTTTCTTCTGCTTTCATAGAGATATTTTTTGAAGACTGGATTGAGTTTATTGTTAAAAAAATAACGATATTCTTGTGATCAGATGAATTTTTAAAATCCATTTAACAGTTGTAACCGATACCACAAACCATCGCTACCTAATCACCCCTTGACCTTCAAAACAATGTCGGTTACCGACATTTTTATTCAAAACTTAAATGTTGTATTACGACTGGTGTAATTTTGTGGTTAAAGAAATACTTGCACTCGTACACATTGATAAAAATTTATTTTCAATAATCAAAATATCGTAGAATAGTTTTGCTTGAAAATAATATGTTCAAAGTTTAAGAAAAGGAGGGAAGCAAAACTTTTACCGAAAAACACCCGATTAACACCCTTCAAGGCAAAACTTGAATGAAACCTTTTGAGGATGAATAATCCTTTTAGGTAGTTTTCCCTAACATATCAAATCTTAAAGCAAATTAAGAAACATTTAGTAAAAATCGTGTCACATTTTAAACTCTCTGAAATGTGGCTCCTTTCTTCGCTCTCATTGCAGCAGTTAAACTTTAATGACATAATGATTTACGAATATGCGACGTGCAACATATGTTTGGCTGGGCATCCAGTTATGCTGTTATCGGTATTCTCTTCAAGGTGTCACAAACACACAAATACGCACAAACAATAACCGTAAAGGACCACAGCAAAAACAACCCGCAAATGGAAAAACACAACTTGTTTGCCACATAAACCAAAATTAAATACCAAAAACGCATACGAATTCTCATATATTATGCACTTAAACCACTTTTGTTCACATTTATTGGGAGTTTTTTTTTTATTTATAATTTTTTTTTTGGAGGTCAATTGTGGGGATGATACAGACATTTGCAATGTAACACGGCCGATATGAGAAAATGTACACAAATAGTTGGGGTAGAATTATGTTGGCCATTATTTTAGATTTTAAAATTTTGTTGTTGCTGTCCTTCTACCCATGAACGAGTACTTTAAAATTTAACGTTTATATTGGACAATGTATTTATATGAAAACAGATGTTGTCTGTCTGCATGCTGCACGAATAAATGCCACATACTTTTGTGTTGCTTAAATGTTTAAATTTATTTCATAGTGGAAAATTTAATAGACGTGATTTTCAATACATAAAATGTTATGTTGGTTTAATCAGGGTATTAAAATTGTTTCTCTTTTTTGGAAATATATGATCACCAGAAATAAGCTGAAAATTTACAAAAAAATATATTTTTTTTGCTATATTAGCTTTGTTGTTTTAGGAAGGATAATTGTTCAAAAAGTGTTGTTAATTTAGAAAGACATGATAAATATTCCAAAGCACAAGATAAAGTCAACGTCTGTTTTATATACTCAACTTACACAGCAGAGCAGAACACTTGTTCTCGAAACCCGCTGCACTTTCATTAACGGTAATCATGAGTATTATTATTTATTGCCACTTGTTAGGTGGCTCAATTGATTATGATTTTTGGTTGATAAGACGCAATTTTAATGATCTACAAGATCGCAGCTGAGACTAAACTGTTGTGAATTTTTGATTTGCTCTACAGAATGGCCAACTGTTTATATATATATATATATATATATATATATACATATATATATATATATATATATATATATATTTATATATATATATATATATATATATATATATATATACATATATATATATATATATATATATATATATATCAGAGCTTGGCTCCTTTCTTCCTTCGTGGAGGAATAAGGATTAAACCAATTTTCTACCCTATAATCTGTCATCTTAGCACTAGCTCCTCTTTTCTAGTTCTAACACATAGTACAGGGCCTTCCTCTGAATGAATTAAAATAATTTAAATTTTTCATTAACAGCGAATTATTTACAAGTTTTGTAATAATCAAACTAGCAGGACGAATCAGTATTGAATGAAATCGTTGGTACTATTCAGTGTTGATATCAACTCTCCAACTAAAATTTTTAACGAAATAGAATATGAGATCTTATATTAATTTTTGAGGTTCTCACTTTTGCTTGTAAAAACTTATAAATTTACTATGAAAATATCAAGTTTTATAAATTTAATTAATGTTATCGCCGCAAGACATGCGAGAGTTTATGAGAAAAGAATTTGAAAAATTGCAAAAGAGTTTTTATTTAATAAAAAATTAACTTGGAAGAGAAAAGGAAAAAGCATACTTTCATAATTTGTTTTGCAATACTTTCCAACAACCAGAAACTGGCTGAGATTTATGTTTCTTTACATGCCACATGCATTAAGTTTAACACGCACGTTTGCTTAGTTTCACATGTTTTAACTAGAAAATCTCCTGCATATTTTGCTGGAATGTCAATAACAGCAGTTGCCTCAAGTGTGTCTACAAGTAAAAGTAAAGCTGCTATTGCTACAGTCGCTGTCGCTGTCACTGTCACTGTCACTATTGTGTTGTTTTAATTTTCTAAATGGTATAAAAGTTTCTTTCCTCTGGTATTTTGTGAGTTTGCGAGTACTTAAGCATTTTAGACAAAACTTCTTAATCAATTACACAACTTTGTAAGTTACTGGCAAACGCAAACACATGTCTCACATGCTAAACACCAACACATTTCGTATATCTAAACTTGGATTTACTTCCTCAATATGTTGTTCAACGTTCGTTAACTAATACAAATACGTGCAGTTTTCACAAGTGTTGCCGCAAATTTTGTCACAAATTTTGTTGTTTACATGAGTGTTAAGTTCTGTGTCCGTGCATTTAGCCAAACTTTTTATGAGATGAACTATTTTAAAACTTTACAAATACTCGTACACTGAACATTAAATCTGTACAAAAATTACGAACGGTTTGAAATTTTTTACTTTTTATTTGTACAATAAATTTATTACTACGAAGCAAACATATATGGGAGTTTATAATAAATAAAACTGGAATTAACATTTTCGTACTAGAGGAAGTAGACTGTTTGTGCCAAACTACTTGACTGAAACCGTGATTGTATTCAAAACTTCTCAGTGTCATAAATATATTGAAGTTTTGGCTGTTGGCTTCACTCGGTTAGTTATATATATATATATATATATATATATATATATATATATATATATATTGTCCAATTAGATTTGAAACGTGACTGGCAGCTGGTATATTTTAATTTGCTTGCAAAAATACACAAGCGTGGCAGCTGCTTACGAAATATTAATTAATTAGTTTCTGCTCGAATTCGTTTAGAGAATATGTTTATGCACGTTATGGTTGTATGTCATAAAATAGGTAATAATTTCAGTGAAGCTCGGTTATAATGAATTCCATGGAACTAAAACAGATGATTTGATAACAAAATTTATAACAAGAGTAGTGTTGTGCGTAATATAAACAAGTTTTAGTTGTAAATACTTCAGTTAATGATTTATAAATAACTGTTCGAACATGTTTTTAATTAAGAATGGCACGATAAATAGTCCAAAGCACAAGAAACACCAGTTTTGTATATTCAACTTACACCTTAGAGCAGAACAAAAGTTTTCGAAAGCCGCTACCTTTTCATCATCGGAACTCCTGTCTACTTTTATTTATTAGCACTTGTTAAGGGGCTTGTTTGAATGCGATAAAAAATGCCTATTTGAATCACTTTTATTATGAAAAAGCCAACGAGAACAGTATCAAGCCGACGTTAATCTACTTTTATTAAGTCTCTGAGTTGCCGTTTGATTATCTTTCATCATGTCAAATTTTTCAAAATTTTTTTGTTCCATGTTTTTAAGTCAAACTTATTTTAGTCTGAATTTTCTTAAGTACACCTGGACAATTTTGCCCTTTTATTGTGTGATTACAATTGAAGTAAAAACAGAACATAGTATTATTTGCAAAAGCAGAGGCGTTTTAAATGAAACTAATACAATCTTTATAAGTTCATTACAAAAGAGCAAAAAGGTATGCAATTTAAATTGCAATTCACTTAAACTTTTTTTGTTTTGGATTATATATATTTAATGGATTCTTATTCATACTGACATGGTTTTTTAATTGCAAGAGCTGATTAGTTTGTAGAATCGATTGGTTAAGCCAGTTAAATATGTCCTGAAAAACCACTAGGAATAATTATATATATTTGATTTTTTCTTTTTGAGATATCTTTTGGATCGAAAAGTTTCAAATTCACAGGATTTCTGCTAGTTTCATTTGATTCGGTTAAGGCGTCGAGAATTAATGGCACATCGGTTTTTTCAGGACGGGGCAAAACGAATAACACCCTGATTTTTTAAAATTGGTTGGAACGTCAATATCTGAAGAGATTGGGGCGAATTAAAATGTTCAACTGGACCAAGAGGAATTTCTTAAATGAAAGGCGAAAGTTAGATCCATAAAACACAGTAAAAATGTTGTATTTTAAACCTTCCTGAGGTAATTCAGAGCCAAAAAATACAAATTAGTGGCGTACAACAACAGCAACTTCCCTCAATCTCAGTGTTCTTTAATAGTCCCATTCAATTACAAATATTAAATGTTATTATTAAATAAATATAAATATTTTAAACTCGTTACTTTACAAACACACTTGCTAAACTCCCACATTGGGAATATGACAACTACACAACACAAGCATTTATACATCGAAACAAGTTTCGTATTACAATTATTGAAACATTGAACCCCAGCACTTATAAAGTTTAACTGTGCACAACGATGTACTTGACATTTCCAAACAAGTGTCTAACTGTTAAATGGCCAAATACATTGAACTTTTAGCAGCCGCCATTAAAACATAAACATTAAAAAAAAAAAAACAATACAACTGTAGAGATTTCATGGCATATGGCCAATGTCAATGTCTCTAAATCAAACAACTCTAACAACATATTATAATCCGCAACATTTTTATTTGAAATGTACTCTGATGTTTGGATATCAGCTAAAGGATATTTTCAGCTGGCAGCAGAGAGTCTGAGTTAAAAGCACTAAAATATAGTATGAAATATTAAAAATGATATCTATGTCTTGTATGTTTGTTTAGTTGTGATGAATCTTATTTTCCTAATCAAAATATTAATAAAATATCATATGGAATTGCATTCCGAAAATTAATACAACTGCTGAATGACTTCTCACACAATGCCTGTTTAGTTTGAGGGTGAGTGACATTGAAAGGCGTGCGAATAATAAGAATTCATGGGGATTTTCAAAAACCTTTCCGAAAACGTAAAAGGAAATGCTTAAATTAATACCAGAAATATTGTGCTTGACTTTTCAATGCTGGCTCACTGCAAACTATTTAAAACTTTCTCAGTAATTGCAAAAATATGTTTTTATATTTCTTAATATTTTATATTTCAAATTTGGCAAACATATATGCTGTGTAAATATGCTGTGCTAAACATAAGCTTTAAAATATTTGTTTATTATTATTTCAGATACACAAATATTTTATTTCATTTTTCTCAATTTAAAATCAAAGTTTTCAAATGAAAATTTATGTAGTGTAAAATATGCGAATGAAAACTCCAGAGAATTCTTAATATATGAAATTTGTTATATATTTTCTTATAATTTTATTACCACTTTCAAGTCATTTCTAAGTATCTTCTTTTCTTGTTTGAACAATTCCAACTAAATGTCTGTTTTAAGTATTTGTTTGTTTGTTCGTTTTTATGGGAGTTGCTTGATCATAAATAAAAAATGCATTTAAACCAATAAAGACAAGTGTGGAAATCTAATAAAACACTTGGGCTCAAAGAAATAAAATTGGTTATATATTTTCCTAAAAAACGGTGATATAAAATAAGAGGAGGACTTTTGCTGCAACAAAAGACCAGACGATTTACTTTGCTTACGGTGTTATAAAAAAATATTTTTGAACAACTTCTTATTTTTTCTCATTTTATTAGGTTTATTTCCTAAGCATTAAATATGCGTGTGTTGTGAGTATTGGGGTACTCGAATTACCCAAAATGTATGAACGTACTCTGTCCCCTTTTGAAAAATACTTTTCAGGGTTTCCGTTCAAATCGGTTTTCAGTTTTAAATTATTTCATAAAAAAACTGAATATTTGAAAGTAAATATATACAAGGGACATTTTGAATTGTAATACATATATATATATATATATATATATATATATATATATATATATTAAATTCGCGAAAATCATAATTAATAAAATTTTATTTAAATATCTTATCTTGAACTTAAGTTTCGTAGAATATCAACAAGTTGTGAAATTATTAAATACATATTTCGATATTCTTTAGGAAATTTCTTCTCTGTAGGCTTCTAAAATCAATCCAATAAAATTATGATTTCTGAAGATGTTGGTATAATTGTATTTTTGGCCATTTTGTTGGTCAGGATGGTGGCGGTAAAGCCAAAATTCCAAATTTATGTAAAAATATTACACTAATTTTATATAAAATAAGTGTCTGCCAAGTTTTTTCAACTTTAATGTTCGAAATTTCATAAAATTATATCGAGAGTAAACATAATTTCAGTGCATACCCTAACATTCACATACACACACTGTGTTATTTTTTTTCCACACATCTAAAAGATGATACTCTCAAGAAAAAATATTTATCTGTTTTCACTTGCACGTGAGGGTTTTTTCTTTCTCTATGACCTTTTTAAATATTAATACTTGTTGTGATTGAATGGGGAATTCTGGTTGACTTTTTATATCTGAAACTCCACACAAAATTTCTTAAATATATTTTTCTTGGCCAATCATCCCCTGCTCTCAAACTCAATCAAAAATGTATGAATTGTATTTACATTCATGCACATGCTGACTGCAACATAGTTAACGATGTTAGTGCCCTTCTTAGTTTTAAATTCTTTGCAACCACATGAGTGTCTTTCTCTGTTTGAATCGACCACTGAAATCGAAACTTTACTTTACAAGTACTATTCATTTGTGTTTTTGTTTTTCCTTTTATTGGTTTAACAAAACAATTCAACCAGTGGTCGCTCCCGCGGGAAATGCACCAAACACTAACTTCACACTTTGCTGCTTCGATTCTTCTTTGTATTCCTTCTTTTTTTGCCAGTTAAAAGCATCCCTCTTCTGACGGGATGTCTGTCCGGTAGCTAATGGATACACTGGGTAACAATGCGAGTACTTCGTTGTATGTACTGCTGACTGAAAATTTTAAAAAGTTGAATTATTAAAACGCGTGATTACAAGAAAATAAGGATTACGATCCTAATTTCTGAAAAGTAAAGTGGACTTGAAGAATTCTTTAAAAAAAAATTTATAAGCAAATAATTTTCAAAAGCACACAAAAAGCAGAAATTTATTTTTATAAATACTTCAGTATATGTTGAATATTTTTATATCCCAACTTTTATAGAGCAGTTTGTCACTGCATTATTAGCAGGCACTTATATCGAAAATGTTATGCACTCTGCACGATCATCGCTTATAGATAATGTTCGATTAGAAAGTGGGTGGTAAAAGAAATACGTGACAGAGTCTCTAGACTACTGGTGTGTAAGAAATGTTTATACCATTTTGATACCTCAAAATATGTGAAAAATATATATGACTTTATTTATCAGGAGGTCTTAGTGGACAGCATGTAGAAAGATGGTCGTAGACGTATAAAAGCTTCATAAACATGAGGTCCTTTTGATCAAACTCCATTTTTGCATAAAGATCTAAGCCTTCCCTAACGCTTATTGTTGATACTCAAACTGTAGAGATTTAATTCGTATAACTCAAGAAGATTGCAGATGAACTGCTCTCCAGATAACGAAATTGACAGAGACTAAATATTCTATGACCTTTTTTTAAGTGCTGGAAAAATTTAAAATTGTAAAATCTCAATTTCTTAAATATGTTTTATCCCATATTTTAGAAATAGAGATCACATTAGATCTCGACATTTTAAAACCCTTAGAAGCATTCCTAACTAGTTTTGAAAGTGTGTCGCTTTATCTGTATGAATAATTATTTCGAACTGCATGGATTCATCTGACGTGACTGATTATCACACGTGTATTGCCCCACACTGTGAAATTCGTTCTTAAACTAATTCCACCACCACAACGTCTGCTTTTATAAACATTTTCTATTTTCTTTCTAAATCTAAAGTTTCTAAGTCAATACTACTTTGCAAACACTGAAATATATTTCTCGCTCTTTTCCTCCCCGCCAGTCGTCATTTTGTTGTCTTCTTGCGTCTCAAAAATGCACAATTAGTGTTGGCAGAAGTTGTTTAGCCGCATGTAATGGATAAGCTTATATGCTATTGTTTGCTTCTAATGCATTTGCGAAATCAAAAACCAACAACTTTACGACGAAATCACTATAAAATCACATTGGATTTATACTCTTTGGATTGTTTATTTCTTTCTAGACGGAAACCCACCTATTTAATTTCTGACATTTCATTTATTACCCATTTAATGACCATCACCCCAAATACCAACAACACGCATTGGGCTTTGAATTAATACAAAAGAAAGTCCAGAGAAAAATTACACATTAACAAAAGGAAAATCTCAATTACCTTCAATAGTTTATGATGTTGGCAATTGAAGCGGAGAGGTTTTAATGAATTTTAAATAAAAAAGAAAACATAAATAAATAAACAAAGTAAGAAAAGTCATTAGCAAAAGATTAATTAGTTGAAAGAGGGTAAAATATATAACAGAAGGTAAATAAATGGGAGTAAGGATATGTTAACAAATTAAAAGGTGTAGATGCAATTTATATATTAAAGAGAAAACATTTAATTGGTAAAAGTGGGAAATTTAAAGAAACATGTTATATGTACATATAATTCAATAGAAAAAATATAATTTGCTCTTATTTTCGTTAAGATTTATTATATTTAAAAAAGGCACAATAATACATTAGGTTTGATCCTGTACTCAAGACTGAGAGGCCGCAGGAGTCAGTTTACAATCTTGCCTCGGCATCACATACGATTTATTCGTAGTTTTTTATTCGGCAGGCTTCTCTGCTTTAGAAAAAAATCACTACTGAAATAACATCCTCGTAAGCGGGAGAAGCAAGTTTATGTATTTTAAACAATTTATTCATCATTTACGATTCCTGACAACACCATCCAATAATACGCTTTAGCGAAACAATTCTATTAGACGTGAAAGTTATTTTTTGAGATGTTATTATGTCCTGTAATTCACTGCTTAATGCAGAAAGGATTTGAATTTAAATAAATGTAATAATTTATTAAAAGGAAACAACTATTATCAATAACATCAACCCAAATACAATAAATATCATCCATTAATTAGTCAGCGTGGTTTTCAAAGTATTCAAAAGATTTTTACATATTCCAAAAACGATATATCTTGTATATATTCCACTTACTAGGACATCAACATGGAAGCCACCAATACAAATACACACGCACATTTTCGTTGCACATACTATTGTCATTTAAAGTGATCAATCACTTAATGTCAATTGCATTGATGCGAATGCGAGAGAACCTTAAAGAAGAAATGAGCAGTAATAAAAAAGACGCAAAATGAGCAGCCATTAATTCTGGTGAATTTATTAAAAAAATATACGTGACTACAACACAAATGAGTTCATTAAGTAAATAATCATAACAATGAATATCGTATAAAATTCCGAATTCATAAATAAAACGACAAACACATGCACATTGAACGAACTGCGGCAGTAATACGTATGCATGCATAAGAAAACAATATTTAATTTAAAATATTATATAATACAAAATAATACCACTTTTCGTAATAAGTTTTATTTTCGTTCTTTTGGATTTTTTTCAGAAAAAAAGAAACATTTTTCGCTTAATCATTTAAATTGGAGATTTTTTAACATCACATTTTATCTCTGCTGGCTTGGAACTTTTTTTAATATTCTACAATAATAATAGAAATATAACAATAGTGAAATAAAAAATATGATAAAAAAAAATATATAATATATTCAAAAGTGGTACACAAAAACAAATTACGAATCACAAACCATGAAATTCAGCCGTATATTACGAGTGAGATAAAACCAAAAAAAGGACACTGCAAACGAGCGCAGAGTTGTGAACCCACATAAAAATATAGTTCAAGTAAATCGTGGTTTTACCACAAAACAAAAACACACAAAAATTTAAATGTAAAAGTGAGATAAAATAAATAAATATTTTACTGTTGAAACGCACGACAAAATTTAAGCAGAAACTGCTAAAACGCATCACTGCCAAGGATGCAATACAGAACATGGTTGAAAGTGAATAAGTGGACTTATATCAATTATTTCTTAAACATTATCCAGGTAAAAGAGAAAATTATTATTTATAAAATGTTCGTCTATTTGTAGAAAATTATCAATTTATTAGTCGAGTTTAAAAGGTTTAATAAATTGTGTCCCCTAAAAAGCTAATGCCGTTGTCCGGTTTGTCATGGAGTTTAATTGTTTTATTGAATATTTTTTTCTAGCAACTTTTTAAATAAAAATGTGTGTTGCATTAAAGATTTGTGATTGTGTTATATTCCTTTATAAACCATGATAATTACTATTTGAAATGCAAACAGCAGCAATACTTTCTGCGCCGTTAGATCCTAATTAAAGAATCTGCTTGATTTTTATGAAATAGAGAAGCATTCGAAGCAAGTGATTTATATATGTAAGTTTTCCGGGCTGAAATCAAATAATTTATATATTAAAAAATTAAAATATAATTAAATAAACTAATTTACATAGTAAAAGTTTCAGCTGAAACAAATAACTTTTTTCCAAACATATTTGTACCAAAACAATGCTTAAGTACCAACAAAAAACTAATTAAAAAGTAATAAAAACTATTTATAAATGCCTTCATTTTTCAGAAAATTAGTTATATGATTGCCAAAACTAATATTTTTAATTTGATTCATGGATATGGCCTCAAAATTTAGTATCCGTTAATATTAAAAATCCATTTAATCTTTCGCTGCAAATATGGAAAATTACTTAGAATAACTAAAAATATTATGGCTGATTTTTTAATTAAATAATTAAGAGTTTTATCCGAATACCAAAGGCTTGACAAGGACAAATTATTATTCATTAGGGATCAAATTGTATTGACGTATCGGTCTATATCAAATGCAGTGATTAGGCTCCAGTTCTTATTTTAATTCTCCTACTTTTTTAATTTCTCGCTAGAAAAATTAGAAATCTTAGAATATCGTTATTGGTTTTAGCCTATTTTACTAAATCGTTTTGAGTCTCCAAGAAACGTTTCTGATTAAACCTCCTTAATAATAATTATGTGCTGATTCTTTTTCCCCAAAATCTAACTAAAAATTCAAAGTGATCAATTAAGAGGCTTTAACTAGTTCCAATGCGCATTTCACTGGGTCAAATGCAGATTAATTTTGAGAGGATGCCACAATATCCCAATGTGTACAAGTATTTGGCGCACTTATAAATTTTGAAAGGCTTAACCAAATCGAACCAAGACGTTCCAAAAGCTTTTCCCAAAAATTTCTTATACATTTTAATATATTAAGGAGTGATATAAGAAGCATTTATAATAATTTAATAGTATAAATATCTTATTTACAAAAAATATATACTAATAAAGTTTAAACTCTATCCAATCATACCATATCCAATTTAGCTGTTCATCATATCAAGTTGGGTCTGCTGAAAAAAAATACTGTTGTCATATTGGAATGACCACAAAGAAATACTTTAAAAAATCAATTTAGTCTGTTTTCTCCCTAACGACTGTCTAGCGTTTGTATGTCCATAGATTTTTAAACAACTGCTATATGATTATATACCCAAGAAAGTCCTTACGGCAAGTGATATTACGTACGTGCAATGCATGCATTTGCTAAATATTTTCCTCACATACTCAGTTAAAATATGTGAGCATTAGTGGTATGCCCAGTTATCTCAGCAATAGTAGTAACGCCAAAGTGTATGACATTATTTGTTCTAAATAGTGTATGAAACTACTGACTTATTTTCTCATTCACCAACTGCATGCTAAGTTGGACGTAAGTAAATGTTGAAATTTAACAAAAGTTTTGATAAGTTTTTAAAATTATTTATACCATATATTGTAACAGACACCAATGCCTATTGCTGAAACTAGTTTTGAAGAGTTTTTAAAAGTATTTTCAATTTTAAATATATAATTTTGTACTCCAATTAAGTCTTTAGTATTGCTAAGGGATCAAAAGTAGGGTGTTATATGAGTACACAAACACTTCTCTTTAATTTTTGCTTTTATCTTTAACACAATTTGGATTGTTTAGCGAATGTATTTTATTTACAAATCCCCTTTTCCATAACCATTTCTCATACGCTGTTCAGAGTTCATAGATACAAAAGTCTTTTTGAAATCTACATTCTGCATAAATACACCAGCATAGTTGCTTTAACTAGTTTTATAAAAACAACAATAAATATATAAGACTTTTCCACTTTGTTTACTTTATGAGACAATATAAATCATGGAGAACCTAAAAAGGACATGGTGTGTTACTACGAAATGTTAACAAGATTTGAACGTAAAAATTAAACCTATTTGAACGTAATAAAAATTATTTATGACCTCTATTTTTAAATGGTACAGTATAAATTCATGCACGGACTTAATTTTTAATTGGATTCTCTTATACTGGCAAAAGATATTAAAAAATATATATTTTAATTTAAAATTTATACGAGGGGAACCACTTGAAAACTGAAACTTTTGATATATAAGTAAGGATGCCAAAATCAGTTAGCCACAATATAATATATTCCCTTTTTATATCAAATTTGGAACTTCAAAAGAATGGGTTTCTGCAATAATAAAAAAAATGTAAGAATAACAATAATAATAATGATAATACTAATAAAAGTACAATATTTATAGAGTTCAAATTCTTATCCTACGTTGACTTCAGTCTGATTATGTTCTTCAAATAACCCTCTTTCGTAAGCTTCATTGCGAAATAAACACTTTGTTAAAGGCATAGGGAAAAATGTTTGTTTTAATCTATTTAGCGCAGTGTTAGATAAGCAAACTCGTGGTACTTCTTAATTGTTTAATTAAATTGTTTAAATAAAAATTAAATGAATTAGAATTGCTGTAAATAATATTTTGCTTTAATTTAATAAAATAATAATATTGGAATCTACATATACCCACATCCGTATGTAGACATCGATTTAGGTTTATATATCTATGAGAATAATAAATTTATACAAGATTGAGAGATATCATTTACCCACTGGCGTTCACAAACTGCCAAAAGCTCATAATTAAATCAACTATGCGCCTAAAAAGACGCACTAGCAAATCTCATGCAGTCTCTATAACTCGCTCAGTCGATGCAGCAAAATCGATAGTCGTTTGATCTCCCTCCATAGTAGAACTGGCTTCAGCTATTTGATCACCATTTTCAATGCCTTCAGGTATATTTGGACAATCGGTTTGTGTTGATTTCATCAAAAATGTCTCCGATAAATTATTGGCTTGAATAATTTTTCTGGCTGCTGCTACTGTTTCTTCTGTTGGCTGACGTTCACGAGTTAATATCCATAGTGTTTCTGATAGGAAGAGAAATAAGATGATTATTATTTTTTATAATAAAATAAACTAATTAAATACGGACATAAATTGTTTATGTTTTACAATAAATCGTTGTAAACATTCTGTGCTTACATACAGACATTTGTTTGTTATACAGTGGGACGTGAGGTATGAACGTGGTACAAAATGATTAGTAGAGAGGAAGTTATGAGTAATAAAAAAGTAATGAGTGGCTTTAATATATTTATAATATCTGTTTTTTTGTTATCTTTAATACGATAATAACAGCAAATAAAATACTTAAACGATTTTGAAAGAAAAATTTGGGCAGCTTCTCGAAGCTTCTCGAAGCTGTATGATAAACAGTGGCCTAACGAATCATATAATGATAACGATGATCTTTCATAATGAATAATTAAAGTACCACAAAGCTGATGAATAATAAAAACATTCCAAAAGTATAGTGACAACTATACTGAGAATAGTAGCTGCCATGAACATCTGCAACCCTCATCTTCTTGTTCTCTGAAATCAATCGAAAGATTACTCCCGCCGTATCAGTTGTAAGTGATGGACTTTTTAAAACTTATCCAAAACACTTCTAAATCGTTTTGATTTCGTTAGAAATTAAGTTTTCATTACTTCAAATCATTACCAAATGTCGCTACAAATTTATTTTTAGACAATTGTCAATATATATTGATAACATCTATTGATGTAAAAATAATTTGCCGCTGACAATAATTTTAATAGCACTGATATCTTTTTATAAATACTCTGTTGAATATTTCTTTGATTAATAAAATTTTACTTTTACCATTCTCTCTAGTGAATTAAAATAAACTGTAAGATATTTTGCCATCGACCATAACTCATTAGCTCCACTGTCTATTTTTCACTAATTAATTATTTTAAGCTCAAAGCAATTATATATTTCATACGCTCCTCTTAATCGAGACAGATAGTAGAAAGAGTAGGTTATAAATATATATACTACATCTACGTAAATATATATACAATGATTGTTTTCTGAACAAAAATAATACAATTCTAATTGTTTTTTTATTATGCCTGACATAATTAATTATTTAAAATCATTATTATTAATAGCAATTGAATTGATGCAGAGAGAGAGAGAGATGAAATTAAATTAAATTAAATCGAATAAATGATAAGGAAATTAAATGTGTTTTATAGACAACAACATCTGTAATAAATGGTAGACTTTATGAATAATTTCATTTTATGATACTCACTGGTATGACCTAATGACCCCACATTTCTGCAGCTGTAGACAACAACCCAGTTATCGTAGTCTGTTCCCAATACTAAGTAGTTGGCGACAAAAACGTCATCTAATATTTAAATAAAAAGAGTTCATTTAAATCTGAGACTAATTGTAATTATAATACTAAGGAATAGCTTTAAGTTTTGCAGCACAAGTTTGTCCTGCAACAAATAAAATCATTTTTCATATCCAAAGTGAGATGATATTTCACACATTTCATATTAATTAATTTAATAAAATATAGTGTAAATTGTATGTGTAAAAATGAATGACATAACTAACGTTTTTTAAATACTACAGCCAGTTGGCCTGGTGCTAATACTTTGGCCATTCCAACAGCACTATTTGGTTTGTTGATACTGAGAGAGATATAATTATAATCAGAAAACATTTTATTATTGCATATATCGTATTCAATTGACTTACACTATATAGACACCTGTATTCACCACTGAAATTGTATCATTATCTATGTTTTTATAGACCGCTTGTTGGCATTTCTGTCCAACCTCATATACAAAAGGATACTTTGAGTACTCGTACCAAGTGCCCATATACTTTATTTTAATAATTAATAATCAATGACTTGAATGCTTTAACTTATTTAAATCCAAATTTACTTACTCTATCTAAGTCGAAAGTTTCCACTATATTTACTTCGGGACAGCTACCGGGAAAAGGTACTTGACAGTTAATGATGCCAATACAACCAATTACAAGGACTAGGCAAATGCTGTAAAAAAAGGACAGTTTTAATTTGTAATTAGCACGTTATCATTGTTCTGTTTGTCAAAGTAATCCGTTCAAAATTTTATTTTCTGATTTAGCCCATTTCTGGTTGAAGTGGTACGTAAATAAGCAGAATTGGCGCATTTGGAATGAGGAGAATCCAATATCTTTTGTCGAAACACCCATAGCATCCACAAAAAATTACTGTTTGGTTCGCTTTATGAGCTGATGGATTAATAGGCCCATATCTTTTGAAAAATGATAATGATGGTCAGAATTTTGCAGTCAGTGGTAAACAGTATAGGAAAATTATTAGAAATTTTGTTCGTAATTCAATTACTTGGCATTTATCTTGCTGATATGTAGTTCCAACAGGATGGAGTTACATGCCACACAGCGGACGCTACAATTTATTTACCCAATGAAACTTTTGACGAAAAATTATATTATTGATTGGTCAGAAAGATGGCATGATTTATTCCCATTGGATTATTTTCTACGTCGGTAAACCAGAAACAATTGAAAACCTGGAAACAGGCATTCGAAGAATTATCGGCGAAAAATAGCTGCAAAAGTCATTCAAAATTAGTACTTCACATTGCGCCTTCTACGCACTAGGCCTGGCAGCCCCATGGCAGAAATCATTCTTTCAAATAAAGTCTATTTCGTTGATATTAGAAATATATTCCCTTGATTTATTATGATTTAAAATTGTTTCACGCTATTGAAAATACTCATTGTAAGCAAAATGTATCACGCGAAATTTTGTATTGTTAAACAGTACAGCTATATAAAAAACAAATTATTTAATTTTATAATAATGTAATGCATTTTATACAATTTTCAATTGTTAGCTTACATTTTCTATAATAATTTTAATGTTAAACGGAGAATTTTGAATATATAACCAAATTTATTTTGTAAGCAGTTTTCTCCATATCATTCTGTAGAGAAATGAAACTGTTTTCAAACTAAGATGGACGTACAATAAAGGAAAATCAAGTCCTTGTTTGAAGTAGGATTATTTCTATAAGACTATATTCACAACTTATTAAACCCGAGTAATAAAAAAATGTACACTATGAGAATATAATAATTTATAAAAACTAATTGCAGATGAGTTCAAACATTGAATATAATAATAGTTGAATTCAAATAATTATTTATTTCTTGTTACGAGATGAACGTTTTAGAAAAGACTTGTATTTATATATTTTTTTATAATTGTGTGCGCAGTAAATAGTCTCAGTCTCTCATCAGTCTGTTATCAATCTTGACTACAAAATCTAAAAAACCAACCCACTTACCTCAACATTTTAGCAAAAGGTTATTGTACCCGCTGCTATTTATTTATTTATTTTTTTAGTTTAATAAATATTTTTGTCTACTAGAACTCGTCAAAGATATTTTATATTAATTACAATTAATGCGGAAACGTATACAGCGCAGATTAAAGTTTGTGATTTTAGGTGCGGCTTTTTCTTCAAAGTATAAAACACATCTGGCGTGTCTAGCTTGTTTTAAATTAAAATAATATACAGGAAAAAAAATTTTTAAATCACTAAATATATATTTAATCCGTTTAAATTTGTCTGGTTATATTTTCCACTGCTCTTTTGATACTGAAATAATTTAAACGATTGTTCTCCCACTTTATAAGCGACAGATACAATCTATTTTACTCTATTTCATATTATTTTACTTTGTTTATTTTTCTGTAATAATCATAACAAAAAGGTTTCAAATATATTTCATATGAAGTATTATATACAATGAGAACAACAAGAATTTATTTAATTTCATTAATGTTGTAATGATAATGTGTAGCGTTGTTGTTTTTTTTTTTTAAATTATTATCAATTTTCACTTTTATGCATTGTATCGTGTCCGAACTGTATCGTGTGCAGTTGAAAGTGATGAAACAGAGAAATTCTGATGTAAAGATTACCAGAAATTTTAAATGAGTGCGGATGTGTTTGTTATCTTTATATAAACAATGACTATTATGTTATTTATAGAAGGTTCATATAACATATGAGTTAAACTCAAGTAGTTCTTTAAAGTTACAAAAAGATAAATTTTAGGCCTGAACAATAAAAAATATTTTCTGCTCAAAAGAAAAAATGTCTTATTAATATATTATGAGCATAAAATATTTTTTTGTGGATTAACAAAACTTAGTTCGAAATATATTGTCACCTTATTAAAGATCTAGATTAAACATATTTTCGTTTCACTGTGTTTTGGACTAACAAATATTTTAGCAATTTTTAGTTGTGTGGTTTGTATCAAGAATCAAAAATAATTTGCTGCACACTCTTAATGTTGTTTAGAAATTATAATTTGAATAATACAAGGAATATATTCAATATACAACTATTAATTATTGAATTGTTTTATTTTAACATGTTTCAGCTTCAAAAGTTGCAATAATGTGGGTTTATTGAAAAATTTAATTACTCATAAATTATTACAATCATTCAAAGAGTTACTTAACATATAATAATTTTTATAACAAAAAAATTTTCTTAAAAATGGTACATATATAATAAATAAATCTTCATGTCCTATAAAAAACATTACATTTCTCTCAAAAAAAATATTAAATAATAATAATAATAAGAATAATAATAAATAATAATAATAATAATAATAATTATAATAATAATAATAATAATAATAATAATAATAATAATAATAATAATAATAATAATAATAATAATAATAATATGACCAAATCGAAATGCAAAGCCCTGGAAGTGGTGCAGCGCACGGCAGCACTCGGGGTTCTGTCAGTTTATCGCACTGTTTTGGCAGCAGCTGTTTTTGTGATAAGCGGACAGATACCTATTGATCTCTTGGCATGCGAGCGGAAAGAGACATGCAACGGTCCTGTTAGAAGTTATTTAGAGGGAATGTCCAGGACACTCCAGCGATGGCAAAACAAGTGGAGCACGGAAACCGTTGGTAGATGGACGGCGAGCTCATCCCCAACATAGAGGTGTGGGCACAAAGAATTTTCGGGGAAGTAAACTATTTCCTGACATAGTTTCTGTCAGGGCAGGGTTACTTCCTCAAATATCTTTGCCGAATGAGCAAGACAGAAAATTCCTTTTGCATGTACTACACAGCAGGAAATGATGATGTTGAACACACGTTTTTTGACTGCAAGAATTGGCAGGCGGAGCGAAGTGATCTATAAGAAGAGATCGGAGAACTTACTCCTGAATTATTAACTGCTGTTGCTTTCTCTAACGACAATCAGAATTGAAAATTGCAGCCAATGTAGAACAATAATGCAATAAAATATAAAGGACAGGCGATAATTGATTGTTTGTTATTACTTTGACAATTACACAAACTTTTTATGTCTCAAAACTATTAAAAATTTATTGGAAAATGTCCTGATGATCTGCATTGGCCCCATGAAAATTTGCTTTAGAACAAGAAAAAATTACTTCATAACTATTCTGAATTATTATACGTATGGAAAAAAAAATTGAAGTGATAAATCTAACAAATTTACTCAGTTTATAATATTAACACTATAATTTTTCTGTATATTGTTTTGAGAAATATTTGCTTAAGGATGTGAACGATGCGCGAAAAGTAGCATTTCTATTATCTAGTGTCATAACATGTGTAATGACTTTAGCACTTGTTATTAGTATAACCATTAATATGTTGTTGTAAATGTCACTGGAGTTGATGTTTTCCTGCAAGTTGCTTTTTTACTTATTACTTTTTTAACACAAGTAGAACAGATACAATTTATTGTATTTGCCACACACTCGTACACATTTGGATTCTTATCTTTGCAATAAACAAGCAAATTTTCTCACAAGGATCTGAGCTCAAAGATGGTAGTGACTGCGGTAACGAAAACAGCAATACATCTTATAATATGCAAAAAAAAAAAGAAGAAAGAAAAGGCAACCGTTAAAAAATTAAACGGGAAAAGGAAACGTGTGGCAGGAAAATTTACACAACTTACCGGAAATAGCAAAGAAAAGGTGGATTTTATTTTTTCATTTATGAAAGAAACCAGTTTTTCAATGTTATAATTTATGAGATTTATGAGATGATGAAAAAAGAAATTCAGAATTATGTTGGTGTGTGTTTTAAATGAAACAATGATCAACAAAATAGATATGGATTATATACAGTGAAGTGCACCCTCTTAAGCAATTTTCTTAAATTTTCAATATATATAAATTGTTTATATAATCAACTTGAACATTTAAATAACTGTAATGAACTAAATTGTAAATACTGATAATGGGGGTGTAGCAACTTCCGATAGCAGGATTCTTTTTGAATTGCAATAAAGTTTATCATCTCTCACTCCTGGCAATCTGTCTATAACATTATGAACACTCCTTGGTTGTTTGGAGTTTTATGTGTGTTTTTAGAATTTCACAAGGTTTTCAATTGTATGATTGCCTTCTTTAAGCTTAATTTTACTTTTGAAATTGTTTACTCCTATATTCTTCTTCGATAAACATTATTTTCGGATTATCCCTCACTGATGGCTAATTAAATTATTTCACTAAAAATTTAAAGTTATTTAGAAGCAAAGGTTAATATTTCCTAAATTATACTTCCGCGCATATTTGTAACACAAATAATTTTTCAACATGCGATAAAAGTGAAGCTAAATAAATATGCATGCATATCTGTTAGTATGTGCACATGACAATTTTTTTCTATTAGTTTTTCACAATAATTAATTATCCACACACGAGTGTCAGGGGAAGCATAGCAAATAGAAAAAAACTAAAATAACATCAATCACAGAGCTTTCAAAAATAATTACAAATGCATTATGTGCACCCACAACAATTTAATTATGCTGTTTGCACTGAAATATGCATTCAGTTTCTCATTTGATCGCATATACGCGCTTAGTCGCCATTTCACTTTTATTCACTGTTTAAAGTGAATAAATTATCAAACAGAATTTTCGCAAATGGCTTGGAAATAAGTATTTTAAACTATTTTATAGGGGGCAGCCGATTTTGTGTTGCAAAGGGAACAGCTTCCTAATATATTATACAGATAGAAATTCTTTCACTTGAAAGTGAATCATTATAAAATTTTTCTAAAATTATCGAACTTTTTATTATAACCGCCAGCTTTTGTAAAATTTGCGTATGGGAAATTGTTTTTGTGTTCAATATTAAGTCTCATAATTTTTTTTATATTAAAATCAGACAGTAAATAAATGTCTGTTCGAAAAATGATATTAGCTTTCACTTTTATTAAAAATTATGTGTATTTCTTGGTCAATATCTTGGTCTTCTTTAAAGTAGTCAATCTCAGTCAGCGTTTTGTTTCAATGTTGTTAAACTTCCTGTGCCATCACGCTGTGATTTGTGAAATCGAATAATAGATTTTTACACAATTTTTCTTGGAAAACAAATTTGTTTCAGCCTCTGAATTTTTTACAAGCTTTACTGCAGTGCTCTTCAAGATTTTGTTCCAGACGAATATATTGTTGTATTATCGGCCGCAGGTAGCCTATAGGTTCAATGGCTATGGGTTCGAGTTCCGCCGGAGACTGGATGTTGTTTTAGGAGACAGACAAAACGCTAAACTGCAGAAACTTTCGGAATATATATCATGGCATATTCCATCTGATAAGTCAACATTCTGATCAACTTCTCTAATAGAAGTTCAATTCCGCATAATGATTGTCTTCACTTTGTCAAAATTTTTTCAGGGTTCTTAGGATGAATGCTATCGTTCGATATTCTTATCACTCTCTGAACAGGTTGTTTCACTTTTAAAATATTTCAAACTCAAAGTACTAGCGCTATAAGCCACTGAATATATCTCAATTCCTCTTGAGCTCATAATTCCATTTTTAAACAATATTTGATGCCGGTTCTTTAATAAACTATTCTGATAGCAGAAGTGTTACCTTAACTCTTCTAACCTTTACGACACTCACAAATATACCAGATCAGCTAAAATATACATCCGATATTAACGTATTAATTTTTTTGGCAACTGCCTGTACTTAAATTATATTTCAGCATTCGGACATTAAAGCGTTTCAGCTAATTATTATACGAGCCAAATCAAATTTATTATCCTTTGCTTTAACATACAGACATATACAAATAAAAATGAGCCACATGCACACAAATTGCATATGATGACATGCTTGTTTATATATAAAACGGTATGTAAGTATATAATAATATTACATAAGGGAATTTCGAAATTTTGTAAATTGAAACATGTTGACAAGTGTAAAGGACATGCAATAGCATGCTAAACGGATCTCTCTCCCTTCGGTCATACATATTTAAATAACTGGCACTAAATATATCAGCTTATATGCTTTCGCATGATTTAAATAATTTATTGAATAACTAAATCATTTCAATAGTTTTAGCAAATATTATGAATTATATATTAGCAGAGATAAATTGTACAAAAATAATTAAGTTTTAAATAGACAAAATAATTATGGTACGAAAACAAATAAATAAGAAACTCGTCACTTTAAATATACGCCATCCATTAGTAGGGTTTGCGTTAATAAATAAGTTTATTTGTATTTTATATTAAATTATAAAAAATTCATAGCACCGATGGCATATTATCTGTTATAAGTTTCTATATTAGATGATTTTAATTTCATTTAAGTTTTAAACAAAATAATGTCTATTTTAGGTGTGCTTTAATAATGATTTTTACAAATATTTCAGTTAAAGTAGTCTTCAAGTTGTTTTTATTTTTATGAATAAGGTCCTTAAAAGTTTTTATTTAAAATTGAGAATCTTTAATGCAAGATAATTTAAAAAAATGAAGATCAATTTTTTTCTTGCAAGTTGGCTTGCAAAAGAATGCCGCAATAACTCAATTTCGTCACACCATTTTTTTATATACGTAGCCGGGATCGATGGTCAGGATATTTTGGAGATTTTGCGTTTTAAGTACTAGGCTTAATATAATTGCAAAAAGCACTTTGCAATTGCAATTTTTTTAATATATCATTTAATTCAAAGTCATCGAGTAAATATTTGAACAAATAAATTTAATAGATTTTAATTAGTCTTTTTTAGTAAATAAAAAACTAAACTTAATCCTTATTTATAAAGAAACCAGGGAATTACCTTCGAAATATTGTTTTTATAATAGTTTTCAATAGCAAAACAAACTCTAGTAGTTTCAGAAGCATAATTATTTTGCATTTAATTACTAAATCCCTCTTAGATTTAAATAAATAAAAAAAAGAGAACAATCCTTAAATTAAAATTTATGGTCGGTCTTGTTTTTAACAAAAAGCATTTAAAACCACTGCAACTAACTTTTTTTATTGTTAGTTATTTAAGTATGCGTGTAAACTTTCAAGCACTTCACATTGTGCATTTTTTACACCTACAGATTTACAAGCATATATTTGCAAAGTTTATAACAAAAAAAAGTATAACAAAAAATGTTTAATATAATACAAGCAGGTAAGTTTTTTTCAAATAAATTCATAGTTTTCATTACAAAAAAAAAAGGCATTACAAATGAAATAAAACCCACAACAACTGCAAACTGTTAGAGAAAATTTTTTTTTTTTCATTTTTCCATTGTGTTTCAAGTATTTGCCGTATATAATGCGATTATGGCAAATGTAATATTCTACGGGTAAAACATTGAAGTAAAAGGGATATTATATTTCTATTTTATATGTAAACCATATAACGATTTATGCATATGAATATAGGATTTGATATAAAAACGCTCCATTGTTTGGTTTGCCAAAAATTTTATGAAATAAAACTTTTACAAAATATTATTCACAAACGTGTCTGCATAAAATAAACAAATTTAATGCTGATAAGAATTTTGTTTACAATTTTAAAATAACTCATACAACATACTCACACACATACATACATATTTTGGTGATTATTTTAAAACTGATTGCAAAGTGAACAACAGCAAAGTGAAGAGCAGCTGTATTGAATATGTAATTGAATTTATTAAATAATAGCAAATGTGTTTGTAATATATAATTGTTTATACATGAAAATTAATATTGTTCGTATCAGTTGTGTACAAGAGTATGTTTGAGGAAAATGTTTTTATGGATAAGATATAGAGCATTTGTATGAAACTCTATATAAGGAAAATAGTCCTACTATGGCTGTCAGCTGACTCTTAAATGAACAAATTTCCTTTTCGTGTATTTATGACTTCCAAGCTTAGCCTTAAATAAAATATTATTTGTATCACCATGCAACCATATTTAAAACAATATTTTAACAATAGCATTTTTACCGTAGTTTCACCATGAATTCCATGCCAAAACGTCGTCTATGACTTTGCACTCTCCATTTGTAAATTAGTCATCTTCGACCTCCCAATACGAATCTAGGTCCTATGACCAACTACCGCAGTTTTGAGCTTATTAATACATTTTTAGTTTATCACAGAATTTTAAATGATAATGAAATTAAAATCATGAAGATAAACTACCCCCTAATTCACAAACGATTATTAAAGTTAATGAATGTTTTAAGGGCTTTTTAACCATACAAAATCCTTACTTTAAAGCCATTTTAATTTTAATAATCTTTTATAAATAACAGTGTTAATTTAAGTTTAATTAAACTATTATGGGAATTAAAATCATATAGATAAACATTTAATGTAGATCACAGTGACCGAAGTAGTACTGATGTTGACTGGCTAATGCTGATGATGAAGAACAAACAAATCACGGAGGAGCTAATTATGAATTATAGAGTCCACTCTAAGCCATTGAAAAGAAAAACAGAAGGCATGTGGGGAACTACTTTTTCTTTCTTTCGAAAGTATCAATAAGAATGCTTTTTCGGCTCATCAAGAAACGATTATTTAAAATGTCGAGATAATTGATTTAGAATTAATTCTACTCACACAAAGTTGAAAATTATTTGTAGTTATTGCAGACATGAAATTTTCTTTATATGACAAATTATTGATTTAAGAATATATAATAGAATTGATAGACTTAGTGGAAAATTTATATAAAATAAATTGAGCTTTCAGATAATTCGCAGCGGGAAACTTTTCCTAATCAACTTGAAAAGTTATTAAAAACGACACACAGAAATCAGAAACATGACTTTGGATTCACTGAAAAGGTAACTAGAAAGAGAACTTCTTGCAATGGCAACCTGTTGTAAAAAGCATTGGGAAAAGTTCAGGATGGGTATACTTCTGGGTCATAAGTTTGGGATCAAATTGATTTCTTTGGAATGATTTTTTCTAATGGAACATAATACGAATACTAGTCTGTTAATATGTTAAAATCTTCAATCGCTTTTTGTATGGATAAAATAATATTTTTTCAAATTGAATTATAATTAAAAGACTAAATTACTCCCTTTAGTTTTCAACTCATACAACAGAATAGAACAGCGGTATATTTTTAACACTTCCTTATCAATACTCATGTGTATTTAGTAAAGAAAAAAGAGAACGTTTTTTTTTTATTTTTTAAGAAAAATGCATGGGAGAACTACTTCAATTCTGAACTGGCAAAGATTTCTTTTTTATAAATTATAAGTCATTTTTATATTAAATATAAAATACAACATAATACCTTAAATAATATGTTCTTGCACACATTTATATTTCCTTTGGTCTTTATCTGTGATTTTAAATTTAAAGTCATTAGCCGTTGCTTTTACAGGTTGTTAAATATGTATTCAAAATTCTCAATCTCAAATTCACCTGGTACTCTTAGTTCTCGAAATATCATACAAAGTCGTGTAACCAAATGTTTAATTTGCTTTTATTGTTGGCGTACGTTGATTATTAAAAATTTCTTCCAATATTTTTTACTGCAAAAATCGTGGAAGTTCTACTTCATGACTATTAAAAATATATTATAACATAAAAATGCAAAGATATACAAAAGAATAACAACGCAATAATTTCGTCTAAGGAACTATGCCATTTTTAACCACAAGTTATAACAAGAACTTTAATATATATAAAAAATTCTATAAATATGAAAATATATTTTAAATTTTGCAACCAATTTCCAAAGTAATATTTTACGCTTTCTTTTTACTTCCTAAATATTATATTACATGCCACTCTGCTCTGCCCAAAAATTGAGCATATAAATATGTGTAATGAAATTTAAAATTGCTATTATTTTTTAAATTACGTATCTTAGTGTGCAATACCTGATCACTGAAAATTCATGTTGCACTAAATAAGACACACTAAATGCCAGTTTGCTTTTCAACAGGCATCATAAAAGCGAACACACAAACCTGTGCCAAATAACAGCTGGAAGTGAAAAAGAAACAGCGTTCATGAAAATCGAAAACAAGAGAGGACAATAAAATTTTGGGTTTTCTTACTTTGTGCTGCACTTATTCGTTAAGCTAACGATGATGGTATTTTTGTTACCTACTTAAGTATTCACCACCTTATGAGCAGAACTAACGCCAGGGATTAAATACCACTTAAAATGAGACGAATAAAAAGAAATCTTAGAATTTATATGTTTGTATAGACACAGAACACTTGAATATTGTTCACACTGTGGCAGTAGTGTAAAACTAAAATTGCAGTAATATTTTGCAAGGACTTATATTAGATAATAATAAGAGAGGAATAATAAAACTATAGAATCATAAAATATATTTCTAAATTAATTGCAGCGAAGTTGTACGAATTTATAATTAAACAATAGGAATGAGTTTTAATATATTATCCTTTGAGTATTCAGAGACGTTTCTCCTTTCTTAGCTACACCTCTGCTTTGCTACTGCAGTTTTCTATATTTTCATGTCATCTTTATTCTATTGTTCTTCTATAACTAAAAAGTCATCATTTATATTTCTTTCCGGTATAATTCTTGTTGAGTGCCGAATGTAATAAAAATGGATATAAGAAATCATCCCCTAAATAAAAAGACTTAGCCTTTTAGTGTACCTATTGTCATCATCATTATTATCAACATCATCATGTGCACCATCATGATTGTTTATTAAAATTAGGGCTTAATAATATGAAATTCCTAATTGGGAATCTTAGTTGGGAATAAGTTGTCTCCAGAAGGGATAATCTATAGATGAATTCCAAAAAATACGTTGCGGAGTGCGACCTTAGTCATGCATATGGAAGATTATTTAATTGATCTTGTTTCTGCTTTAATCGAAAAATAACTTGATTAATTAAAAGAGGTTTTGATTTATTTGAAAAATAAGTATTTGGTTTAAATACTGAGAATTTAAACTTGTTATAAAGAAAATAATGTGACAATGGCAAGTTTGAATTAATTTATTATTCAAAAGTACATTCTTTTACTTTCTTCTCAATTTCCAGAATTACAAAAATGTATTCTTCCCCTTTAACGGGTAACCTGAAACCCTTGATTTTATGCATTTCACAATCTTTACTTATTGCCACATTTTTCATCATTTCTCAAGTAGAAAAGAAAGCAAACAAATCTTAATACATAAAAGTTTTCTTTTGCTCTGCTTAGATTTGGCTTCTATATATATTTTTCATATTTTCCTTTAACAGTGTTAAGCTTATTTAATGTTTTTCCTTTACATAAAAATACACCTGATCCCTGTCAGAGCTTATGACTTGAATTTTAAATACCATCATGGGCTTATAAGGGCAGTTTCAAAAGTTCAAACTGTTTTTGCTTGTTTAAGTGTGGGTGCGTGCCAGGATTTGACAACAACTTCAAAAGGACTTTGTTAACAGCAGTCATTAGCTTTAGTAGACATTTTTCTTGGCAAATGCTACCACTTCAACAATTCACATTTTCATTTTGTCTGCCAGTGGTTAAATCTCATTTGAGTTATTATCATAATTATCATCACTTGGCTGTTTCTCTGTTCGTTGGCTTTGCGATAATAAAGCACACGGGTGTTAAGATGAATAGATGAAATCTACGTTTCATATTAAAAGAGGTGTTATATTGTCATCAACATTCTCGTATAAATGATTGCGTTAATCTCATCGATTATAATTTTATTATACTTTTTGCTTTTTTACTTTAGATTGTGTGTCTTGAATTTACAATGTTATTTGATTCATAGAAAAGTTTTTTCACAATTTACTTGGAAATAATGTTATTAATCAAATCCGGGGTTTATTTGTTTAACAAACAAATGAAGAGATATTAATATTAATTAATATTAGCGCACAAGACAAAGAGATTTCTTTCAAATATATATTGCGTGCTTAGATTTCAAATGTTGTGGTAGCAACTTTTGCAATTTTAAGTCCACTACAGAGAATTTAATGCATTTTAAATGAAATGTGAGAAACTTCACTGTTTCTGGAGACAAATTTTATTTAATTATTCTATAAGGGATTTACTTTAGAAATCTAAAAATACTAGCAGCCTTCCTGGGGTTGTTTCAAGTATAAAATATATATATTTTTCTTATACTGAAGTTTGTGTTGATTACTGGCTTTTTTAGTTGCATTTCATTAATATCAAATTGAATTTGAATATTTAATTAATTTAGTTTTACTTTGAAAACAGGCCACAAACTCCAAAAATGTATATCAAACACATCAGTGACGAGTAAAACACAAGTTTTTCTCGTAGTGCAGACGAAATTGTAGATGGATTGAAGAAAAGTGTTACACTCTCAACTTTTATTTAGAATACGTGTTTTGAAACTGTTATTCGATTGCCTGCCGATTTTATATCCGTTCTTTGGCATAAAGCATCTGAGTTCTTCAAACTCATATCTCTTTGTCACAGATATATCCTTTCAAAGTCTTTAGACAAAAACTATTTATATCCCACGTATCAGCGGAATGCAATTAATATCTCGCTATTTTTATTATTTCCGCAGAAATGACATTTACAAATAAATTTTACTATAATATATATAAAACTAATATGAAATAATAATCTCTTTAATCTATTATGATCCCCGAGTGCATTATAAAAAATTATATTAAAATATATAAAAGTTTTTCAATGTGATTTTTGTATTAAAAATTTCAATATAATTCTTTTCAAAGTGTTTAAATATCCAAAAAAAATAGCAAACAAAAATCGAATGGTCTTAATTAAGTTTTCTATTACCGCAACCTATAAAAACGAACAACTTTATTGGCATTTTGTTACCAGCTACAGTAACTATTTCTAGCAGTCACTACAATTGAAAATCCTAATAGTTTTATTTATTGCATTGTTTTATTGAAACCTAATTTTAAAATTTAATTTCTTGCCATTATAACCCTTTTGCCCTGTTATATGTTTCTACGTTTATACCAAACATTCATTTTCTTAATCCAAAAGCTGTAAACTTTTATATGCAAATTAGTTCGGTTATTTTTATATCTACTTTCAGGAAATTTAGCAAAAGTTGGCATTTTGCCAAGTACGAGTAATACTTTTAAAAGCAATTGAAACTGTTTCTTTTTGTGTTGCAATCGCAATAGTATTCTATTCTTAAGTATCAGGGAGTGAACTTTTCGTACAAATGACACACTAAACTTTCAATAAATTCAATTCTTTTTATATACAAAAGCAATCTTGTGTAGTAGATTCGATATTAAATGTATTTGTTCAATTCGTATGGTATCACAGGCTGCAATAAATGAAACATTCTCATTGACAATAAAAGTTTTTTTGGTTTAAGTTTGTTCATTTTGTTGTGTTATATTTTGGAGGAAGATTTGCTAAAAAAAAAATGTTTGTTAAACACATCTTGTTAAGGGTTTTGTGTACAAAACATTATTCAATTATAGCGAAAGCACGAGCTGTACTTTGCATGTTATATATTAAGGCATTTGGCTAAGCTGAATAATATCATGGCTTATTAGGGTAAAAGGCGGCGTAAAGTTAATTTGCTTTTGAATAACTCTTTTTCTAAATATAAATATCATTTTGAGTAAGGAAAATATTTATTAGGACCTGCAAAATTTCAAGGTGCTTATATAAGAATTAGCCGAACTAGCTCACCGTAATATATAGTATATATAGTATACTATTATCGTAATTTTCATACAAAAGTATGTTCCAGAAAGAGCAATTCATCAGCAGGTGATGTCGATTTTCCCATATCGTTCGGAATATATATCATAATATATTTTATTCATATTGCAACTTTTAGCCTGTAAAAATTATAATATATTTAAATATTTTACTTATTCATTCATAACTTTTGATCTATAAAATTTGTAATTTATTTAAATACTTTCTTTATTCATTCATAAGTATTGAATTTACCATGTAACTGTTTCAGAGAATTCAGGCCATCCTTATATTGACGAATAGTTGACCAACTGACGTAACTGACATTTTACAAAAATTATTTTTAATTCACAACTACGTACACTGAGATCATGAACATGATGTCGAATATTTGTGATCTGCATAAATGCAGGATTTTGCGAATTATTCTCATCTCGTCTAAATAATCAAGGCATGGCACTGGCCACTGAATGTTATCTACATTGATTGATACCATCATGTATAAAAAGGAAAGAACAAAATCATCCTTCATCAGTAGCTGTTGCGAAGTAAAGAATAAGAATAAATATCTTTTATTTCTTTATATGTTCTCTTAAACAAAATTTTCTTTCCTTTATAATTCATGCTCAGCGAGTGCGCTGCATTAGAAGGAGTCATCCTTTGAATGTGATCCAAAGCAAATAGAATTAAACTACTTTAATTCTGTAATTAATACTGTAATTTAATACTGTAACTATTTGTCCAAAATTAAAGATCAGTGAGCTGAATATTAAAAGATCTATATTGTTTGTAGTCTTAAAAAGTTTTAAGTGAGCTTTCTTAAGCTCCAATATTTTGAATAAAAAAGGATTTGATTTAAGCCTCTGTTCTTAGTACAATTCCAATTTATTTCACTAAAAATAGGTACAATACAATTAAACCAACTTGATATATTAAAAACTTTATCTTTTCTCTTTGGAAAAGGCGACAAATACCTAACAAAATAATATCATCACAAAATACTAGAGTTTATCTGATTCTTTTTGAATATATGACACATATGCCATTTGTTCTTATTAGCGACAATATTATTCCCTAACACATTCATTTGTTTATATATGCAGTATATTCAAATTAGTAAAAGTATCTTGGCGTTTTTATTATTTCTAATCATAAATGTTGTGATATATTTTCATTAATTATTTACTGCTTCACCAACAAGTACTCTTGAGTCGAAGTATGAATATAATATGAAAAGCATAATAAAATTTTTGCATGACGTATGATTTATGGTATGCGTTGTTGTATGGAAACTATGTTAAATCAAGCTGCTTGTTATGAATTCATAAATGTATTTTTGTTTTTCAAAGAATTTTAAAAACACCTTTTCACACAATGCAAAATTATGAATCGTTAGTGAAAATTACCCAAATTTACATGTTGCCATGTTAAGTAAACAAACATGCCAAAGAATTTATATGTGCAAATACAAAATACTAACAGTGTTTCAGAATAAATGTGTGTGTGTGAGAGAATGAGTATGTAATTCTATTAACATTAAAAATTCATTTGAGTATAAAAAATGGAGCAAATTTTTTCTACAGATATTTAAAATATATATCGTATATATTGAATAACATGTACATTTACTTATATTTAACTGGTTTGAAGTAAGAAAGTCATAACTCGTAATTATAAATTCTTAACTTACAGACTCCTACTCCTCATGTCTATGATTTTATTGCAATAAATAGAATAGTCGTGAATATAAAAGAAAATCTAAGAAAACAATAAAAAGTTATGGAAATATAGTTTTACTCATCCAATGGATCACAAAATGACAAAATTTTTTTTTTGTCATATTACTGGTATGTCATATTATGGCAACAGAATGAGGACAAATGACGAAAAGTGATAAGGTGGGGGAAATTCTTTTATGCATTTTGATTCTTAATTCCTTGTAGAAATTAATTTCACAACATCGATGAAGGAATGCTCACCGATCAGTGTTATGCTTGCGTCATTGAAATAACAAGACAAAAATCAGCTCAATTATGCTTTAGCGTAGTTTACCAAAATTCTATATCACATATTTGACTGATGCCGGTATCATACGCGGGGGTGTTTGGCTACTAATATTATCGTAGCCTTTTATAGTCCCTTACTTACTATTGGTAGGCTCTTAACTATTAACTTAAGCCTGTATTACTTTAAAGGGGCAATAAATATTCATATACATTTCTTTATATATAACATTAATAAATTCTATCTCCTTAATGTTTTTCCTTTCATTTATATGTATGTGTATAATCGAGTGTTTGTTTATGCAATCGCTTTTAATGTTCTTTCATTCATTTTGCATTGATTCCATGAACTCATTTTGTATGTACAAGAACACATTGACTTTTAATATCAGATAGTGTGTTGTTGTAATTTTTGTGTAAATATTTAATAATATAAATAAATTAAATTTGAGTTGTTCGATTTAAAGCAACAACTTTTAAAGTTCGTAGTATGTAAAATAAATATAGTAAAATAAAAACAAACAATTAAGTTTAGTTTTATAGGCTAATTGTTCGACGAGTGTTTTGAATTCCTTAGGGCAAGCCAATATCAGCTTCTTAAATACTCAACCTATTAAGCAGAGCAGGACAACAAATAATCTAACGCCAACTCAAAGACTAAGAAAAACAGGCCTTCATCGGTTTGATATAACTCTCTTTCATAATAAAACGTCTAAGCCATAAAACTTTTGGTAAGAAGCAATGATACACGGAAGTACGTATGATGCAAGTGTAGCGCTTTTCGAAAACAGCTGTTTTTATCTGCTGAGTAAAGTTGAATATTTCAAGCTGACCTATACTTTCCCTTGTACCTTCGAATATGTATCAAGTCTTTCTGAATTAAAACCACTTTTCGATTATTTAGGATACAAAACATAGCGCATAAATGGCTTAGAAGCGCCGAGGCCGCGTGATGTTAAATATAATTTAATTGTAAGTATATTAAAAACATTTATATTTAAAACATCAAACCAACAATAACAAGAACCAGATCAAGACAAATTGTTCACAATTAAAAAAAGAAATTATGTTGCGAGCTTAGATAAAATAATATTAAATTAAATATATATGGCATAAATAAATTTATTTTCTTTTTTTATTGTACGAATTATTTGCAAGAAAACATGAGTTTTATTGCTTTTATAAAGCGAAACACAATTTTTTGAGTTTCTTTGTTATTTTCGTGGCATGTTTTTTGGTTTATGAAAGTGTGACAACGACAACAAAAAACAAAAGAATAACATATAATAAATGGCACAAATTTTGTGCGTTCTTATGGCCTAAAAACGTTAATGTGTAGAGATAATTTTTTTTTAATTAAAAATATTTCAAATGAGACAAGAATAATGCCATTTTACAGTTGGCATGTGAAAATTGGGTTAAGGAGCGCTCAAAAACAATTGTATTGTATTAGCAAATAAAATTTAATTAAATTGCACATTCATGTGCGTTTTCACTACAGAGAGACAGTGACTTCACATAAATCTAATACTTATAAGAATTCAAAATATTAAATATCTATAGGAATGATCCTGAAGAGAACCACAATGTTTCGCAAAAATATTTTGGTTTATGATTAAAAATACTTGAAGGTTATGTCGAAATTCCATAATTTATATTTCTTCTATAATAGTATCTACAATTAGGTCAGGGCGTATGATTAATATAATTTATTGATCATTCTACTAAAGATATATTGTTTTGATGTCAATTCATTTTATATAAAAATATTAATTATATTCACTTTTCACTTTTATTTTTACTATTCTAAACGTAAATTGCAAGTCCATGTTTATTGAAAGTTTTTTTTTTAATTCAGAAAGGCATAACAAAATTCAAATATTCAACTTAGACAGCAGAGCAAAACGGCTGTTTTCGAAAGCCATTACACCGTAATCATTCGTATTTTTTATAACTACTTATCTTGTCTCATGCAAATCGATTATTGTACATATTTATATTTCTCAGTTTCTAACAACATTAATTAAGAATATCTAATATTAATTTCAAATCAAAGTGCAACTATCCTGTTTGACATTATAAATTATACTAATACAAGTAGATAGGAATAAGTTTACATAGACAAACTTAAATTCTATTAACACACGAGTACAATACAAACAACAATACAAATCCCTACAACGTCATTGTAAATTAACATCAACATAGCCATTATGCATAACGATATGTTGCAGTAATAACAAAATATTGCTGAATACACTGGAAGTCCAGGAGTATCACTAACAAACACCTGTAAAAAAATACAAACACATAAACAAATAGAAACGTTACAGATGCAAAATGAGCGCATAACACGCACAGTACTTTGCGCAAATGAAACAACTGCATGAAAGTGAAGGACATATTTAGTTATTTTAAATTTCTGCCCACCTATTTTCTACATGTGTAAGTAAAAATTTTAAATTGCAACTTGTTAGTTAAACATACTAATAGAATAATGTTAATTGTTAACAGAAAACTATTAAATGGTTGTAAAGGACGATACATCACGTTAAGACAATAACAAAATAGAGCACTTCTTTACTCCTTTCCCTAAAAGATTGAACATCTATAATTGGCTTTTGCTATATCCAACACCCTGGAGTTGTTAAAAACTGTTAGATGCAGAGAGATGTCGTATTATTAATATTTTCCTAATTTGATGTTGCAACCGTTAGAGAAAAAAGGAGTTTGGCACTGTTAGTCCAAGATAAAATACTTATTTTACTTGAATCGAAATAGATTCAATATGAAATCGAAAACTGTCTAATAATATATATTACCTATTTATCAATCCTGTTGCCTTAAGACATTTTTAAGGGCAGAAAATTTTCATTTGTATATAAAATAATTTACAAATAAATTGGCAACATATCGCTACAAAGATGTCGAATAATTACAGCGACCATTGTTGCGATGTACTTTATCGGTTTCTATGACTGGACGTGCACGTAGTCCTAAACAATTATTTGAGTTGTGATATTGAAATATTGCGATTGAGATGCAAGTTCTTTTAAGAGAATATGATCAGCGGTCTGGCTGCAATGAGAATATAATTGAAAACGACTTTTGACATAAACTGATTCAGAGGTGCTTTGCGACTGCGAAGATCTTTATATTATAGCACATTTACAATTCTGAAATATATGTTATACTCTTCATAACACTGATATACAAAAATGACAAAAAAAAAAGTTGTGCTTACACATACATACATAATTTGTATATAAGAATGTCCATGTGCAAATATTCTTCAATTCAGTGTTACTACCTCTGAAATCCTCAGTTGATATCATTCTATGGATTAACAACTCCTGTTCAGCACTACAATGCAAGTATAATATTCACATATTTGCACACACAATTAAAACAATAAAACTCATTGTGATGGCAACAATAAGCATTCATGCATTCGTGGAGATACACCAGCATTTGCGTGTACATTTATGGATTTGTTTACTACTATTTTATCGTATTTGCATGCAAGTTACTTTGATAAACTGTGTAAACATGGGAATTTAATTCTGTGCACTAACAGAATCTGTGGATGTCATAATTACATTCAGAGATTAGTATAAAGCGTACATTATAAGTAACGTCACATCAATACGAATTCAACATAAATCTTCACTCTCAACTAGGCGCTTCAAGAATATATGCAATTAATCATTTACATGGCACAAAATATCTTTTTGTTTTAAATTTAAATATTTTATGTAATTGTTTATGTCAAACTAGTTTTGCATTATTAAATTCAATTAAGATTTGAAAGGCTATAACTTTATTACAACACTTTTAATATTTTTGTATTTGTTTTTCGCTTACCATTTGGTTAACTGAATATTAAAACTTTCTGGAAACTTATCCACTCCTATATGACATACAAATCTGTAAATAAAGTTGAGCTCACGGCAAACTGGCTAAGATAAGGATTTTTAGCTTTAATCTCTTCAGACCTCAATTGTGTCATTAGGAATAAAGTACGAAATGATGTATAACCTGCGTTTAACTTTAATACTGACTCCTTTTAAATATATTATGATAAAAAGAGAGTTATGACTTTGTAAACTTGCTAAGTTTGTATTAGAAGTCTATAACTGATATCTCATATTTCTAATTTAATTTCCAAAAGCTTTCAAAGGCATACCATCACTTCGATCACAAAAATAATACGGTAACAAAAGAGTGAAAACGATATCATAGTCGAGAGAAGAAAATATCTCGCAAACTGCTTCTCGAAATTTTAATAAGATTTATTAGATATATGTTTATAATAATACCATTTCACCAATTTATAATCCCACAATCAATATATGACTGTGTACTGTCTTCCAGTGAAAACAATATTTCTATTAAAACTCTCATTTCTGAAAGAGATAATGTTTAAATTGAATTATAAAATGTTCTATATTAATATTTTCACTTTCGTAGAAATACTGCAGCCGATAAAGTAAATATTTTTATTAATTATTTTGACAAACCAAACTGTGCAATTCTGTTATCAATTTAATTGAATGGTTTCGTAAAAAAATTTTACTGAATTTAATATCAAGCGATATTTGCTGCAATAAAATATTAAAGCAAATTGTATGTAAATTCCTTAAAACCGCAGCATATAAACCGCATAAAGTTATATTTTTTTCAAACATATTGTTTGTTAAATATGAGGATAAAAACTTGATAAGCTTTTTTTTAATATATTTCTGTGGCTTTAACAAACAATTTTTATCATGAGGTAATAACTAATCTGCTTGGAAGCTCAATTAACTTTGTATTATAAAAATGTAACAAAGAATCTATTGTTACAAGTGTTACTCTGGCTCAGATGAAGTTTGTGTTATAAAAAATTTAAAATATCTGCTTTCACGAATTAAACAGAAGCAGACACATCATCTAAGTTTTATTGAGACTAATAACACACAAAGCATATATTATCGTTTGGAAATTAATTTACAGATTTAGCAATTGCATATCTGAGAAATAAACACAAGTGTTATATATATTAAAAAATTATCATTGCAGACACCTATAACTTTTTTTAAGCTTCCCACGTTTTTCAATTTCCTTCAAATTTCAATTTAATTCAATCTAAAATAAATCGCTTCACATAATTCCCAATAACTTCATTATTTATTTAGTTTATTAAATTAAAATCATTCTTAGCAATTTATATATTCAAATTTATTCATTTTAAATTAACTTTCCTATTCCTTCCTCCATTAAAATTTATTTACCGTAAGTCTTTTAAATGTATTCCAAAAAATTTTATCTCTTCTTTTCTATCATAAGAAATACCAACTCAGAAAAAAAGCACAATAACTTTGTCTTGTGCAGAAAATAGCAATATTCTTATCATTTAGTTGACATCTTATTCCAAAGAACTTTCTGACACACAGAATTCATTTTAACTAAAATTCGTTAGCATTTGCTGGCTTTCACTACAGCAATAACAAGAAACTCAAAGCATTCATGCCAGCATGTCTGGCTGAAACATCATTTTCCAAAAGGAAAAATAAAGCCAGCCAAGCAACGATGAGGCAGTTATCAAAGGAATTGAATCAAATTACCTTATAATCTTAACCTTAAGGTAGTAGTACTAGTCCTTTTTATGTAGCTATTTTTCTTTATCAGTGCATATCAAGAAACATTTCCTAAGAATTATAGTTCAGAGTTGTTGTACTTTCACATGGCAGTTTACACCCACTTGGGGAGACCAAAAGCAATCGTTGTACTATTCGAGTTTATATGTAGACGATTTTGTACGTTTATTTGTATTTAACAACATTCAAATACTTGCTGCAATCAAATTCAATGTATAAAAACAAAGCGTTTTGAGTTTAACACCACAGGGAAATTGAAGCTCATTGGATCATATTACCAGGAACTATAACAAATACAAACATATTTGTTGGACATTTATAATACAACAAATTATTGGGTAAGAGAAACTTGTGTTTGGAAATAAATAGTTTTAGTTTAGATATTATAGAAATAATTTGAAAGAACTTTTTCTTTATAATGATCGCAACATTTTACACTGAAGAAAAAAATGTTATAAAAGGAATGAAGCTATAAGCAGCGCTATATATCATTGATATATATACCAGCCTGGTGGTATATAAAAAATATATTAAAGATTTCATACAAAAAAACTCGTCTCTTATTTAACAAAATTACTTTAGAAATGGCTTGCGAAAAGACTTTTTAATTAAATTTAAGTTAATTTTTCCTCAGTACTGGAGACATTGATTTTGTTTAAAAATATTTATGTGACACATATTAATCACTTTGAAAAACTAAGATTGTTAGCTTTATTTCTCTGCTTAAATAAATCCCGTCTTACTTTTACCTGCTGTATAATCCGCTTTATACGTTATAGCGTAAGAGGATAACCGCAAGAACAACTGCCCAGTGTAAGGACCTGTTCACAAAATAATACTGTGAGAACTTAGAAATGAATTTAACATGAGAATAATTCTTCAAATTTTAAACAAAAGCTTTATTGTTCCACGAACTCAAGTGAGTCAATGACAGAACCTTGTATACTTTACCAAGATGGAGACCTCATTTCACTGAAGGCTCTAAACATAATAATAACGGCATTGGCACAAGGATGTGCTACCAAGCAATTTTCTAAGCAGATTATTTAATCCTCATTTGTACTAGAGTTTGAATTTGAGAATGAAATATAACAGTAACACTTGATATTAGGCAGAGTGGCAGTTACGAAAGCTGAATAAACAATAAACGCAACTGTTATCATAAATTTTGTTACTTTTAAAAACGAATTTGTTATTAAAAAGATACAATACTTGTGCAGTCAATACCGGACTGTTGGAGCAATAGGAAAGCCCAAGGTTTTCCATAGGACTGAAACATTATTTTATATATCAGGAGAATAATAAAACCAAAATGAATTCTGTTTTCAGAAGAAATCTACTAGCAGCACGAGGTCCATCACATTTCAATGCCCTAAATTTGGCCTAAAGAAATCCTAAAATTTCCAGGCTATGGTCGAAACCACAAGAAGTTGAAGTAGTAAATGTAATAGCTACAAAGTCATACCTTTTGTGTGAAACTAAACAATCGAATCAGAATATGGTATAGAATTTTTCTTATAACCACAAAGATAAAATAGTATAAACTACCACAAAAAGTATAAAATTTTATAGACATATAGTTTTTCCCAGCAACAATTCTTTTTTAAGTTGAAAAAAGTCACTATATAAAATAAAAATGCTAAACACATTGTCACGATATTAATGTTAATGTGTTGGTATTTTGTAAGTTACTCCAAGACAGGAAATGTCAAAAGGAAATATAATAATATTTATCATAAGATAAAAATTGAAATTGCTATTGAAATTAAAGTAAATGAAACTGATATAATGTAACCACAGAAAATATGAAAGGAAATCAGTATGAAATTGAAAAATAATATCAAGCAAATAAAAATTAAACTTGAAGGATTTGCAAAATTATTTTGGTTTACTTTTTATTTATAAAATGCAAAGAGGCATTTGTAATTGAATAGCAAGCGAAATATATAGGATATATGTATAATATTAATACAAAATGATATGCTAGTTTGTGGCACACAATTATATTAATGGATTTCAGCCCCTCCAGTGAAAGCATGACTGCAGAACAAATATATATGAAGACTTTTAATAAATTGAAAATGAAAATACTTTTCAACACAAACAAAAATTTGTATATAATATATTATATAGTAGTCTCCCAGTTAGTAAAAATGTTTCATGAAATCTTTTCCAAAGTAATTACAAAATATTTCTAATAACTTGCAATTACATGGGTATTTACAAAGTCATCTCAATTAAATATTGACTACGTGCAATATAAATTAAATTTTAAATATTTATCACTAAATATAAAAACAATATTTGTGCTGAATCATTTCATATATAAATGAACATTAAACAACAATCACTTAATCAAGAGCATTTAAATAATTTGCATGTCTGAACAAACCAATCAAACTGAACCTAATAAACAATGAATGAACTTGCACAGGATGGTTGATGTGATGCTGTTATATAAATTATTCAATAGAGAAGTACTTTTCTCCCATGCAGTCTTACATTACTGGTGATGAATAAAAATGTATCAGCCTTGTTGTTCTAATTTAAAAATATTAAAATTATTTTCGTAGAATTGAACGGATATTGCAAATTAATGCTGCATTCGGCCGTTGCTTTTGGTTGGATTACTAAGCAGCGCTAGAGAATGATGGCTTAGAGGCCATCAGACTAATACTTTTGAATTTAGATATAGTGAATTGTTTTGATATAAAATAGGAAGCCTGACAAAAACATACCCTAACAGCCTATTTCGGAAGCTTTCTTTCCTAAAATTATATTTAATATAAAAATAAGTTCATAAGATTCTACTTAAATAAAAACGTTGCAGTTAATAAAGCTGCCAGTGAAAAAGAATACATCCGAATAAAATCAGTATATTGAATACTGTGAGTGTAATGAGTTGGTCGGTACAAATTTTTAAGGAAAAGCCATTCTTAAAATTTGATTAAGATCATATAGCGGCCTCTTATCAAAACGATAATTTCAGGAGGACCACAAACGTGTAAAAAAATTAATAATAATTATATATTATATGAATATATACATATGAATATAATAGCCCCCAAAAGTTTACTATAGTTTTCGTTACTTCAAAGCGTGTGTATAATTAATACGAACTTTCTTGCACGTATAACTCATACGCACCGAACGACATTACTCTCATTGAAATTTCTCTATGAACGTGTATGACAGTTGATCTTTGCAGTAACGAAGGCCTTCCGGCTGGGATCTTTTTCTTTTGAACCAAAAAAAAAACACATCTACATATTTTCAATCAGAGTTTTTATGCTTTTATATGAAAAACAATTTTTTCAACCGTTCATTCGGTCTGCATTTCCATACGTTTTGTGTAACAATTTGCAAAATATTAAAACAATTCGATCTTTTAACTACAATCTAAATTTTCTTAATATATTTTACAAGAAAAATAAGCTGCAGTACAGTTTGTGCATAAAGTATTTTAAAATGTGGAGGAATAAACTACAACAAATGCCTTAATATCTATGGGAGATTTAATTTATTATATTGAAGGTTTTTGGACAATTTTTGTGTTAAAGCCTGAATTTATTCAATCAGTTGTGTAAACGCAAAATCATATGTTTATGTTTTATGTGTCTGGCTAAGACCAGGTATTAAATGCCAGTGCGAAAACACTATAATTGTATGAATTTCAGAAGAAAGGAGAAACGCTTTTGACCCGGAAACTAATTTATTTTGTTTTATTCGAAATAGTATATTGTGTTATTGTATATGAGATTTTTTTTCTTAAACTTTTTTTGTTTTTTATGACTCTTATGTCAAACAATAATAAAACTCCAAGGTGTGTTTTAAAACAGAAAAATTTATATATTTCAAACATAAATATTTTATTACAAAATCATTGTTATGTTTATTAATATTGCAAGTAACTGACATTTCATGGCTGAAATTTTAACCGAAAAATGGGAATATATAACATTTTGATAGAATTGTTGGCTAGAAATTTTTCTGCAGACATTTTTAAATATTTAAAGGCAAATATTTCATTGAAGTTCATATAATTTTGTAACATGTATAGTAATAATTTCCATTTATGATTGATTGATTATATACTTAAAACTTACCAACCAGATCTTGTAATACTACCAACGACAAATATAGTTTAAAACTTCCACGGATTTCTATCTTACAGCTATTATGTACTTCTTTTATATTTAGTAATACTTATAAAACGTTCTCTTGGAACTAATACGCAACAATTTAACAAGGCGTTTCTTATACATACTATAGTAATGGTAAATCTTTTTGCCTTTTGTATATATGTAAAGTAGTCATGTTTTGTTTAATGGAATTTTAAAAATAATTTGTACAAGTAATTCATACTAAGGAATGAACTTTTACACACACATATATATATATATATATATATATATATATACATATATATATATATATATATATATATACATATATATATATATATACCTAATTGGAGCTACTATTGAAAAATTAATAAAGTGTATATAATCGATGCCATTGAATCCTTGTGAACTGCAAATGCTTCTCTTTAAATATTGTTATTAATATACGAATTTAAAAGTTTTTCCTAAAGTGGTTGTATATATTCAGATTAAGTTTTTGAAATACAATAAATATTTAAAGATATTCTAAATATTTCAAAGGTGCTATGATAACCATTCTTGTGGCTTTGCTTAATATAATGATATAGAAGCAAGCAAAATATTAAATGGTAGACGTCAGTAAATACAACGCATGCATACAAAAGTAATGCAAATTTTAAATTAGAACAAGTAACGTACACCTCAACGAAAAACAAACTCAAGAAGTACACCAATTCCAATAGCACCCCATACGGAGCAGATACAAAACTTCAGGCAAGTTGTTGCAAAAACTTTCTTATAGTAATTGAAATTTAGTTTGCAAATGTAATCAATGCTGATGTTTGTTATACGGATGAATGGTTACATATTTATATGGACATAAAGTTAGATTGATGTGTAGCTGTAAAGATATTTTTATAACTACGTGACCAAACAAATAATACAGGAAGGCAGTCTACATTTTTCTTATCCCTTCAGGTGCATGTTGTTTAACTAAAAACATATTTAGCAGTTGTTAATGCAGGTATTTTTAAAATTTACAAATGTCAAGTAACTACCTATCTGGGGACTGCTTCTCAAGACTACAAGCTAAAAATCTAAATTTAATATTATATATATTATATTATAGACTTGCAACTTGTAGTATTTCAAAACAGGCTCCTGAAGTTTCTCAGATTTTATACTTCTTTTTAAATAAATAATAAAATGGTAGTCGGTCTTGGAAATATTCGGGACATGTAAATAATATTAATACATGATATATTAATTGTTGACAAGAAATTAATTTACCCAAGCCTTCACTAACATCCTTCCTACATATGCAATTTAAATTTCACAAGTTAAGTGATGCGATGCGTATTTCGAAGTAGACAAACTTTACTCTATGACTTAAATATGTCTGTGCTTGTGTGTACGCAAGTGCATATCGAGGTGTTTAGATGCAAATGTTATCAATGAGTTACGTTGGTCTAGACATACACATGCTTGAATTTAGTCAAGATAATGCATGCAAACGTATGCAAATACAACTTCAGTTGTATGTTGAGGAAGACTCTTTCCATCCATGCCCAGAAACAATTCAGGTTTGATAACTCAGCATGTTTTAAAGTTTAAGATTTGAAGACAGTTACAACAGTAAAATTAAGAGAAAATTTCAACTTAAAGAGTTATTAGAAACGATATACGTCAGAAACATGACTTTGGATACACTAAAAAAGGAGATCTTCTTGCGATGATAATCGATTGTGAAAGTCATAAGAAAAGATTCAGATTTGCACTACTTCCGGGTCATATATATAGAATTTTGTTGACATCTTTGGAAAATCATTTTAACTGGAAAGTATTTCAATAAGGCAAAACCGATAATGGAATGTATACTAAAGCTTGTTTGATATTTTCTCAGTTCATTTATAATATATGTGAAATATGCGACACTTAATGGCAAGCTCTTATCTTCCTGATTATTGGGTTATCTTATTATTCATGCCTAATTGTTGCATTGAGTATACAAGGTAATCGGGGTTCCCATACGAGTGATTAAATATTTTGTATATAATATTTAATGGGATTTGTAAACAAGCTAGAAATTATTTTGTGCAGTTTTTCAATAACCATAAGAATTCAAAAATATTTTTGAATATTTCGGCAGCAGAAATGATTAAAAATTTTCTTGTATTAGAATTTTTATTATCATAAATATTTCCAAAAAAATATAAAACAAAACAATCAATATTAAACTTTTTATAATATATTAAATATGTACAAATCAAAAAGTTTTTAATTATATAATTTCCTTATCTATCTAATTTAAAATTATTTTGCTAGTATTTAAAGCCCCGTACTCATTTATGTTTACCTTTTTGATTAACTATACCATCCCTAAAGGGAAAAGGATCTGTAACAGGATGAGTCACGTAAAGGTTACAAAGTACTTGCAACCGGTGTTAGTGCGGGAGCCTTATTTGAGAGGTACCGTTACCAGTTAAATGCTGTTGTTATTGGAGCAGGTCCAGACATAATCCTTGTTCTTTTTGTGGCGTCCTCAGTACCATAAAACCAGCAATAAAATTATTTTGAAGCAGCCTGTGAAATATAATATACAATTCAATGTTATGCTGAAGGAGAAAACTTTGTAAGCACTTTTGTTCTTTTTTTCATCCATCACGACTGAAGATATATTTATAGCATTCCATTTTGATTTAATCGCAGGATACATACGTTGGTACAATATTTCTCGCAAGAACGCTTTACATATAATAACACGATAAATAAAAGAAAGTGTTTTTGCAATAATATTCTTCGAATTTTGAATATCAAATGCGTCAATTAATTAATTAATTTTCTTTGCAAAAATTGTTAATCACAACAGTAGTTGCATGCACATGACTTTATCATAATCCTCAATCTAAAACTATTTCTTTCTACTTATACATTGATGAATAACAACCACCAGTTCTGATATCTATTCCATTTCCTTCTTACATCACAGTGGTTTTCTGGATAAACACAGAATTATTGTTTTACTGAAGACTTATAAACCATGACCATTTTTCATTTAGTGACGTGTTTTTGCTATTCATCCATTTCTTTGTTTCCTCTATGGAAATGTTTTTTGGTGTGGTCGTTGGTAGATAAAGAAAAATTGTGGAATAATTATTTTGAAATTTGGAAAACCCCAGGTTCTTTATTTCATTTTTACTACTATTCTTTAACTATCAGTTTTCTTTTGTTTAGCAGTATTTTGGTTTGTGCTCCCCAATAATAATAATGATAATAATCGCATGTGTAATATGTTTGTGTAAGAAATACAATTCTGCATATGAAGGTAGTCTCAGCAGTAGGCTAGTTTACATTACAAAAGTGCATGAAAATCTTTTGCTTTTGAAAATCAGCTGAAGTTTGCCACAAGTCACTTGAGATGTTACGAATTTATTAAAAACTAAAGTGTAAAATATAAAACTTCTTAAAACTGCGCAAAAAACCCATACATTCAAAAGGACATCGGAGACTGAAAACAAAGTGTACGGTTATTCTAAAATCAATTAAATCAGTTAAAAAGAAGACATATCGAATGAAGCATATAATTCGTAACCGCATCAAATATATATGTCGGATATTATATAAAAAATTAAGTATATATAAAAGCTCATACTTGGGGACTTTCAGATTAAATGATAAACACATAATAAAATATATATAATGTATATATTGTTTACTGACTAATATAATAAATTCACAATAACTTTTGTTTTTTTTCCAGATTTTTGTTATTGATGTGAATGTAATGTCGCCTAAACTGTGCTCTAAAGTCGCCATAAAGAATCCATTTAAAACTTAATCCAGGTAATTAAAAAAAAAATGTTTATACTTCATCTGTTTTCATAAAATTGATTTTTCCAAATTTACTTTAACTTGACTATACTTTTATAAAGCACAACTGAATATTCTCTTCTCAAATAAAAATTTGTTTCCTAAATATATCTGGCAATTTTCAGATATGCCCTCGTATATACTGATGTGCGTTATTTTAAAGGATTTGTATTATGCAGCACACAGCAGCGTATGATTAATTGTGTAGTTTGCATTTTGACAGTATGACATGATGTTGGTAAATTAAGATTTCGCTTTATTAAACACAAGTTAATCTGCCAACGCTTCTTTAGAGTTGAACTAAAATACAAACAAATGGTTTTTTTTTTGACGATAGGTGATGATGTGCATGAGAATATATATATATATATATATATATACATATATATATATATATATATATATATATATACATATATATATATATATATATATATATATATATATATATATATATACATATATATATACGTAATACTCGTTGTTCTACATGAAGATTTTTTCGTGGCATTATAAATTTTCTTGAACATTTTTATTTATTAACTTATTCTCTCTAAGTTGCAAATTACTTCAAAGAGAATAATTTTAAGCAAATAAAGAACTCAAATGTCTTAATTGACATCGAAACAGACTAACAAAATGGATATATAATATTTTATATATCAAATATATTGTGTATATCACACATGCGCCTTTGATAAATTATTATATAATATAATTATCGTGAAGACAGTTTTGCACTTTCTGTATTTAAATGTTATTGGTAGGGTAGTGTCCGTAATACATGTTGTATAATACAATACAAGGATCGAATGCAAACATCGATAGAAATTTAGCATTCTACTGCCACACAGGAGTAGGACAGCAATACTTTCGAAAGCTGCTACACTTTTACATCAGTTCTCATGTGTATTTGCTCTACTACTAGTACCTTTTAAGTGGTTCAGTTGAATGTGAAAACAGTTCCCATTTATAAAAATGTTTATGAGAAAATTGCGTATAACAATTGCTGCAATACTAAACCGATTATTCATTCCACCATTAAATCCTCACGACGTCTCTGGAAAAATTTTTTATATACTATTTTCACAAATTTCTTAATTCCATTTTACTTAAAGGAAACTTTTTATGGTCTAAATCTTTGTACTTATATTAATGAGGAAATATTTCCACTTGTGGTCTGTCTTTAAAAAAATTCTCCATATTATTCTTGAATGCCTGTAAATACATAAAAACTTTTGTATCTGAAATTTTTATATAATAATTAATAACTAATGTGTGCTCAGAAAAAAAGTGCAAAAAATTCATTTAATATTTTCATATGTATAACGAAATATTTTTGTTAAACTACATCAGTTTTATAAATTTTTTTCCTTTTATCGTCTTCCATTTCGTGCCACTTTTTCAATTTACCCTTTCGGCTATAAATTCAGTTATTCCATAAAACATTCACGTTTTTCCAACAGTTTCATATTTTCATTTCATTTCATTTATTTTTCTTGCATTCTTTCTACTTTTGTTTGCTTTCTTTTACGGACTTGGAAATATTAGTAATGAATTTGATTTTTGCATGCACAACATCAATCGAGTCGTAAAAAATTACAAACTAGTAAATGGAAAAGAAATCACTTCATATGTTTTTTTGTTTGTTTTACCGTACATGTTCCAGTCAGTGGAAAAATGTTCAAGTTAAGTAATAAAATTGTGGCATAAAAAACTTTGCACTCTATTCTTCTCCTTACTGTTTGCTCTGAATATATTTGGCTGCTAGCAAAATAATAGCTAAAGAAAACAACAAGTAAAGATTGTTCTATATGCTTTAACTGAAAGTTTCAAGCAGCGTTGCCAGGTTAGGTTTAATATTTGTGTGCTATCTCCAAGATTTTGTTTTTAAACTTAGTTAGTTTTTATAGTTTTGTTCCTTATTAACACGATATATATAAATTTTTCTAAGTTTTTTTTAGTTATTTAGTATCAGCACTACCTTTAAGAACATCATAACCTGTGGGTTTCAAAACATACGAAAATTCGCTGCCTTTTATTCCTATATTCTAACCATTTGGTATGTAGTATATCATACATGTCTAGATTTTCTTCAGTGTAGGAGATTATTGATTTTATTGTTGGTATCTGATCACATACGGATAACTTTTAATAGATGAGTATAATAAAAATTGTTTTCTGATCATATAATAAATTTTCTTTTTTAGGAAAACTAACTAAAAAAAACTTACAAAAGTATTTATATTTTTATTAGATGTAATAAAAACCCTCTGGGAATGTACTTATTGTGGATATAATTCCCAAATTTATCTTCTCTCTTTGCGGTGCAAAAATTCTAATATGTTAACACATCTTTCATAAATCTAACCAGTAAAGAAATATTTAAAGCCGAATAAAATTTCACGAAATAAAATATATTAACCACTGTGCCCTTAGCTTAAGTGTTCAACAGGCTAATTAAAAGTAAATACATGCATACAACCAACTATAATAGAAAACATCATCTACTTGCGGCTGCTTAATGTTGGACTTAAAGTTTTTCAATGTCTAACTAAACCAATAAAACAAAAGTGAAAATTATACGAAAAATAAGAACATGAAAACTTGGATTCGCATATACATAAAAAAACAAAAACAAACGAAATTATGTAGGAAATAAAAAACCAATTTGAATAATTCCCTCAAAGAACATGCTTAACAAGGGCGCCTTTGGGTTTGTTTTAAATAGAAAATAAATTAATTTCCATGATGTTGTTTTTTCTTTAGCAATTTACTTTTTCTTTTGCTGTTCTTCATTAATAGTATGTAAAAGACATCATATTAACAAGACAAGTAGTAATTACAAGAACAGTTGGCAGAAACTTGTGAATGAAAACAAACAATTCAAACAAGCCAAGAGTTAATTATATAGAAATGTTTAAAGAAAATCAGTTTTAAAAATGATATACATATTCGAAAGTAGAATTATAATAAGAGTTTAATTTACGATGTTAAATATTTACAAAATGGGTGCTACCGTCAATGGCAGCTGGCAATGCTTAACTACCAGTTCCATAATAATATATGCGATTCAAGCCAGATATAAGAAAATTCATTTCATAGTTGTAAATTTCATTGAAACAAAACGTCCATATAGAAAAAGCCCATAATTAGAATTAGTTTGGAATCAAACTAATACGTGTTAATCAACTGCATGAACAGAGTGTCATAGCGATACACCATTAAAAACGGATATCATATATATATATATATATATATATATATATATATTTAAATTCCAATGCTTTGAAATTGATTATATAGATGTCAGCAAAACAGTTAAATTAGATTTGGAATTTGCATATATAAGACCGAGATTTTATATATTTTTCATGACGGTTAGTTATCTTAAAGTTGAAATAGACTGTTCTTGAACAAAAGGACAACAAGTTATAATTGAGTATTCGGAAAGCAAAAAATATTGTTATGAATACCTGAATTTGATATTTTAAAATTCTGAAGTAGTCATATTCCTTGAGACCCCCAAAAATCCTAGTTCTTAATTAAACTTAAAATTTGTTGGCAATAATTTCTGAACTCATTCCCAACTTCCTTTGTGATGTTGTTCATGAAATTCGTTTTGCTTGATTTTATATCAAAACCCGTTTAAGAAATTGTACATTTATGGCTTCCTAAATGGTCAACCGGCTTTCATTGATTCGTGATTATGTATCTAAAGATGAAAATGCAAGAGCAAATAAAGTCATAATGAGCCCTAAGGTAAATACAAGTGCTTAGAACGATATGAATCGACAAGTTCTTATTTAAAAAATACCCTGTGCGTTATGATAAATAATAATGCACGCTTTTATTAAAATCAAGTCACGACATCTTTCAATTAGCCGGTTATTAAATATCTTTGAACAATAAAAATAACTGCAGTTGAAATAAGAAAAAATAGTATTTTAACGGTTACGTCTTACTTAAGAAGATATTATTAATAGTAATTAAAATACTTTTTCAAAAATAGTATATTTATAGAAACATTGTTAAATAAACAAGTCATAAGTGTAAACAAATTTTTATAAAACACTTTCACAGCCACTCTGATCTGTTGGAATGAGTGGATCCAATGCTAGACCAGATTTTGCAATAATGCTTCTTGCCTGTGCAACGACCTCTGGATGCGGCTCACGTTGTCGTGTTAAAATCCAAACAACTTCTGCAAAATTTTGCAATTAAACAGTAAGTAAAAACAATAGTTTCTTTAATTTATTTAGTCAATCAATTTAAACAAATGACGAACTAGTAATGAAATTATTAATTTTATATAAAAGGCTGGTTCATGCAATGAAAACAAAACAAAATATATTTTTTCACTTCAAAGCAAATGCAAAGAGGAAGATAACATTTTTTAATTAAAAATTTTTTATTACTAAAATTGTAACGTTAGCAAAGCGCATCGAACTTCAACATGCGATGATGATTTATACGATAATAATTATTATTATTTACAAACTGGTTTTTTTTCTCAAATGAAACTGACTATATTTTATGTTTGTTAATTGTGTTTAATTGATGTGAGTATGTATGAATAAGAATATTATTAATTTCACCTGCATTGTACTTACTTCCATTTACCAGCTCTCCAATATCTGAGCACGAATACACAACAGCATAATTGTCATAGTCTGTATCTAAAATCCAATAGTCAGATTCGCCAATAAATGCTGCAATAAAAAAAGAGAAAGTATTTTGACAATAATAAAAATTAAAAATGAATAAATAATTATACGATAAGAATGATAGGCAAGACAAAATTATTTGCTTGATTCCCTTAAATATTTTCCTTATTTGTTAAGACATAAAAATCTATTTACTGACAATATGTTAATAATCATGTCTCTATAACGGTCATAATTAATATAGACCAACATAATTTTCAAAATATTGCGGACCCACCAGGCCATAAATCGCACCAAACAGCCAGTTTTTCAGAATTATTATCACTCCAAAGTTTTGTTTATTGACATATTTTTGTATTTACTATGAAATTTTATTTATTTAACAAGTTACTTATGCGCACTAAACGTAAGTACTTAAAAATATGTACTATAGTTTTTTTCTCTAAGCACGAAAGCTATTAAAAATAATTACCCGTCAACATTTGTTAAGTCATTGGCAACAATTGTACTGAATTATGACTCACAGAGAACAGTTTATACGCAAATAAAGATACTTAATGAGCCACTAGCTAAAGTTTATATATGATTACAATTATTTAATTTATACTTGTAATTCGAAGATCAACATAATTATAATAATAAGTGCGTTCAAGAAAAAACGTTGATTTCACCTTTCAAGATTAAAACTGAAGTCGAGTTGGTTTAATACGCATTAAAATGCAGAGATATAGACATGATATACCCACAACAATTAAATAATTTCTCTTTTTGGATAAATTTATTCATACAATTTTTTAGTATCATAATTGAAGTGCAACTGTTGTTGGACTCAATTTTTTTAATTGTTATTTATTTTAAAAGACTTCACTTAATTGATTTCCTAGTTTACTGTTTGTCTTGAGAATTGTAAGTTAATAAAAAAATTTAATAAATACATAAAAACTCACCTGGAATACTGGTAAATTTTACCTTCAATTTACCATTTCCTACAATTTTAGCGGATCCCTGAATATTGCTGGGCTTTCCGGTGCTAGAATTGACACACATATATAATTTATTAAAACAGTACAATTATAATTTTATGATTCCATTTGATCAAACGTACATCTCATTTATATTGAAGTTGTAAACACTGATTTCACCATTTTCCAATTCTCCATATTCGGCATAAATACATTTGCCACCTGCTTCGAATATGAACGGATATTTTTGATTTTCGTACCAGCGGCCGATATACTAAAAAATCCTCTTATTATTATTATTTTCACTTTTTCATATTAAACAATTTATGTACCCTTGAAGGTTCAAAATTTTTCACTGTTTCTATATTTTTGTTGCAAGAGCCCGCTTCCAAAACTTGGGCCAAATGGTGTTCAATCAAACACAAGCCCGCCAAAATTAATAATGAACTAAAAATAGTTTAACATTTCAATTAACTTGCAATATATTTATTTTAATATTTATTATATATTTATTAATTTATTTTAAAAAAAGGTAACCTTTTCATATCTAATTTTTCAGTTATTACTTCCAAACAAATCGAACACCTTCTCTTACTGCTACTTAAACACTAGAAGTGAGATATGAATTGTTTTTGCAAAAAATTAAGTATTTTAGTTACACATCAGAGCTTTTAATTATTTTGTTTTTTTTTTTTGTAAAAAAAGTCGACTTTAGCACCATGACTAAACAATATTTAATAGTTTCTACCAAATCTGTAGACTATGAATCTATTTACAATTATAAATAATTCAAATAACTTGTTTAGACATTGTACATGATCATTTGAAGAATAAGTTTTGAATAAAAGCTGCTCAGATTGTCTAGGGTGGTGCTTTAAGGTCATTATCAAATTTTATAGCTTCTGTTTTCTCATTTATTTTACCTTCTATTTGTTAATTACCAGCTGCTTAAAGCTCTTCTATTTGCTTGCGAGTCTATCAAGTTCTTTAAATATTTTATATGACATTTAATATCTCAATTCCATAAAATGTTGCCAAACATCTATCAAGAAACTAGATATAATATTTTACTCTCTTGGATATATTTTATTGCAACAATCTGCTTTCTTGAGACTCTTAAGATATATCATTCGATTTGTAACAGTTTCGTAATCACTACATATTTTACTTTTTTTATACATCTAAAATTGACATTTCGTGCCATAACAAACGAATATTAAAATGTGTAGCAGTGACATTGTTTGTCATGCTTGTAAATATCGTTACGTAGCATTGCCTTTTCATCTGTAAACCTCTAAATGACAGCATATATAAAGAGTCACAAAATGCCATAGAATATGATTAGCTTAAGTTAGATACATTGTCTAATAAACAAATCATAAGTGTAAAATAATTTTTTATAAATTAGGACTTTAATATTTTAATACTAAACACTTTCACAGCCACTCTGATCTGTTAGAATGAGTGAATCCAATGCTAGACCAAATATTTAAATAACGCTCCTTGCCTGTGCAATGACCTCTAGATGCGGCTCACATTGTCGTGTTAAAATCCAAACAACTTCTGCAAAATTTTTTACTAGAACAATAAGTAAAAACAACTGTTTATTTAATTTATTTCGGCAATCAATCCAAAGAAAATAACCTCCAAATGACCGCGTATATGGAATGTCACAAAATTCCATAGAGTATGATCGCTTTAAGGTAGGAATGAAATACCTTCTCATGGTCATGAGCTTCAGTTTTTATATTTTTATATTATTTTAAGCCTAACACAATTAATTTCTATATACTCTCTTTTACAGAAGCATTATATATTTATATTAATATATTTTATTAACATTTACGCTTCATAACCCACCCTTTTAAATGTTTGTAACATAAACGGTTTTATCAACAGTATATGAAGTATACGTTGTTAGTAACTGGCGCCATCTATTTGTCGCTTTTTAGTTGTGTTAAAAGAAACCGTTAGAATTTAGCAGTACTATTGATAGAACTGTGCATGCACTGCTTTGCTTGTAGGGGTGAAGCCTACAGAAAGATATTACTATCAGCAGCAATTACAATTCCTCTTCACTTAAGAAAATATTTAATAAGTGACACATATTTTGCTCCCTCTTCATTGCAAAATAAAATGCATTCTATATTTATTTAATTTATAAATAAAGTAACTTTTTAGTTTAAAACATGTTTGAATAGTGAACTTTCCAAATTTTTGTTGCATTAGAACAACGTCATTTATAAACTAATTTGTTAATTGTGTATCGCTGAAATTTCAATTCTTCCATACTATCACCGTATATTTCATATGTATCCTGTACTCAGTTTAAGATCCTTATTTAAATTTGAAGCACAGCCTTATAACATAATAATAAAATGAAACAAGAAAATCACAAGTTTTTTATTATTAATTTGTATATATTTTTAAAATAAATAACGTACTTTATATTTTATCAGTCCTTACACAATTTTTTGTGCATAAAGGCTAAAGAAAAAAATTGTGTACTATTTTAATAATTGAAAAATTTGCTAATAATACGGGTTTCCAAATTTACAAATAGGAAGTAAACTGGCTATCATATAATGAAGTTTCAATAACTAAGCAGTCATCTGAGTTCAACATTTATTTTAAATTGCAATCACATTGGGCCGACAGCATGCCTGTCCATATACAACGAGAGCGATAAATGTATATGTAGTTTAATGAAAAAAAGGAGCCATTCAACACCAAATAATTCAACAACATACTTAATTATATTAATAAACCGCAAATTTAATTAAATGAATAAAAATAAAAGCCTCTCTATTTTATATTCAAATCGCCATTCATACGAATCTACAAACAATTTGTGGAAAGGAAAAAGAATGCAGCATGCAAATCTCCACAAAACCAAATATAAACCAAAGAGAAGAAATTCTATTCAAAAGGTTAAAAACAAAACACACCTAAAGAAATAATTCAACTAATGCAAGTTACTGCGATTTACCTCTCTACTTAGCAGGTCCGGGAAACTAATTGAAAATTGAATTTAATATTGAAAACTAATTAAAATATAGTAAATAAGAGTTTTTGCTTAGAAATATGCATGGCTGAGATATTCTGAGTGTAGTTTTCCCAGCGAAAGTGAATCAATTTAATTCATTCTGTGTTCACAAGAAAATAAAAATGAAAATTCGTTTTGTACAAAACATTGTACATGTTACCTTTAGTTGTGTAGGATAGAAACATTAAAGAAACTGCAGAAATAGAGAAATATTTGCTGAGAAATTTACAAATTAAAACTTTTATATAAAAGCATAAACTTAATAAAAAAAGTATATAAAAAAAAGAAACTGACAAATATCAACAAGTCAAATATTATTGAAATTCATAAATAATCCACACATTAACAAACGCCTTAAACATAAGATTAAACTTATTTGAAAAAAAATATACAATATTTATTTCTCAATCCACAAAAAGACTAAAGAAAACACAAACAACTGCCGATAATGACTTGTAATTTATCATAAAATTTCATCAATATTTGCAAACTTCTTTTTTCTAAGAATTTTGGCAATTTGCAACATATGGGATTTCTAGTTGAAAAATGCCTTCGTTCGCTATAGACATACACATATACTATATATGTGGATATATGAGTATGTGTGTAAGAATTGGAAAAATAATGTTGGCATTGAAAGAAAGGAACGAATATAAAATTTTCTTTATATCGAATGGCAAATAGTTTTAACAAATCTGAAAATTAAGTTCAGAAATATTTATGTTATAGTTCTACAGTATGAAGTAGGTGTGTATGTATTTTCTGTATGTATTAGTATTTATCTAACAAAAAAATGGAAAGAAATGGCATCTCAACAAACTCTTAAAAATACTTTCGACAGTTGCAACCATGTAACCTGTCATTACGTCGCACGAAAACAAAGCATTTTATCCCCAAGAATATGCAACATTTGTTTTTGTCAGTCTAGTGCAGAAGTTCCCAAACTTTTTTAAAGGCACGCATGTTTTAATAAACAATATAATAAATAGTTTATAGATTTTATCCGCTAATAATAATACAATTACATATACATAATTTAGTATAGCGTGATCAGAAATGCAAAACAATTCATTGATAAGCAACATATTATTGATATACAAAACATTTGAGTACTCAATAGAAATATTTTCAGTGGAATTATTAAACTGCTGCCGCTATTTTAATTTTTTAAAGTTTATTTTTTTATATGAGAATTTTATTGATACACACTGCAATTAATATTTGCATATGTTAGATGTTTTACATATTCCTTGATTAATTGTAAGAGCCCGTAATTATGTCTGTATGTTTGTGTATATATATGTGTATGTATACGTACATGTGTATAAGTATGTTATCCGCCTATAAGATTTGAACAGCTGAATGAAACAAGTAGCGTCTTAGGAGAGTGTTTCAAATCATAGATTTGAATTTGAATGGATTCGAATCGATAGATTTCAATATATCTTACAAAACAGAAAAAACATTTTTAAAGTAGATCCTTTAAACGGCTTCACCGATTGGTTCTACAAATAAATTAGCTCCCGCAACTTACGTCGATCACTGCAAATCAAAAAAAAAAAATCTTTTAAGCTGTTCGGGACATATCGTGAAGATTAAGATCTAAAAAAGTGAATTATTTAAAGAACTTCGCAATTATATATCTGATCACTTAATGTTAAAAACTTTTTAACAATAATGGAAAACTACGTCATTCATTATATATCATGCGAAAATCGGCTGGTTTGGAAATTAATAAAATAATATTTTAGCTCAAGGATCTCCAAAGGATATAATAGCTTTGCGGTTAAAATTAGCAATAAGTTAAAGCGATGGCCTTCAGGGTCAACAGTTTTCTAGATTTTATGTTATATATATATATAGAAAATATTTATATATTATATATATATATATATATATATATATATTATATACCGATCTTTATCTATTATCTATTATAATTCTATTGTTATCTAAGATAATTCTTTAAAGTGCTGACTTGTGTGAAATATAAAATAGTTCAGTTAAGCCATCTAAAATTAGGCAAGAAAAAAATTTTTATATAAGTACTGATGATGAAAGTGTAGAGACTTTCGAAAACAGCTCTTCTGCTCTGCTATATAAGTTGAATATATAAAATTGATATTGACTATTCCTCGTCCCTCGGAATAATTATCATGTATTGCTGAGTTAAAATATTTTTCGAAAAATTAGTCCATAAAATTAAATATAATGTAAAATTTTTTAATTGAATCATTAAAAATACATTTTTGGTAAATAAGTTGGAACAAGAAGAAGTGCAAGAACTATACATATAAATGTACTTGACAATGCTAAACAAATTTTTATGAAATATAGCCAAAAACCCATAGTGATTTGGCGATCTCTGTTGTGAAATTATATACGCAAGTTTTTGCAGACTTTAACAAATCTTGACAAATATTGAAAGTTTATCGTTCAAAGTTTCAACTTTTTCGACCTTTTTCTTTCGTAGCGAGCATAAATCTTGCAATTAAATATATTTTATTTTTATAAAGGATAGAGTTTTCATGCATGATTTAAGAATCTGTTAGAATAAACTAACTTTTTGTTTTCAAGTAAAACAGGTTGTTGTGCATTGCAACAATGTATCATCTAATTATTTATGATTTGCACATAATATATATATATATATATATATATATATATATATAAACGTATGAATGTTTTGCATACTATTGGCAATAGCGCAGAGATGTTGATAATGACGAAATAACAATAAAGCCACTGCCATTTTCTATCACCGCATGCTCGTAATATCAAAATGGATAATAATGGCATTTATTGAGGTTAAATTAGCTTTCTATTAATACTCGTATTGGCATCCAGATATGTGGTATTTGCATGTGTACATATAACATTGATAAAATATTTTGGGGATGTCAGGGCTTTTAATTGATAAAAACTTGACAGGCATGTAAAAAAAAATCAAATATTGTGAATTTTAGGCATCAGCACTTGTTTTAAATACTTATACACGTTTTTAATATATAGGGACGGGTCAATAATTCTCGAGTTTCCCGCGTCTTAATGGAAACCGCAGCACTTAAGCTAGAAACAGGCATTGCGTACTACCATCTAAATTTTGAAAATCTGTGTCATTTGGTTTAACAGGAGGCCTGTAGCCTTTCCAAGAGACAGAAAGTTAGAAAAGTCATGAAGTTATTAAGCCACCCTCGTATTACAAGAAGTATATTTTAGCTGCAATATACTTTAAAGGGTTTTAAGAAAATGTGATATTAATTTAATAAAATGTTACTTATCCTTAAACAACATCACAGTTTTTTCCTTACACTCTTAAAACCGAAGATCCCAATTAGTTTTTCTTCTATGTCTTCTATGCCAAGATTAATAGAAGATAAATATTTCAGCAACTATAAATTCCTACCTGTCATATGCAAAATATAACTTTCAATACAAATACCACCACATGCAAACAACAGACAACAGACAAGTACAACGAAAAACAATAATAATGATAACTCAATATCACAAATTGAAAAATTGAAATAAACAGCTTAAAAAATACCATCAACATACACACAAGCCATTTATGTTTCCGAGGAGGAGTAGAAGACTTACTAGCCAAAATGTCAACAGAAAGATGTTAAGCCGAACACAGACATTGCGATTGTTAATGTATGGAAGATATAGATATAGACTGAGCACCATATCTATGGGTCTGTTTTACATTTCTTCAGTAAAAGAACACATACAGAAACAAAATAAAATGAATGCTATTGAATCCATTGGCACGCACACATACATTCACCAAGTATTAAACATAACAGTTCATCACCAAATTTATCTGATGGAGACACATTATTCGCACTTGGTTGACCGGAGCAAGGAAAAAGTGCAAACACTCTGAGTCACATTTCGAAAGTGACAAAAACAGTATTTGAAAATAAAAAACAGCCTTTTGTTTGTTTGCATGTGTGCGTAAGTGTGTAACGGCATAAGGACATTAAATTATGACAAAAAGTAACACCCACACAACTCGTCCTTATCGTAAAAGAAAAAAATTGTAAGAAAAACATTAGGAAAAATAAGGTTTGAATTTTTCATATTATTATTTATATACAACATATGAAGTCGCATGTATATGATTTTTATTTTAATATCCCATTATAAGGGTTGCAACTGCCATTTGTAGGAGTTAACTAAACAAAAGGTTTTATATTCTTAAATCAGAATATTTATAACAGCCACTTAAGGCTTATTTCCTTATTCAAGTATTTTTGTTAAAGCTACTAAATCACTCGCGGTAAATGGGAAAGTTCTTATATATCGTTGGTACTATAATAAGTGGCATTTAAATATTATAACGTGTTATATTTTCTTGTCTTTTAAGAAGCAAGTATAGTTTTTTCAGCTGCTGTTGGATCTTTAAGACAAGGTGTAATAAACACTTTGCAATTTTTAAAGTCAATTTATGTTGACATTTCGAATGTTGTTAAATATTGTAACGTGGCCTTTGATCTCCTCACTGTTACAAACGACCTATTTATTAACCCAACTTGGTCCTTAGAGTTGGTACCATAAAAACTTTTATATATCGAGCGTTTGCTCTTATCTTTTCCTGAAAGAAATTAATAGTCGAATGGGAGTAAAAATAAGAATTACAATTGAATCAATTAATAATTAATTTCTAGAAATTTTATTTCGACGCAAAACACTACTACCACAGAATCATAGCAATTAGCGTGCTGGCACATCATTACTTATAACCTCGCACTTGTAAACGTTCATACCTGGAAATAATAAGTTGGCGCTCCCTCAAGTAAAAATTTAATAATTCTATGACCGTCTTCTTCTACATACTGAATTACAGTAAAAGTATAATTGACTTATACAATAAACATTTAGCACTTTTCGAATTATAATTATCTTAACTGGGCTAGAACTGTCTCTTTATCAGTTGCAATTGATTCTTAAACAAATACTCATGGATAAAGTGTAGTTCAACAGCTTTCTTTGCCAATTTAAAGTTTTTGCTAAGACGTTTGTAAACCTCTTATAGAAATTCTATATACCATTATACGATGTCTATATCTATTAGCTTACATGTTGATATCTGCTCTTGTACTATTCCTCATCTTGTCCCACAAACACTAGATTTTATGTGAAAATATGTCAAACTTCGTTAGCTAAGTGATGGCCCAGTTGTTATGTAATTTCGTTCGAAACGGTCTCACGGACATGCTGTTGCATGGCTATCAATTGTAAAGGAATTAAAATTGAAAGTTCTCTCTGCAGGTTTTATTTCTTTACTAATTCATTCATTGTCTGCTTCAAGGCTTTCAAGAGAACGAGGGTTTCTCATATCGTATGCATGTAGTTTTATCGAATTGTTCCCAGGCAAAGGAAAACATTTTAGTTTAGTCGCACATATATTCATGTGAAAATGTATTAGTATTCATAGCCAGACATCACATATCATATTTAACATATTTGTATTTGTATTTCTTAAAAAATTTTTTGTTTGCTGTTGATGTTATTTTAGTTTTATAGGAACTTTAGTGTGGGTAACTCTGTCTCTTGGTTAGTTTTATGTAAACGGAAGTTTGTCTTATAAAATAATGTGTTTTCTTTGTTTATATATCGTGTGTGTTTTGCATGGCATACACATGAATCCATCGACAAATATTTTTTGTGGTCACATGTGTCAATACAAACAGGAATATGTGACCGTGACTAAAATATCTAATGCAGCCTTTAAGCCTTCCAGGCTTAAATTGAAGAATATTTTGTATTATATATGTTGTGAGAATTTCTAAATATATATATAAAGTTTTCTGTTTTAAAATAGCACTTTTTATATTATTTAAATTGTAAATAAAAAAACTATTTGATCAAAATTAAAATTTAAACAAAGCGCTGCATTCAAATATCCGAACAATAGCCAATCTTTTACCTAACAACCATTCTCCTTAAATTAGTATTGACTGAACTCTATAAATAGAACTTAAATAAATAGCCCTCATCAGCATGCAAAACAAACCTTCCTACCAAATCTTTAGCAATTTTTCATACAATTTATTTTTTTTTTATAAATAAATCTAATCGGTTATTCAAATAATCAAAAAGGAAAATCTTTGTTTTTTTGCAGTATATAACAAAAGGATAACAGTTATATAAATTGTAATCATACATTTGCTAATGAGCTTTAGGACAATGTGAAAAATTACCTCACATTAGTTCGACTCCATTTTGCCATGGTTTTTATGAACAATTTCGTAGAACAAAAACTGAAATCAAAATAATACCAACCAGTCTGTGCAAAATGACAAACATTTGCTCGTTTTGTTAATATGAAAAAAGAAAAAAAACTAGCACAACCATGATTATTCTATAAAAAATAGAAATAAATAGAAAGAGGAGAGACAATGTTAACAATGCAAATTGCTTATAATTTAAGCAAAATGACATTCATCAGCATTAATGTTAAGGAACAGCGAGTGTTTTCAAATTTAACATCAGCAAGAGAAGTGTTTAAATAAAACCTTAACAAAAGAAAAAAAAAATAGTGACAGTTTTTACTGAACAAGAAACAATGGGACGAATTGATCAAAATTAACAATAAATATTTGCCGAAAAGTTTTAGCAACTACGGATGTCGTGCTACTTTAAACCATAATCTCAATGGGAACTTTTGACTAGCGCCGTTTCAATTTCTCATCCTTTTCTTATACGTAATTCAGAAACTGATAATTAACACACAAAATCAGTGAATTATATTTAAGAGCAAATATATTAAGTTGATGTTGTTATTTTTCTAAGCCTATTTTCATGTTTAACAAAGACAGGACAGAGGTTCGGTTACCTAAAATTTTAACTCAATTGCACGGAGCTTTAGATCTGATCATACGATGTCTTTAGTAAGAAAACCGAGAATAGAATATTTGGCATGACAGTCATTAGGGTTTGTGAAATGAAAGTAAGAATAATTGATTATCTTATTCTTTTCTGGAAAACAGGTAACGATTTGTCATTTTTTTTTTCTAAAAAGTGACAGTTTAGAGAAGCTTTAAAGCATAAATAATTTTTCGAAGAAGTTGTTGGATTAATTTCTAATAAATTAAATAAAATGTGAAACTTTTTGATATATATTTCTAATGATAGATATTTCTAATGATATTTTGCGAAAATATCAACTCAATTGCGTGGATATAAAGAACAAAACAGATTTAGATCTGATCATCCGGCGGCTTTAGAGACAAACAGAAAGTGGATTATATTAAATGACAGTCATCATGGTTGGTGAAATCAAGTTCAGAATAATTGATTCTCTTATACCTTGAAAAGTTTGAGCTAAAAACACTGAAACGAAGCAGTAGAGCAAACCGATTATAAAACTCAGCGAATTATAAAAAAAAAAAAATAAGATTTGTGAATGTATATAATCTAAAGAATTTTTTGTATATTAAATTACTGAGTTGAAAGTTATTTAATAGGCGTAGCGGTCACGGAATCTGGACTGATTCTTTCTGCTAATTTGATGATTATAAAATATGCAAAATATATGCTGCTTTTAATAAAAAAAATAATTTGACAATTTGATTTTGCCGATGACAGATTTCAACTTCGAGCTGTTTAAAAAATTTGAACTAAACAGCGTGCGGTTACCTCGACATAAATCACAAAAAGCGTTGGACATCAGCAACCGATGGGTCCAGAAAAGGAAATAAGAAAAATCGGAGTATTTGGATCATAATTGGGCAACTTCGTACAAACAAAAAGTGTGTTCAAAGTTAAAAACTAATTTTAAAACTTCTTATATTCAATTTAAATTGAAAATTTTTTTCATTAGTATGGCCAGCACTCAGGGGACAAACCTTGCATATGCAGTGCATTGCGCTGGAAATAGGAAAGGGATCCCCCCTAAGAGGACAGATTAGAATATATAAAAATTTGTTGCAGCTATTTTTACTTCATCGCTGATTTTTTTTTTTTTTTGCTACAGATACCGCCGAAGGAGGGTGAGGAAAGAGCAGAATATCTTTTAGTACATGACGGTTTTCATCGCTTTCGGTATGTTCACCGCCTAGTAGTCGGTACTATGCCGCCGTCATTAAGACAAGCCGACAACAAATAAAAGAATCCTGCATAAACGCAGATCAGAAAAATTCGATAAATCGCAACTTAAAATACGAACAAATTTAACAAATAATGCGCATGAGATGGCGTCGTGATATATTTTGTTATTTTAGTGACTATAAAAATATATTCATAATATTCCCTTCTGAATAAAACTAAAATTTGAAGAAATGCAACAAATAACTTTCCGTTGGCAGATTTGTATTTAAGGCTTGTTTAATTTTATCCAAATAAATATATATAACCAGATCTCTATACCAATAAAAAAGGCCAGCTTCAAGAAAGAACCATCATCCTTAAATTTATTTCGCAAAGTTTGGAAGCGTTGTTCAGGCGTCAGTGCTATTAAATTAAACGTAAATCACATAACAGCTGTCACCTTATAGCTTAATACCTCCATAAAAAATACCTTTTTTGACGCTATAAATTCATAATTCATATTGGCATGATATCTTTTAAATGGAAGCTGCAAACACATTTCTTCCATAGTGAACTTTGCGTATAGAACTTTCTATTTTTTACGCTGAACAGTGTACGTCCCTTAAAACCTGATGATGAAACATTTATTCAAATTTTTAGAGGATTAAAATGAAGTTTAGACTACTGTTAAAATATTTTGGTGCTGCTGGAAAAAAATACAAAAGATTTTTATTGTATACGAGCAGAGGATGCAGTATTTTCCATGTTGAAGCTACTTCTGCATACACTTTTTTTAAAAACATTTATTTAAATAGTTTTTTATTTGTTGTTCTATAAAAAGGAGGAATTCCAATGAAACGGTCAGTTGATTTTGTTGAATTTATATGTATTTTTGTTTTTATTTTTGGGTATGGTTTAATAGATATGCATATGTGTTGGTGCAGTTGGGTGTATGTGTTTTAGAGTTATTCACATTTTTTTTATTTGTGGTCTTATTGTTTTGAGGTTTATGTCTGTGATTCCATTTTTTTGTCTATGGTTAGAGTTTATTTATCTAAAGGATTTAGGAATTCACAGGAAACTGTCATTTATTGCGTGGTTGCTTAACAAAAATGTCTCTACCATTTTCGTTTAGTTTATTCAAATTTATCATTTGTTTTTTTTTTCAACTTTTAGATTAAAATGTTTGTTTTGCTATATTCGTTTGTAACTGTTTTTGTTCTTATGGATTGTTTAAATTTTCGGACAGAATCCTTTGGTATTAGAGAAGTAGTAAACGAAAGCATTAAATACATTTCTTTAACCGTCAGCAGTTATATTGAAATAGTTTGATCATATGCAAGAATATACTTTTCCAGTATTTTTTATATATACTGACATAAATATTTGTATTTCTAAATGATTAAAAAAATAAATAAGCTAAATCATAATAAAATAGCAACAACACTTATATATTATTAACATTACAAATTGACTATGACAATTAATTTTTAAATTTAACTCATATAGTTTCCTCTTGTTAAAAATATTACCCAAACATTTTGAATTTTCACATTTTCATATACAACATGGCTCCATAATGTGTGCTTCATTTTACTTCTAATCAAAACAGTCAATCAGTATGCAAAAATCCATAAAATGTCTATCAAATAGTCTAAAAATAGTCTATAAATAGACAAACAAACCAGATGTAATACAACACAAAATGTAATAATAAGGAAAACCGACCAAAAACATCAAACATTAACAGGCAGAAAATGTCCAAATTCAATAGTCATTCAGCAGGCAGGAAGATGATATCCATTCTTAACCGCACTCATCAGCACACACAAATTAACCCCAAAAGTCATTAAAGATAGAATAGTTTGTAACAGTTAAAAGAATCAGCATTACAACAAAAACAAAAATATGTAAAAAGAAATCAATTTATATGAAACTATCTGATACAAAGTAATGAAAATAAACGAGGGCAGAAGTTATTACTACTAATTGTACTATTTTTCAATATTTGGATTTAAATTGAAAATTACTCACAAACATTATTCTATAAATAAAAATTGATGTCATATTGAAATAAGCCACCTACAAATTAGCGATAAATAAAAACCCATGCGGTTACTGATGATTGGAATATTATGAATTAAAATACAGGGCTATTGTTGTCATCTGTGTCAATTTTCTCTTACTTCCTGATATATTTATCATATAATTACGAATAGAATAACTTCTTAACTTTCATAATCTAAGCCATACTTTAAACAGGAATCTCAACTCTTTAAATTTAGTTATTAATGACCAGCAAATACCATACCAACATTATAAACTTTACACAACATACCAACATTTCGTCCATACCAACATTTCGGTATGGACAAAACTATATAAGAATATTTTCAATCAACAATAATATATTCTGTGATTTTTTATTTTTATTGAACATTTTTATTTTGCTACATTAATATTTATATAGGCTAAATTGCTCTAACTTAGTTAAGATCTCAGAATATATTCTGTTATTTAGGGGAGTATTTGGGCGTACCAAAAATCTGCACGTTCTCTTCTGAACCTGCTACTTGTTCTATTTAATATGACAGTTAATCAATTGATGGATCTGCTATTTCCGTTTACGTGCAAACTTTATTATTTCTAGACATGTTCTGGTTATCGAACTTTTTTCTGCTTATTCATTTCAAATTTCTATCGAAAACTTAGTTTTGCAATAGCATTCTCAAATACTGTACGGTTAGTGGCCTAATAGTAACCCAGACTGAACACTTACTCAGAATATGCGCTGCTCTCTCAGCAGCAAGTTTCGAGTGCCATCCGGTTCGATTTTCATCTCAGGCAGATGAAAATCATTCCTTGTAATTATAATTCCTTGTAATTAAATATTCTAACCACCAAACTTTTTCTGTAATTCGTATAGTTTTCTTTAGAATAAATAGTTGTAAGAAACTTCTGCGTATATTTAGGAGCTCTTAGAAAGAGAAAAGAACTAGAAAATAAGTGATTTATAAATACAAACCATTATTATTTCTAATGCTTAAAGCTCCGACAATATAGAAGTATTTCTTGCAACTATTTCCATTTACAAAAATTTCTACAATTTTAGCAACAGAATAAAACTGCAGGTAAAAATTTTTCTGTTTTTCTTATGATCATGGTCATTGGAACTGGGTAGTAGTGATCACCTTAAATTTTTTATATATGCCCACAAGTCCCATTTAATTTTCTAAAATTCATTAAATTTTAATATCAGACAACTAAATAGTCTCTAAATTTTATAAATTATACAAAAGTTCTATAATATACGACATATGCTCCGTTTATTATAGCAATTTTGTAAAATTCCCAGAAAAATAGGACATTCTAAAGAAATCAATTAGATCGTACACTTACGATGCGGAAGCAGTAAAAATCTTGATCTTTTCTAATGATTTTTAAAATGGGGTGTCATTGCAAGAAATTCTTCGTTTTGTTACATATTCAGGGAATACAGTCAGGTTTCAGAATTTTGTATGTTGTTTTTGATATATTTTCAAATTAATTAGGAAAAGTCGCTTGTTGTGAATTCTTTCGCGACTCTAAAGTTATTATCATATCATTGGCCCAGGAAAGTTTTGAATTTAAAATCAAATATGGAGCTTAAGCAAATAGCGTAAATATATAAAAATTTTTATTAGTACTTTATTCTCATCAATTTATTTAATATCAATCTCACATCTATGTCTTTTGCTAGCAAACCTCGTACTTGTAATATGCAAGGATATTTACAAACTATTTCTGGCATATTTATAAAACTAAGACACAAAGAAAACAGAAATATATTTATGTTAAAGATACCCAAGATAGCATTTAATTAGTATTGTACAAAATAACAATCCTCTATAAACTTTATGCCGGATTGTGTAATGAATTTCTCCTTTTTTTTACAAAAGCAAATTTATTCCTTGAAATCCTCTTAATAACAAATATGAACTGAAAGCAGAACATAATCATAGAATGTCGCATGGTTTACTTTGAATACAAATGCTTTGGCCAATTACAGTTCTGATATGAAGTGGTGAATGTAAAATGATGAACTCTTTTGCCAAAATGATCTCCCTATAATAATATCTTCTTGTAGATGCAAACATTCCTACATTTTGATAAACCATAGCAATACAATTCTAATGGTTAGCAAAAATCAATTTTCAAATTGTTGATTTTGCAAAATAATTTCCAAAAACTACTACAGAGACAACTGCTTCGTTTCTGCAATTGTAAATGTTTATATGGCTGCTCGAGAGTGTAACTGAATTTGCCAGATCTAGAGCAGAAATTCAATTTCATATTCACTTCCATGTCTGCTGCTTGTGAATGAATGAAGTTGTTGTTGTTGTTTTTTTTTCCTCTTATGAACGTTTCTGTTATGTTATTTTTACACCAACTGATTGAAACTACAATCATTTTGCATTACTTTGCCAAAAGGCATTTTAATAATTTTGAATATTTGCTTTTTGTCTGTTTTGTATTTTTGCTGCATAAACTTGTTTTAAGTTTTGATGTTGCAATAATATTTATTTCATTTATGGCTATTCCGTTTATTGAAGAAATATTAAAAAGTACGAATATATACAAACGTATATGTTTATGTTTATTTATGTATATTTTGTTATTAACTTTCTGTTTTTATAAGTCAATTATCAAATGAACTCAATAGTTCTACGAAGTTTTCATCAATTTAATTAAGTATTTTTTATCACAAAATACATATAGAGAATTGATATGAAATTTGATAAAAAGCAAATGTTATTTTAAATTCAGCAGATTTGTAATGTATTGAAATTATTGTGTAAAGCTTATAATATTTTCTAAGCTTGCCTTGGATAGTAAAATTTCAATTGTCATAATTAAAATATTGAGAAAGGTTAACGAATTCTGAAAGACTCCTAAGCCTTTCATGTGATATCTGCCCCTGTAAAAAGATATAAAAATCATTTTTGTGTATGAGATGATTGTCGAGATATTGAGAGAATATATTTAACGAATTAAGGCGATATAAAGAAATTTCGTTTCCACTGGTGCTTGCTACAACGAAATAGGTCCTCTCACTGAATTTCATTTAAATCGAATTGATTTGACGTGGAACGAAACAACTGGAAGTATTAGAAGAACAGAAACTGGTTGCGTATGATTGATGTTGTTCTAGAAGTATTTGCTCTAATATTACTCATACGCATTCATTACATTAGTTGGTTGAGCCACGTTGACATCCATCAAATATTTGATGAAATAAGCTTAACCAAAATATCTGGTTTGATTATTTTGAATGGTAGAAGACATTTTTATTATGAGCATGTGGCAAAGTGAATTCGATATAGAATCATTACTGTCTCCTATGGTTTTATTATTTGGGCCTTAATAAAGAAAAGATTCGTTGGATATGTCGCTAAATATTGACATATGTGAACCAAGATTTATGACATATACAAAATTATATATCTATGTATGTGTTTGTAAATGTTATTTAAGGTATTTTCGTTTAATTTACATATTTCGAAACTCTGGTGTAAATTTTTAGTCCTTGAAGGTTGTTTAACAAGTTCATATCAGTTTCTAAATAGAGTTTTAGATATATTATAGTATTCCCATAAAGCAAATAGATTTATTAAAAATAAAATTTAATTGAAATCTATGGTATTTTCAATATCTCAAGTAATCACTATGTAGTTTCTAAATTTAACAAAATTTTTATTTATTTATTCTAATATTTAATTATTCTAAGCAATTGTTGCCGCAGTGAGGTGCGCATAAGAACTAGCTAAAACTCCTCAATTTAAATTTTTTAGTTGGATTTTGGGAAAAAAGAATCAGCACAAAACTAAAATTAAAGAGAGTCCAAAATTACTAAATCAATTTATGCGCTTTCGAAAAAAAACCACCTACTATATTAAGTTATTTGCTCATAATTTATTAATTGCAATTTAACATTTTTACTCAATTTATAGTGAGAGTGATGTGTCTAGTCTTATTGCTAATATTTTCTAGTCAACTTGATGTAACAATAATATTAATTTTGTTTTCTGATTTGATTTAACTCCTGGTACATGTGTTGGTGCTAATGCTATTCATTATTACATCTCATTTCCGTTTGACGGAAATCATTCATTTCCTTAACGTACTTAAGAATAAACTACGAAAACACAGACGCAACCAGATAAATACAATTGCACGTGTATATCAAAAGAACAACCACCATGGCAAATGAAATATGGGGAAGTGATTCTTCAATAAAAAATAACCATAAAAAGAAATTACCAACAATAGCATTTCAAAATTTATTCAACTTGAAGTTTATATTATTTTATGATAGATATTAATAGCACCACATGTTTTTTTTTAATAAATACCCTATAATGGGTATAGCCGAATATACGAGTATAGGAGTATAACACACAATATAAAACAATTTTTGCGGCTACGATGCTTTTGCTTTGAGGAACATCATACAAAACCTTAAATTTATTTTTGGAATATCAGCTTTTATAGAGGTCATGGTCATATCTAAATATCTATATACGTTTAGCCAACACTGAAAAGTTCTTAAAACAAGACCATAATTATCGCGCGGCAAAAAAAGACCTTCCAAAGAAGTAAATAAAAGCCCAAATTTGTGACACGGAACTAATGCCAATATGTATGTTTTCAGATACATTTTACAATGAGTTTTATTACAAGAAGCTATCTTTATTTGTCAAATTAAAGGATTAATTTATATCTGATTTTTGCATGTCAAATTAATATCTAATAACTTCTATGGAGTTACAAGAAGTCGCTTACTGCTAATCCTCTTAGGGCTCGAGATATCAAGCAAACATTTTCATGTCATTTGCCAACGCAAGTTTTGTATTTTAAATCTTCAGCAGACTAAAATGGCACCCATATAAACAATCAATTATTAGTATATTATTTTTATCTATTTAGTTTGCATAAATCTATTATAAATGCCTTTTGACTTAATGTTATATATTGTAAATAAATATATTTTATTATATATAACAATTTAATAATTAAAATTACTTAATAATCCCTTAACTGGATATCGTTAATAATCACCTCCTGAAAAGGCGGCAAAATTTAATACTGTGGAAGAAAAGAAAAGATAGTTCTCCAAAAATTGCTTTAAATGTTCACTATGAACAATACTATGAATATTATGCCCTCTAATGACCCTACCAGTCATTTATTGAAGAGCAGGGTTATATAATTGTTTAAAATATTCATTAAAACCTCTGACTACTTAGGATTTATATATCTGCAACAACATAAGCGAATATATTGTTAAGAACACGTTTGACTTTTTATGGAAAGCTTTTATTATATATAATATTAACTTTAATAATAGTCTTAATTGAAAACAATTACTTATATATTAAATAATAATCTCAAAAACCTTGATCTATATGTTTTAAATACATATAAATTATGTTCCGCAATATGAAACATACAGCTCCAACACATCGAATTTTATTTCATAATAATAATAATAACAAAATTCTTTGTTTGATGTCACATAAAATCTAAATCGAATAAATACCCTCTTGTTAAGCTTTTATATTCATTTTAACACAAAACGTCGTTTTTGCGGGTTCGGCATAACAGGAAAACAAGCAAACAAACAATAATAATGTGACTGTAAGTTTTTTGATAGGGATGTTTTTCTTTTTGTGGTAATTTTGACGCTATTTGAGAACAACAAAAGAAAATTGTATAATAAAAATTTTTTCCTGTACTTTTCCTGATGCTTTAATAAGTTTGAACAGTAGCTGGTAAATACGAAATCATTTTATAAATGTTTGTTATTGATAATAAAAAGTGAGATTTGCGATAACAAATTTTTTTATAAAGACCTTAGCAATAAAGATAATGTTACTCGCAATAACGTTAAGGAAATTTGGACAATATAATAGTTGTTAACTATTTTGATTTAAATTATTATATTTTCAAAATATGTTGTTGTTATGCTACATGTCTTATCTTTAGATAATAAATTATATATTTATATTATTTCCTTTTTTAATTTTAATCTGCTGAATTATATGAAATACAAATTTGAGAAATTTAAATTAATGCCTTAACAATAGTCAATCCTTCGGCAACTTAGTCTTTTAAATATTTTGTATCCATAAAGTTGTGCCATTTTAATTAGGAAATTCGAGGTTGGACTGTCCGGTTTAGGTATTCGGCTTAAATTGGTCATGATCTGAATTATACTTTAATTAAAAAATAATAAATTAGAGAACAGCAATTATATTAGAACTCGTTCTATATTTTCTGATATCATAGTGGACAGTCTTAGAAAACTGTACAAGAATGGCAATGAAAAGGTTTCAATATTCAAGTAGTTTAAAAAGCTGTAACGATAAATCTAAATGCTTCAAAAAAATGCAGCTAAAATAAGATTTTCATCACTGAAATATACGCAGAAAAAAAGTTTAAGATAGTGCATGCAACAGAGTATACGTTGAAAGTGCAACTCGTTAGCATTTCTTTATTAATTTTTTTTTGTTTTCTTGCAATAACATATTGCACCTAACGCAGCCACCAACAAATATTTATGGCCATAAATTTTTTCTCCTTTTTTTGTAATTAAAAATGAATTTTTGATTACGAAATTTACACGTAATTTATATTTTGAAAATTTCATTATTGCAATTTTACTTGTGTTGAAGGTCAATTAAAACTTTTCTATATGCCGCCGCCCAAGGAAGAATAAAATATGCATATGCACGAGCGAAAAAAAAGCAATTTTAATTAAATTGCACTAATTGATGGTGCTTGTAAAACATACAAGTCGAGCCACAGTATTGTAATTTATGACCAAAAACGGTCCCAATACTCATCCTTTTCCATGCTTAAGGTCAATGACAAATTTTCTTTTGTTTGCTGAACATTGAATGAATAATTTATCGTCAACGACTGTAAAAAACCTTATTTGTAACTTTGGTTAAATTAATTAAATAAAAAAGATTTAGGTTTTAGTGGTATTTATCTAAAATATTGCCTACTTGTAAACTCAAAAGCATTCAAAAGTTTAATTTACGAAATTTTATTGACAGTTTCAAATTCTTATCAAGTGGTTGGCAGAGAGAGACAAGTTTTGTACGCGCTAAGCTTTAAGGTAACACTCGCCTGTAAGTCTAATACTCATTGTGGTTTGCAACTTTCGTTAATATTAATTCTAAAATAAATCGTTCCAAACTCAATACTTTTTCCATGTATGTGTTTCAAACCATTTAAAAATTTTTATTACCCTAAATATCTTCAATATCAGTAGCTCAAAATAACATTGAATATTCCAGTTCACCGAACATAGCACGGACGTTAATTGTCCATCGCCCATACATATAAAACCGCATTTATACGAACGTAAACATTTATATAAAATATATTTAAAAAAAAAGTATTTTATACTCATTTTCCTATATTTTTATAGAACAAAACTTGAAAAAAAAATACCTGCAACAGCCCTCAACATGTTCATGTTAAATCGCCGAAAAAAGCAGTTTAATTTTTTTACACATTCAGCTTTTTCCATATTAAAATGGAAACCGCCCACACGCACTCCTTTATCCTGTTTATATTTCAATCTCGCGAATTTTCATTGTACACAAGTATGAATGTTTTATCATGTGTATTTTTCATATTAAAAATTTCTGTGTATATTTCAGAGAATCAACGGAAATAGCGCATTCAGAATTATGTTCGTTTAAAGAGTTGCAAGTAACATGAGAAAAAAAGGGAGTGAAACATGGAAGCGTATTTATAGGGATTCTTTGTGCATTGAAAAAGGCACCGGATGCAGGCAAGTACTGCACAGCATATGCTTGTGATTTAGCAGGAGCGGTACTAAAAAGTTATTCAAAATTAAAACTTCTTAGAAAAACGAAAAAATATATGTGAAAAAATCAGACCACATTGCAATTTCGAATAAAAACTTTATTTCATTGAATGTTTCATAAGTATTAATTGTTTTATTTTAAACAACTAAAGAATCCCCCCGTACAGAACGCTACTGCATATGAAGTCACAGAGCGCAAAATAATTTTTTCGGCATATGTTTTCATTTACTTTAATTATAACCTATAATTTTGGTCGAATAACAATTGGACGTTGATACAGTGATGCACGATATATTTGAAAGTAGCAAAATATTAAATAGCAAATTGAAACAACAGTTTTAAATGAGCAACTTCAATTTGGCTAATGTCTTACATTCAACAAATGTGTGCGTAAGTTTTGGTGAGGATTATAATAAAATAAAATATAAGTTCATACTGAAAAGAGAACTTATAAAGATGGCAGCAAACAACTACGTAGAATTTATAATAAACAATTTTATATTAATTATATTGTTATTATTACTAAGCCCGGCTTCTCTTTTTTTTACAAAATATTAACTTATTGCATAAAAAAACCTCGGGCTGGATAAATTTTACAAATCAAATTGCCAACTCAGTTTTTTTTATTCTGGCATTTCATTAAAAATTTATTGCCTCTTTTTACAGAATGAATCGAAACTTTTCTATAAGAAATTTCTTTTTATTTTCAATACAAAATCTCACATGCAATTTTTGTTTTTTTACCAAAATATTTAGTTAGTTGTTTAAGGTAAAAAGAGCAATTATTAGCGCGGAATTAAAAGCATGTTAGTGAAAGATTCAGACTGAGTATTTAGAATGTCTACAAAATTTTTAAAACATTAAAAGCATTATTTTAAACTTATCGAAACTTTTTTTTACTTTTCAGCACTCCCAGTTACGGTTATGAAACAGAAAATAAACTGCTTCATAAATTAAATAAAATACATGTCCATTTTGAAGCGCCTAAGATCCTTTGATAAACAATTTTTCGTTATATATTTTGACGATAACATGATATTTTGATTTATAACATGATAATAAATTTGTAAAAAGAGTATTATTCTGCATAAATTTAAAATTACTTATTAAGATTTCATATTAAACTACCTTAAGCATTCGATAGTTATGCTGCCCCAATTTGATTCATATGAAATGTTTTTCGTAATGAGATGAGATCTCATTTTCGTTTTAGTAAACCATTCAATCAAGCCAGTTAACAGGGACATCATTTAATCAGTAAGATACTTTTCATAGACTTTCCTTGGATAGGAAAACCACCCTGTTGGAAATCCTTTTTGTCCGAGCAAAGGCGTTAGTTAGGCATATGTTTGAATTTTTTTGTAACCTTAACGAGGTGGCATATCCAGTCCCTTGGATCTACCCCTCCTTTCAAATAAAAATTCAAAAATCATACCTTCAATTCTGCAGACATGATAGTTTTAGTAATTGCTGAGGCACTTTATTAACACTTCCCATTGTGAGATCGCAGTTTACAGTTGTATAAAAATTTTACTTATTAAGTTTTCAAATTAAACTATTTAAAGCCTTTGTAATCAGATGAAATCTCACTTACGCTTTAGTAAACCATTCAATCAATCCAGCTAAAGGAATTAACAAGGATATAGTTTTTGGTTAGGAAAACCAGCCTATTGGAAATCATTTTTGTCATTAGGACTATTGGACCTATTTTGAAAATATTCATTCATGTGAAAACCATCCGTTTTAAGTAACAAAACTCAGTTCCAATAAAACAACCACCATTTGATAATTAAAAACACTTTGTTTTAATTTTTTTTCATAAATATGGCATTTAGTTTTATTTGTTTTTCATTTTTTAATCGATTTGTTTTTATATTAATTTTTTTAATTTTAAACTAATTTATCTTATAAACGATATTTAATAATCACTAAAAACTGCTGCTGTATTCTAATTTATTTGATATTTATTCATTTTTCCGTTAATATTAAATTATTAAATGCAGCTTAAAAAACAACAATTCTATAATATATTTAAAATATTTAAATTATAATAAAGAAACTTATTTGTGTACTGTTCGTGTTATTTTTTATGTTTAAGTATAAGTTTAATTACGTTTATGTGTAAGTGTGTGGTAATATGAATGTTTTATAATTTTATAATTATAATACGATTAAACTAGTCAGTTTTTGTTTTGCATAATTTTATTTTTATTTTTTTCATAACCGCTAATATTAGTTCATATAATTGTTAATATAACTACAGATGTATATTTATTATTATCGTTATTGTTTGTATTGTGAGTATGTATTTAACTTTATATCATATTATACAGTGCTTTTTATGTTATTAGGTGAAGGACTTTGTTTCTGTGCTTTTATTTATCTCTGTACAAGTATATTTAAGATCTGCTTAATCTGAGACAATTAAGATTATCAAGTATAAACATCATACATCTGAGACACTGCAGTTTATATTTGCAAATTAATTTTGGCAGGATATCTTATAACTTTTCCTCTTAAAGTTTAGTACAAACTATTTTCCGAACCTTCCTTAGATTTCGGGCACAACGTTTAAAGATTCCTAGATTAAGTAAAAGGTAGTTGTCCATGAAAAATCCCCAGAAGAATCGTAATCCTATACAGGAGTTGAAGCTAATTAAAGATAGAGTAAACGATCTGTGATCTGGCTGCACTTAAAAATATTTGCCAACGAGGTTTATTATTGATGGACTCCGGAGGTGCTTTGAGACTGAAAATATTTATAGAGCTTACGAAAACTCGCCTTAAATCTGTATTGGTAACACATTGAATATGAAGCAACAAGTAATGGGCGTGATATGGTGATGAGCCAAATAATAATTATGCTTAAATTGTTGTCATCTGCAAGAGTGCGTATTTCTGTTGTCGAAATGTGAGAATAATTGACAGAATGATGTATTTATGAAGCGCATTGCAGAGCTCTGTTATCGGTGTTCTATCTGTCTTCTCAGCACCAGCTCTTGGATAATTATCATAGTAACTGTGAAAAATATTGTGCGATTAGTAGTCACGCCGTAAACGGACTAAAATCTGACCCCCTGGAATCGTTCCCAATTCGACGTTGCATTTTTGTGATACATTTATTGACTTATCTCTTTGCATTTTACATTTTCCCAAATACACATTAGAGAGCAAGAAGAAACTACAAACAACACAATTAATTTATTTATTACATATCATTCCACGCCTCTTAAAATCCTGCTGTTCTATCAGAAGCGGTTATAATTCAGTCGATTAAATGTGGAATAATTTATACAAACAAGAATAACATAACTCATAGCCATTGTCGGCTATCTAATAACATTTAATAAATTCACAAAATAGTACAAAAAAAAGGACAGAAACAAAGTTGTACACCTAATATGTAATTTTAAAGGTAGTTAAGTTTCGACCAAACAACATACTAATTAAAATAAAATCTGTACAAAAACTAGTAATTGAAATAAAACATAAAAATAAAACGGATTTAAAATTAAAAAAAAAGGAAGGAAAAAATATTGGAGAGTGGTAAAATTGTATCAATTATCTGCTAAAAACAGTAGGCAACGGCGATTAATGTCGTTTATATATTTCATGTAGTTGTATTTAATATATAATTTTTTAATCCTCCATTAAGTTATTTAATGTTTGTTTTTTAGTTATATCATTTTTATTTTAAATGTCTTATTTATATTGATATTTGTTCCTAAAATTAAATTTATTTTATTCATACACACTACTTTTTTTAATCTATACTAATATTTACAAATTATATATAATAAATTTTAGTTGCAAACTTTAATTTGCTTTAATTTTATATTAAAACTAATAAGACATCACATCATTTTAAATTGTTAATATGTTTTTAGAGTTTAAATATTTATTATTAATCTTTACTTTATTTATATTATATGTATATATCATTTTAGAGAAAGTTATAGACAGGAACATTTAGTTGTCTTCAAAATGGCAACTTAGTTATTTATTAAAATATATTGGCTTTAAAAGTGAAAAAATTTTGAGATTTGTAAGGAAAGTCGGTGGTATTTTATATCGATATATAAATAAAATTAACAGTTTTATTTCATAGAAGATAAGGGAAACATAAGGATAACGCACAAGCAAAATATTCGCACAAGAATGAGAGAACTATGTAATACTAAATCGTTTCTTTAAAAAAATCTATATTTTATTACACTTCCTGCAGTTTAAAAAACTAAAAAGGAAGGAGGTTAACGTAACAGCCATTTTAGCATTTCATTTATAGAAATTTTGGTGAAACAGTTTAAGTAAAATACATTAATTTCTATTTCCAAAAATACGGATGACAATTGAAATAACAAACTATAACAGACCCTAATGCTGAAGAATTATTTATACTTGACTTACAGCTTTTTTTTAATGGGAAAGGGAAGGGGAGAATTCCTCCCTGCGTGTAACATTTCCGAAGCTGATTCATAGCTCAATTTCGTAATAATTTTAAAAGAATTCTTAATCATCATGAAAGTCGTGGAATAACAAGAAAAAAATCTGCTATATATTTTATATATCATAAAGAAAAGCTAAAACAACTGCTGAAAGACTTAAATATTTGCTTGATTGTCTTTAAACTATAAATTAAAACTACACAAACGATTAGGTTTGATTGGAAGCAAAAAAGTGTTTGTAAGGAAAAAGATAGATGACATGTAAGAAATCCTAAATCAGTCTCAAAACATAAAAGCATGAACGAACGAACGTGCATTCATCATTCAATTCAATTTACTCAAACTCGTTCAATTGACCGTTATTGAAGCGTTCACACCACTCCAGCAATTCTTTAACTTCACGAGCATAATAATCTTCTTGATGTCTAGTGGTTATTGTAGTGTTTGTGCTTTCACAAGCCAAATCTTCGCTCATCTTAATAATTGGATTGCTCTTATCGTAGTGTCACACATTGTGTGCACTAGCTGGACCGCTCGTTGAGCTACCCGAATTACTTAAAACGCTACGCTCACTGGCCATGCTGCCACCAGGTGCATAAATCATTTCCGAATCACTGCTGGCCTGTTGTTGATGCAACGGATGTAAATGATGCATTTGCATAGACGATGTTTGTTGCAGATGCTGCTGCTGAAGTTGCTGTTGTTGTTCTAAACAGCCAACCGTTGAGTTTGTGTTGCAATTTGAAGATGTTGGTGTACCCGTGGCACTTGTAGTTGCTACAATAATATTAGGATTACGTTGATATGATGATGAAGCCGAAGACGATGTGTTCGAGCGTGTTGATGAGTTATTCTGTGAACGCCAGTTGTGATACTGACTTTGAGGAGAGTTTTTTTCGCTGTGTCCCACCAATTTCGATGACAGATGTTGTGATGTTGTGGGTATTAATTGTTGCTGTTGTAGAGGTGTATCCTCCACTTTTACATATAATCGTTCCATATCACTTTCATTTTCACCATCGGCTGTATGGTAGAGAACCTGGTCTTCACCGATATCATCGTCATGCGACATTAGCATGGCCATGGGCGATGGTGAACCACCGCAGCCTGAATCGGCCATGCCGTTATAACAAAATGAACCAGCATCTAGATCCATTAAATTTTTAGTTATCATCTCTTGGGTATTATAGTTTTGGTTATTGTTTAGGCTATTTTGTTTGAGCTGCTGTTGTTGTTTTTGCTGTTGAGTTTCATTTAAATGTAACTGGTAGTTTTGAGCCTGCGTATTAATGACCTTAAAGCGATTACTTTGTTGATTATTGCCACTGCGTCTTAGAGTGCCAATATGGGCAAATGACTGTTGTCCCAATTGTTGTTGCTGGAGGTGTTCTTGCTGGTCAGCGGTCTCGTATGTGTGACAACTACTTAATTTATTTTCGGTGATGTGAATTTTTTCTTTAGGATAATAGTACTGTTCTGAGTAAACAGATCTGTTGCTGGCCATTTGCGAGGGATATATTTCACTTGTGGTGGACATTTGCTGATATATATTATTAGTATTTTGCTGGTGCAGTTGTTGTTGCTGCTGCTGCTGTTGATGATAATGTGGATGCATGGGTCTATTTTGTTGCTGTTGTGTATTTGGCACTGGTAACGGCTGCTGCATATTAAACCCCGGCCTGGTTTGATAACGTGGCTGTTGTGCGTTATTGGCTTGCTGCTGTTGCATTATAGACGATGTGGCATATGGTGCCGGCGAAGAAGCGCTTTTACGTCCCATTCCGTACTCACTGCCTGTTTTGCCAAAACTAGTTACTTCAGCATAGTCAGTGGGTATATTGGAATACTCTCCCACGTACCTAAAATATAAATAAAATTTTTTGTTCTATTTACATTCACTGCGGGAATAGATTAAAATGTATTTTTTATTTAATTTGTACTGGTGTTGTTGTTTTACAATAGATATTTATTTATTTTCCGTTAATTTAATGGTCATACATATTTTTAAGCCGCTTAAATGCAGTTTATTTGTGTATATATTGAGTATTTTTAATACTGTTTGTGGTTTATTGTTTCAACTATCTGAAAAAGCTTAAATGGTTTTATCTTTTTATTTTTCCAGGAGGAAACAACAATTCGCTTTGTTTTTAAAATTATTGAAAATGTGTATGTAAAATCGAAACGTTGGGAAGTTGTGGAGATTTTATGGTAAAATAGTTTAAAAGCTTGATTAATAAGCAGGCGATTAGAAACACAATCCAAGTACTTCTTAAATGTACTGCAGGCTTTTGCTTATGAACAGAAAAATTATGCAAAAAATAATTATGAAATCGTTCTCTTCACATGCCAGTATCTTATATTTCAAATTAAAATGTATATTTTAGCGCAATACTGCTTTTTGCAGTCATTTAAAATAAATTAATATCATATTTAGTGCTATAACGAGTTGTTAGCCGTTGATGAAATGAACTTCAGCTCTAATTAGTATTTTAATTAATTAAAAATAAAAAAATAAATCATTTATATTTACATTAAATGCTTTAAAAAATCTCGCAAACACAAGCATGACTGGAACATTATATTTTGTGTAATATACTTTTCCGGCTTAAACACTTTAAAATGCATACAAATCTGACCATTTTGTTAAAACTAGTTTTGTTTGCTGTACTTTTCAACTTATAATTAGTATTTCATATTAATGGATGCTATTTATCCTCGTAGTGGCTTCATAACTAATTAAAACAACATAAATATTCAAATAATGCTCAAATGAATAGCAACTTTTTTTTTAATGTTTATGCCGACAAGGAAAATATATTTATATTAAATTTAACAGACGTATAAAATTGTGTTTAATGAATATTAAATATATCGGATTTAGAAGGGCTGAACTTCGAAGTTAATGTAAGAAAATATATTCAGGAGCAAAAATGTGTACAATGATCTTTAAAGTTTAAAAATGTTTTGAAGCTTTTCGAAAATATAGTTGAAGGTCAATTAAAAACCAATAAAACCTTGAAGATAAGAAATCCGTAAAAAGAAGACAATAATCAATAATATTGCACATGTAATGGAATAGAGCATGACCAAGTGGCACATTTAAAGGATAATTCGAAGATAAATTGATTATGTCGATAACTAAGACACATAAAATGTGTCTACTCCTTAGCAAATGCAAAGCACAGAAAGCTCTTTTCTGAAAATATTATTCCTCGTAAAACGCTAAATGTATGATAGATTCATTAGAGGAAATATTTTGTGATAATTAGCGACATATTTATCACGGTTACTTATTTCGATTGGTGCCATCTGCATCATTTTTATGTTGTCCTTTGATAAATTAAAAAAAATTTTATGTGTATCACAATGGAATAATACCAAAATGATCACTGGAATATATAATTTCTCCTTTTTGAAAACTAATTGAAATTTCATATTTTGAAGAAAAGATTCAAACAGATGCAGGAAGCTATTGATTATTGTTTACTTTATTGACATTATTTGAACGATATCCCTTATACGATTAATATGTACCAGGGCATACTTGTAACAATCCATTCTTTATTGTAAATGTATTTACATTTTTAAGCAATTAATTTAATTTGCAATATAGAAGAAACAGTTTTTCAGGAGTTTGCATTTAAACACAACCAATTCAAATGTTGATTTACCCACACTGGATCGCAATTGGCGATATTTATTAACTCCGTTTCTACAATATTTAAAAAAAGATATTAATAAAACTGAGTCAAATATAAAGTTTGTATAGTGTGCTTAATTACTACAATGATATTTTTCAGCATTTAGTTACCATTTTGAAAACAAAGTTGTAAATTCTAAAACTTGCTGTGAGAAATTAATTAACTGATGAATTCTTCAATAGAAGTGTTACCTCCTTTTTTTGTATAACACCATTTTTTTGGGATTAAACCATATGACATGTCTGAATATATCAAACATATTACATAAAATTTATTTGAAATAGTGAAGCTTATCATTTTTGTTTTATTTTTTCCCAATAGTGATCACAAAAGACTAACAGAAAAGTCAAAGCAAAATACACACTAATACGAGGCTTTATGATAGTGTTCAATAGACGTTATATATTAACAAAGCTGCACAACAGGCTCAGAAGGATTGTATGTCAATTTAAGCGGGAATGGCCTCACAAACTGTGGCGTTAAACTGGCGTATGTTTTGAGAGCCACAGCAAGATATCAAACTCAGTCAATCAAATTTAATTTCAAAGTTGTTTTAAAAATTAACAAACGTGAAGTACTTGTGGTTGCAAATTCCTACAATGAAACAAACTTATTTTAATATTTCATTATAGATATTCAATCACTTTAATTTTTAGATTTAAGTTGCCACCAAGCAGGTAACTGAGAGCAAGTATCAATATATTCAAAAATATTCTTTTCCATCCATTTATTTATCAAAGTAATTCACAACAAAAAAATATATTGGTGCTGTGAAAATTAAACTCCAATAAAATTTGAAGTAGTTACACGGCAACAGATCAAATAAGCTTCAAGTTTCAGCAACGTTGGTGGAATAAATCTAACTCACATCAAACCATACATGTGAGTCTTTTTCCCCCACTAACACTATAAAAGAAATGTAGATTTTCACTCGTCAGTTCGATGTGTAACCCTACCGCTTGGCGGCAGTGTAAGTTCATAAAAAAAGAAAAACTTTTATAAAAATTTTATTTTAAATAACATATTTTTTTTTTAATATGACTGTGGCAAATATAATTTAATATATTAATAACAAACAATAAAAATATGGTTGTTGCTTTAATATAACAAAAAATGTTTTTCTGCTGTCATAAAATCTCTGTAATTATAATATGTAATAATAATTACAATCAGAGTATGTATATTTATTGAAATGTAAAGAGAAATTTGCTTTTGTATACACACTTTGTTTACAAATAAAATATATGCATTTATTTATAATTGTTGTTAGAATATTCAGTTTGTTTAATGCAAACAGCATTCATTGTTTTATTTCCAACAATTAATACAGGCCTTTAGAAATTGTTGTGAATGTGTCTCTTTTTGTATTCTTTTATTTAAAATTTTGTTATGAAAGTCATAAATTATAAAACAACAATATAATTGTTGCCAATAGAGAACGTATGTAGGCAAATATGATGGTAATAAAATGAAAATATATAATAAATTTTAACTCTTGCAAACATTTTGTTGGTTAGCAAGAGGAACAAGATGATAATAGAGATATTAAATTCTGTAGATGAATATTAATTTTAAATATTTAAAATATATCCGTTTAAAATTGCTTTTAAATAAGTTAAACTGAGAGAGAAAATTTTGCGTCTGGATTTATTTCTGTGTATATTAACAACAAGAATATTTATTTGTTGTAGTAGAGCTGGCCAAAATATTTGATAAGAAAGTTTAAAGTGGAAGTGGAGCACTTGCATGCTCTTTAACAACCAACTTTTTAAATGGGTAGTCCTTCTTACTTCTTCAGTTTCAATGAAAAACTTCTTTGTAAACAGAATGGTGTGCCATGTTTAGTGTTCCCTTTATCACCGTGTATGATTTATAGTTTCATACTTAATGAAGGAAACCATTTGCAAAGATATATATTGTTTTTTTTTGTACATTTATTTCGATTCAATTTTCTCTTCACATTCAATTAATATTAATTACACAACACAAATCATTCAACAAATAATATCGATGGTGCACTTAATTGAATTTTTGCCCAAGTGTTTATTTAGCACAATTATTGAGTTTTCCCGGAAAAATTGCTTTAAAATAAACCCTCTAAATTTATACATATTTTTAAAATAGAACATACAAAAACATATTTAGCCATATCACCAACAAATCACAATTATTCAACAGAATTGCTGTAAAAATGCTTTTATCTACTGGAAAAAATATATTAAAACTTTTCAATTTTTGTTCAACTGTTTGAGTTGTTTATTTTCTTTCGAACAATAAACTGCTATAGAAAATATAAAACTGAAAGAAAAAAACAAGAATAAATTGTGATAGTTTTATTTAGAATGACTAACGTTTTGTAGCTCTCATAAAAATAAATGTTTGTTTCTAATTAAACATTTAACGATTTTAGCGCTAAAGCTGGCTTAATAAAAAAAAACTGGGGCTTTGTAAAATCCTGAAAATATGCTAAAGCATTTTTTATCGTGCACATACTGGTACTCCATGGAATATATTTGTCTGAAAAAAAATATTTAAAAAAAACTTACTTTTGTTGCTGTCCACTAGCGCCGGTCCCATTGCTATTACGTTCGTTTGTATTGCTTGTACCATTAGATGCATTGTTTGTTAGACATACTGGTGCATAGTCATCAATTTGATCCTTTTGCATATCGAGAGTATCACCAGTGGGCTGTGTACGCCACACCATGCCACCCGTTGAAGCATCTAACCAATAACCATTGCCATTACGTGACAAACTGGGCATTTTTAAAACATCATTCGGATGAGTTCCTATAAAACAATATACGGACAAACATTCCAAAAATTTTTAGATACAAAACACTAAAAAAAACTTGAAATAAAAAATAGATGATGTTGTCTAGCAAAAACTGTTTTTGAATGCCATATCAAGTGTTATAGTGTCATGCTAAAAATATCTAAATGATTTTTCATTTAAACATTTTTTTTCTTGTTTTGTTCCATTGTTTATTTGGTTGATAAATGTATGGATGTTCTGGTCATGTTAACTATTTAGTTAATTAACATGACATGACAAAATAGTGAAAAAACAAATATTTTTGGAAACAAAGTGGGAAACGAAGATAAAAATATATTTTGTCAAACTTTTGTTGATGGCAACAGAGTTTCGAGTTGATATATCGTTTGTAATTACTTAATATAAACGTTTTTTAGTTGAAAAATAAAACATTAATTTGAAAAGATATTGAACAAGTGATAATTTGTGTCAAAGAGATGATTTGATTGAAGAGTATAAATTCAAATTACGAAAATTTATTTTATTAGAAATATATTGGAAATTTTTAAACGATTATATATCGATGTTGTTTACTGAATTAGTTAACACATCAACTACGAATTTTAAGGTTGTGCGTTGGATGCCACACTGCTAAAAGTCGTAGCATTGATTTATTCTGATCTGTTCCAGTTCCTGCCTTAATGTTGTAGGATTATCACAATAACTATGTCATGTCATGTCAGTTAGTGAACAACTGGGTCTAAGTTGATCGTGTGTACCTGTTTTATATCAAAAGACTGCAAGCGAAGCTACTTCATTTTGATGTTTAATAAATACACTTGCTGCTTTGATATTTAGAAGTTTTTAATTCTAGTTTGCTCTGCAATCAGGCATAGTCATTCGTCGAGTTACCTACCGTGCAACTAAAAAATGGTCACAGAAAAGTCCCACAAAGATAATTTACAGCACCCTTTTCCAAGAAGTACACTAAAACACTTTTAGTTTAAATTGTCTATGTACCTTGAGATGAAAAGAAGTATGCTCACTTTTGAGTCAAATTTTACTATCAGCCTCCATATATCAAATATTATCCTCCTTCCTAAAGTACTGAACAGAATCTAATACAAATAGCAAAAGTTAAGAACGAAGACAAAATGCTCAAAGCGGACTTATATGCTTAACCCAAGATTTCGGCAAAGTTTCTCTATTTTTAATAATATATATTGGGTTTTGCTTTTAGTACATCTCATAAATGCAACATTTAAAAACTAAATCAAAACTGCTAAAAACTTATATATATATATATATATATATATATATATAAATTTATAGTTTATAAAATCAACTGTTTTTATTTTTACGAAAATATTCCATTCTCACATCTACACGTAATATATTAATTTTCACAAGAGTCGACAACACCCCTCTCCCTTAACCGTTAACGAACAACAGCAACTATAAAGAATGATAAAATGAAAAACATACAAAAAGTGTTTTTTCGTTGTTGTAGAAAGAGTGAAAGCAAGAATAACTTTTATTTACACCTGCTTGTTGAACAATGATTTTCAAGTGGCTTCTGCTGTGCTTTTAGTTTTAAATGTTGTAGTAGTCTGTATAGCAGAATTGTTGATTTAAACGAATCATACAACATTTAAACAACTACAACTAAAAGCAGCACTTGTTAACTTTTGATGAACGCAACAACGCGCAAAATGAAAACCACTTTTACCTCTTAAATAAAAAAAAAAGTTTTAAATGCTTAAGTATATTGAAAAGAAAAAAATTTAGTTTGAAAATTAAAGAGGTCCTTGTTTAAGTGGAGGTTTTTTTACATATATATTCAAAAAATACTGGGCTTAATAAACAGTTTTCCTAGTAATAAAAATAAAGTTTTTTTAAACACGAGTACAAGTTTACTAACTAACCTCTTATAGTATTTAAGGCAGATTGTTTCATCATCATGTGCTTGCGCTTCACAAAGACCATGGCGCCAAAGGACAACATCATTATGGCCAATATAGCACCCAATAATATAATAAACCAGGGTTGAGTTAACACATCATCAACATGATCTTGATTTATGGGATACCTGTAAATATGTAAGAAATAAAAATTCAAAATAAATGTGAATATATTGTTATACAAAGAAACTTCGTATTGCGTAAATATCCCAACTTACCGTTGATTTATAAAAGGGTCCAATCTCTTAGTAACCGGGTCTAATCTCAATGTAGCTGGTACACAATATGGCCCTACACCGGCATTATTACCACCTGCCACACTGACGGTATACATAATGCCTTCGGTTAAGTTGGCCAATACCAAAGTAGGCGAAACAGCATCAATTGTCACATTTGTAAGAATACGTGAAAAGTTATGAGCCGTATCGATGCCTCTAACAATAATGTGATAGTATAATAAAATACCTAAACAAAAAATAAATAGCAACAGAAAAAGATTTTAATTTTTGGTAAATATTTAAAAAGGGATTAGTAAACAACAAACTGTTGTTTCAGTACACAAAAACAAAATGCCATATTTTCTTGTGTCTGCCATTTGTCTTGCCTTGCAAGCAAAACAAACAGTCTGCTACAGATGTGTTTTTGTACAAATACTTCTTGCTGCTGAAGTTTAACTTACCATGTGTTGGTTGTAGATTTGGTTGTTTCCATTTTAAAAATACAGCCGAAGAATTTAGTAGTATGGCCTCCATGCCAAACGGAGCTTCGTTGGGTACTGCATGTGTTAAGGAAAGGGGAGAAAATTTAAATGAATTCTTAATGCTCATTTAATAGAAAACTAACTTATTGTTAAATAATGATTGTAATTAAAGAAATTCTGCTTGGGTTAACTATAAAACAATATTGAAAGATTTCATAGTAAAATGAAAAAGTTATGTAGGAATAAACTAAAGAATTTTTCAAGTGATTCATAGACAAACAAAAAAAAAGGTTCAATTCTTCCTTTATTTAATCAAATAATGATAAAATGTTGGTAAAGCATTGTTAGATCTTACAATAATGTAAGATCTGGTAATGCGCTGTCAACATACTACCAATGCTAAATTGTCACCAAAAGATTTAGAGCCTCTCCGCACGGTTGAATGAATATATTAAAACTTTATTGTCAGTTCGCGCTCCCGGGGTACGATAAACTACTTTGTGAGATACTTGGGTAGAAGGTTACTCAGTTTTTCGACGTTGCTTTTTCTTATAGCCCACAAAACTTATTCCAGAAGCTACAGAGTTTATTTTAAAAACTAAAATATAGTAGGCTTTCCCACACAGTCAGTGAGAAAATCCACAAGAAAGGCATCTGGGCTTAGTCAAAGAATAACCATGATCGGATAGTATGTTGGAGAAGCCTTTATGGGCTCGGCATGGTCAGCTGGATCAGTAAGCTAGCAATGGTTTCAATATTTCCGGTATGAACTGAAGAAGAAATACGCACCATGAGGGTAAATAATGTGCGCTAACAACCAAGTAACAACAGGTTACGATATCCTCATAGCGATCATGCCAGCGTTCTTGCACGTTCGCAGTATTGGTTACTGAGGCAAACTTCGTTGCTGCCTGCATTAGTGTTAAGTGATTCTTTTGCCAAATATTGATTGGGATCAAGAAAGTATATTTAAAAAATTGTGCCTATAAGGGGTTCTAAGAAGCATTCTTAAAAACTGCAAGCAAATCAATTAAAACTTTTCTTATAAAAAAAAAAGAAAATTATAATAAAAAATTTCTTATAAAAGTTTAAAAATATTTCAACACCTTAAATATATATATGAAAAATTCTAATCGCTATTATTAATTAAACACCGGATTTGTCAGCATGATATCAGTATTATATTTGAACACCTGCATATAGGTCTTTCATATATACTTTGATTGCACTTTAACAATAATTTATGTGAAAATTCTTTTCATAATAAATTTCAAACTAAAACTACCTTTTATAAAAACAGCTCTTAGGAATTAAAGTTTTTATATAAAATAAAATTTTATTTGCACTTTTATTTCCCATTTATTACTGCCAGAATTTTTAAATTCTTTTCGCTGAGGGCGAAGTGTGTTCCTATAAATTTTATTAAACGAAATACAAACAGAAAATTTTATCTTAAATTCTCATATTTAAAATCCTAAATCTTTTTCTTTGTCTCTTGCTAGCAGAGCAAAAAGTTACAAAAACTCATGCAGCTGATAATACAAGAGCAAAACTTTTCTTTCCCCTTTTTAACTTACAGATTTATTAAACCGATTGAAAGAAGTTAAAAACATAACACATGCTATTCAAATTTATGACAGTTAAATAATCAAATATTGAAAGTAAATCATAAAAAGGAAACACAAAAGGAGAGAAGACATTTCTTTTTATTCATATGAAATATGTCAAATATGAAAAAAAAAGTTTTAATCTGTTGCTGTTAGGAAAATAAAAACTTCGAAAAACATGTGTGGCTTCAAGTAAGAAATTCAAGAAAATTTGTTTCTTTTAAAGCTGTTAAAGTTGTCGGAAAATACATTAAAATTAGCAATAAGGGACTCGAATTGTAGTAATTTAATTTTAAATGTTTAAACTGTCGCAAAGCAGCTCTGAATCAGTCAAGATCAAGTCTCGTTTGGCAATTATGTTTTAATTGCGGCCGGAACACTGATCTTTTATCTTTTTTCTATACTTCTTCTTCTTCTGAGGAATTTTCCATAGTTAAAATATGCTGAAAAATTCATTTAGCAAAGAAGAATTATTTGGTCGAAAATTACATCATTTGAGCACATTTTACTTGAATGCAAAAATCATACGCACTGGTGTACCATTCAGACAATATCCTGTCTATTTATAGCAGTCATACGCCCCCGTTTCATTTCTAGAGCTTTAATTTTATGTTTAGGTTTTTCTAACTTTTATTTATTATTATTATTATTATTATTATTATATTTTTTTTTTTTGAAATAATTGAAGAAGTTATACCAAAGTCTAGTTTATATTTTTTGCTTAAAGTTTCTTAAATAATATAATAATTTATTTCATTTTCTAAAACTCGTTTTAAAAACCTCGAGAAAATATGCATCTGCTCTAAAAGTTGTTACTTATTGTGGCTTTCAAAACTTGTATGTTTTTGAGTTACTGAATAATTTTTATTGACCAGAAAGAAAACTACAGCAAAAACTAAAGTACATATTCAAGGTTAAAGATAATAACTATATATTAAATTTAAATAAAGCGATATAATTTGTAATATAAGAAAGCGCTTCATATGATATTTTTACGTAATTTTCATTATAAAAAACACATAATAAAAATTGAAGGAGAATTTACTTTCGAATATAGTGAAATATCTCCTTCAAATCATCTATAATGACATGTTCGGTGCTTAAAATATTTTAGCATTAAATTGTAATACTGTATACAATTGAAGATCATTTCAACAATATTTTCCAAACATCTTGGCATTCAGTATATCAGTCTTGACTTATGAGTTTTGTATTGATTTCTAATTTAAGATTGCCAAGAGCAAATCGATAATTAGTTCAAGTTGGCCCCAAATGTTTTGTGAAGATAAATTTATGGTCTTCAAATTAACCGTAATTTTTAGTCGTAAAGCATAATTTATATAGAAATAACAATTTTACTTTAACAGATTTAAATTTCCAAATAATTATATTAGCTAACATATATAATTAATAATAAATTATATATATATTATACATATATAATTAATAAATTTCAGATTATAATTTCCTTTATTCACTCAAAAGTTTAATTTTCGTTCGCCTTCTTGTCTCCGTACATGCGAAGCATTTTCTGTGTAAAAGAAAATGATTAAGTACTCACTTAAGTGGGAAAACATAAATATGAGCACACATGCACATAAATACGTACGTACGTGCTTGAAACAGCACACAGACGGACTTGTATTGTCACAGACTTTTTCATGTATGTTTGTATTAAAAAACACGATGGAATCTACCAGGCCAACAGAAGCTGCTTAAACGAAACAAGCTAAATGAAAGCACAACAGTGCATAAGAATGGAAATAGATAAAAAGAAAATAACTAAAACAGCTAACACAACAATATTTGAGTTTCTCAAACGAAACAGAAAAGCATCAACAGTAGAAAGACAAGAAACGGGGAAGAAACCAAAGAGATATTGAAGAAAACAAAAAACTCATCTACATCTATTTATTTACCAACTTGAACGAATGTGCTGAATGTCGGTATTACAAGTGCAATAGTGTATGTCGCTGCAGCATGTGTGTGCCTTAATAAAAATGTGATGACGAAGTTGATGATATTGCAAACAACAATAATAGTCATAAGCACGATTTATTATTCGCATGAATGT